>JADDOH010001743.1:0-228246 GCA_016648135.1 Agrypnia vestita | reverse complement strand
TACGAAAATTTTAATTCGCTAATTCATAAGAATCCGCATCTGTCAAACGCGGAAAAGGTACAATACCTTGTCGGAAAACTTACTGGTAAGGCTTCATTGGTATGTGCAGGTGTCCCGCCTATTGCAGCTAATTATGAGATTCTCTGGAAATCGCTAAAAAATAGGTATCAAGATAAACGTACTCTCGCCACGTTATACCTAGAACAAATTTTAAATTTCAGGGGTAGTCAAACTCCCTCGCAAAACGCATTAGACACGTTCTTAGAAAAATTCTATTCCGCATTTTCCGCATTGAAACAACTTCAATTAGATGATCTAGCTGACTTTACGTTTACACATATCGCGTTATCCAAATTGGATAAAGAAACTGACACTTTTTGAACAAGCAAAACGCCATGAAAATATACCGACATTTGAGTCATCGATTACCTTTGTGAAGGAACAAAACCGAATATACACGCTTCGTAACGCAGGGTCTTTTCAAACTAACACTTCAAATCATAATAAATCTTCTACTTCGCAAGTTAATAAAAATTATAATAAAAGACAAAATTATTCTGCGCAATCATTCGTTGTCAATAACAGCTTTCCTAAGTGTCCTTTTTGTAAAAACGATAATCCTCATCCACTTTATAAATGCGATCAGTTTCTTCTTTTAAATTCTCATCATAGAAATGATTTCGTGAAAAATAATAATTTATGTTTTAATTGTTTGGGCTTTCATAGTGTGAAAAAATGTAAATCGCAAAATAGATGCGCCATCTGCCAGCGAATGCATCACACTAAAATTCACATAGAGTCTTCGATGGCAAATACACGCTTATCGTCTAATGATAATACGTCGCTTAACCGCGCGCAAACATCATCACCTGCCCCAAAATCACAAACGGCAAACGCAGCCGTCGCTTCCAATTTTCCACTCTCTATGCATAGCAATGTAACGTATAACCAGACGCGTCCAAGCTCTTCTAATTCGATTACTCTGTTACCTACTGCGGTAATATACGCTTTAAACGATTCCGTCAAAAGATTAAAAATCAGAGCATTGTTAGACAGTGGTTCTACAAGTCATTTTATTACAAAAAATTGTTGTGATCGCCTTAACCTGAATATTTTAAATTCTCCAGCAACAGTCAGAGGCATAGGGAACTCTGAAAAGCCAGTATTTGGCCTCGCTGATTTGACAATCTATTCGCGCTTTGATGCACGCTGCAGATTCAAAATAAACGCACGTGTAATCAGCACAATATCGGATAAAGTTCCAAACGCTTATGTGAACATTCACAAACTACAACATTTGCACGGCCTACCCTTAGCTGACGAAAATTTCCATACGCTCGCGGATATTGATCTTTTAATAGGCAATGAACTATTTCCTTTCTTGCTGGGAAACCAAAAGGTGATGTCATCCGGCTCAAATGCAGTCGGGATACAAACCTCGTTTAGCTATGTCATCATGGGAAAAGCAGACTGTGTCGTGCAACCGATTGAACGCGCCCTACACGCAATAGTTGACGAACCTTCTTTAGAAAATTTAACGCAACGCTTTTGGGAATTGGAAAATGTACCGATTAGAAAACATTTAAGTCCTGATGACGCAGCTTGCGAACAAATATTCACCGAAACGTTCACACGCGATGCGACGGGACGTTATACTGTAGCATTACCATTTAAATGCGAACCAACGGAAATTGGTCGTACAGACACAATTGCTAAAATACGCTTTCTTCAATTGGAAAAACGGTTAGATTCTATTCCTGAACTACGCAAGGATTACAATGAAACCATTAAAGATTATATTGACAAGGGTTATATCAATGCGATTGATAACCTCGCACCCGGTCCATGCTATTATATGCCACATCATGCTGTTTATCGCCCGGAAAAATTAACTTCCCGCACGCGAATAGTCGTAAACGCTAGCTGTAAGTCAAGTTCGACTAAATCACTTAATGATCTGCTATATATTGGGTCAAATCTGCAAGTTAGCATCTTTGAGTTACTAATAAATCTTAGGCTCTTCCCGATTGCGCTCTCAGCAGACATCGAGAAGATGTATTTCCAAGTTAAATTGAAACCAGAACATCACCGATTTCAGCGTATATTATTCAGATTCCATCCTAGCGACCCGATCCAAACTTACGAGTTTAATCGCGTTTGCTTTGGGATTTCGAGTTCGCCATATCTGGCAATGCGCGTCATAAGGCAACTAGCAGCAGATGAACGCTCTCGCTGGCCCGCAGCTATATGGGCAGCCAAAAAACACTTTTACATGGATGACTACATTTCTTCTGTCGATACGGTTGACAACGCTTACCAACTTCATAGCGATCTAGTCCAGTTATTCAAATCTGGTGGTTTCCACCTAGGTAAATGGGTCTCAAACAGTACCGAATTAATGAAAAAAATTCCCGCTGATCTCAAATTGCCGAAGCTCGTTCAATTTGATGAAGAGGCTTATACACAAATCGTAGGTCTCCGATGGAATCCTACCGATGACGCATTCCTATTCAAGATTAACGCCGATGTGTGTCAATCGGATAGATGCACCAAGCGCATAATTCTCTCCACAACTGCTAGACTCTTCGACCCTCTTTCTTTGTTAGGTCCAGTTACCACGTTATTAAAATTATTAGTTCAAGAGTGTTGGAAGCAAAATCTTGAGTGGGACGAAAATGCTCCAGCTTACATTGAAAGTCAGTGGCAACAGTTCAAGTCAGAACTTCATTTACTCGAAAAGTTAAAAATACCCCGTCACGTAGGTATTTCGCAGTCTTACTCAAACGTAGCACTCGTCGGTTTTGCCGATGCGAGTGAGAAGTGTTATGGCGCAGTGCTATACATTCGAGTAAACAACAAGGAAGATGAAGCACAAGTCACACTCTTATGCGCAAAGTCTAGAGTGGCTTCACCAAAATGTGTATCTCTTGCAAGGTTAGAACTCTGTGCGGCGCTTCTGCTTTCAAACCTAATAGCATGCGTACGAGATATCATTTGCGAACGCGTTCAGTTAAATAAAATCTTGGCATTTACAGACTCCACAGTTACTCTCTCGTGGATACGCGCCGCTCCTTATAAGTTTAAAACATTCGTTGCAAATCGAATCGCTGCCATAAATGAGAACCTATCGGCTGAACATTGGTTCCACGTGCCAGGTGTTCAAAATCCTGCGGATATAATATCCCGACCTGTTATGCCAAGTCAACTAATTGATAACAATTTTTATTACCACGGTCCCTCATGGCTTACCCGGCCGATGCAAGAGTGGCCTATACAATTCTCTGTTGCTGCTACAAGCTCAAACGAGGAGCTCCCCGAGTCAAAGACCGTGTCACTTCTTGTGCCGTCTAATAGTGACGTGCAAGATAACGCTGTATACAAATTGGCACAACGAATGTCAAGTTATCTAAAATTCTTACGCGCTTCGGTATATGTCCTACGCATTTCAAACATCTTGAGAACACGCGGTTTTATTTCTGCGCACGATTTAGAACTAACAGAAAATTTCATAATTAAATGCATACAACGCCATCATTTCCTGAATATAGACTCTATAGCTTTACGCAAGTTGAACGCATACTTAGATGATGTTAAATTCATTCGCGTTGGTGGTCGACTTAACCAATCACAACTTAGTTCTACACAAAAGCATCCAATCGTTTTGCCTGCAAAAGACCACATTGTTCACTTAATTGCTGATTATTATCATACTAAAAATCTACACGCTGGAGCAAGTCTATTATTAGCCTTGCTGAGACAAAACTTCTGGATCCTTTCCGCACGCAACATGATTCGAAAACGCGTTAAAAATCTTGTTATTTTTTAACCTATCTTTAGTTCGCTAAACGCCATATTTTTTATTTATTTTCTTTCTTACGCTACGCTAAAACGCTACGCTAGAACGCTACGCTAAAACGCTATGCTTAAACGCTAAAACGCTACGCTAAAACGCTACGCTAAAACACTACGCTAAAACGCTACGCTGAAACACTACGTTAAAACGTTACGCTGAAACGCTACGCTAAAACGCTACGCTGAAACGCTACGATAAAACGCTACGCTAAAACGCTACACTAAAACGCTAAAACGCTAAAACGCTACGCTATTACGCTATGTTAAGTTCATTATTATTCTTATTTATTTTTTTTATTTTTTTTCTTCTTTCTATCACTTGTTAATGAAGGCAAGCCTTCATCCCGGGCGGCATGTTAGCGCCATAAATTAATTTGTGAACTAGGAAAAAGGTATTCCTTCTCTCCCAGTCCCTACCCATTCCCGAAACCAAGCAAGTACTAGAGCCGCTCCACTTTTGAAAATCGAAGCCGCCACAAGACGGAAAAACAGCTGCAATCGCAATAGAAAAAATATCGGAATAGAAAAGTGACCGCATAATTTTCCGCTGTGAACTACCGCAAATTGAATCAAAGATTTAATTCTTGACGCGAGTGTTTTACATTGAAATTAACGTGAAACACCTCGCCGCTAGAAGTTTGGAGATATAGAAGAGGCAAGAGGAGAAACGCAAAATCGAAGGAAGAAAGGTGAGTGCTTGCCTTGTTCCCAATTACCCATCACAATATCTCCCAACCACATATCGACATGTTTCAGAGCCCATGGTCCTTTTGTCAAAATACAATTGTATATACTAACAAAATAAAAATTAAATATCGAAGTTTAATAATGAAGTACCCACTAACATGAAAACAAATTAAAAAGATAACTATTTGTAAAAAAGATTTGTTTATTTATTATATTCAATTAATACTTTTTCTTATAACTGTGATTCTGTATAATTTGTATGTAAAATTTGTAAACCCGTATTTATCAAAAGAATGATCCATATCCAAAGGCTGGTTAGAGAATTCGGAATATTTATTGCTACTTAAACAAAGTTAATTTTTATTAATTATGTTAATAATATTACCACAAAATTATTTTGCTTTTTTTGAAGAAAAAAGAAAAGTTTTATATATTTGTTCTGTGAACACAATTACCGAATTTTGTCAACAAAAGGATAAAATTATGAATCAAAGTAAATTCTATAAGTCATACAGAGATGAAGCTATTTATGTGAATGTAAGTCTTTATAGGGTAGCCAAAGTGCTTATGGCCTGCATGAGCTGGCTTAAATGATCACTTTACAAAGCGCAGTGTTCACAATTCCACCGTAAGGACATCCACATATTATCGAATTTTTAAAAGTTGTATACAGGGTTATTTAAAAAACATTAATAACCTTGCAGTATATTTCTGCTTTAATTATGAGTCGAAAATGTGCTAGAAACCGTGTTCGACATCTAAGTTTGCATTTTTTTTCAATGTTTCTGACTTATTTTTTGTAAGACGTTGGAGTATCATTACAGTAACTTAAATCTAATATGAAAAATTCATTCCCTTTAATACAAGTCAAATAAAATAATAAAAACCTTCCAATCCCAAAGGGAAAACATTCCAATTGGAATTTCTGCAGGGTTTTTATAATTTTGTTTAACTTTTATTGAAACAAATGAATTATTCGTAATCAATAAAAGTTAATGTACCTAGTGATAGTTCAATGTTTTGTTAAAAAAAAGTCAGAAATATTGAAAAAAATGCAAACTTTAATATTGCATAAATCTATAACTATTGATATTAGGTCATGGCTGCATCAACATTTTCGACTCAAAATCAAGGTAGAAATATAATCCTGCAATATTTCAACACATATACAAAACAAGTTGTAAAATTTAAGTATGTGCAACTTCCAAAAAATTGATAAACGTGGTATTCTATCATGGGAGGAAATAGTCAACATTACATTGGGTTAAGTGATCACTTAAGCCAGCCCTACAATAGGTCGTAAGCCCTATGAACACCCAAAGGCTTCCATACCTACGTTCCCATAAATAAATATAATTTCGTCTCAGTGAAACATCTATAATATATATTAATTAATTATGTCCCTGTGTCATAAATCCAGTACCGTGTTCAGAAAAATTTGGATAAACTTTAAATATCCTGTATTATATCTTAGTTAAATACGAGTATGCCTACATTTGATAAAATTTTAAAGACAAAAATGATTGGTGTAATTTATCATTAAAATATTTTGTAAATCATTTAATTTTACACAATCTTTCCTGTACGATTTTTTAATATTTCTAACGGATTAGGCAGCGTTTTCGTGAGAGCGCTTTAGCGGCAAATTTTTTCCAACTTTATTCACTAATACTTTTAATGCTCAGCTCTTATATATTCTAGGCTAATTGTTAATACACAAAAATCTTTATTCAAATCCGTTCAGTGGTTCTTGAAATTAGCGCGGTCATACAGACAGACAAACGCTCGCCGGGGACTTCCTTTTATACTATGTATTGATTGATTATGATCATGCATCTTCAACTACAAGTTTTTCGATTTTTTTATAACAATGTCTGGACGTGGTCTTATATCGACTATTTCCAATTTATGAAAAAGCTACTACACTTGTACGCCATGCTTTTTGCAGGGTAATAGTCTCCATAAACCGGTATCGTATTGTAAAATGATTTGTTTTGTTTTTCCTTGCGTTAAATGAGGAATTCAAGGATGGCGCAAAACTCAATTTTGGTTTTCTTTATTTGGTTTTCTCGTTCGGCAATTTATGAAAGAGTTTTGATGCAATTTTAGTTTGTTTTATTTATTTATAAAACCCATTTCATACAATTTATTTTATTCATAAACATGTGGATCATAATAATGTATGTCGTTTTATTTACAATATTATTTATCTCAATACACATATTTTAAGTCTACTGCACAACTAGGCGTAGCCTGTGCTAGAGTAGCTAATTGTATACCTGCTATTTGTTTTAGTTTGTCAACACTAATGTAGGACAGGTTTGTAGAAGTTATATAATGAATATATTGGTAAGGGGAAAAAAAATATATTATGTTCTTTAAACAAAATGTGTTGTATATTTAGAATGAATATAAATCTAGTAAAATAAACAAAGTATAATGTAGCATAAATCTAGAAAAACAAAAAGAGTAAGAAGTATGGAAGTGATGTTAACTTAGGGATATTCAAGAAGTTTATTGTGTATTTGATGTTGAAAGGAAAGTATATTTCTTTGTTATTTACATAAAAAGTTTTTTATTGTCAATTAAGAATTTTGTATGTACTATTAACAAATAGCTTATCAATTTCTTTTCTGCCTTTTAATTGTAGGCAGTTGGTGATTTTTAATTAAATTTTTGATTTCGGTTAGGTTTTAATAAGTGGATTTTCTTTTTTTATGCTGTTATATAATTTAGGTACTAAGTATGCGTAATTGTTTTGTCCGTGTGTTGTCTTTGGTCTCGGAATTTCGTCTAAGTCGAGTGTTCTCTGTCTATTATTATGATGAGATTTATGGTTAAGGTTAGATGTGTGAACATTTTTTTTATTATTTTATTCATTCACTGATAATTTTATTCATCCACTTATAATAACTTTCATAGTGAATATGCGCAAAAGTACTTCTATCCTTCAGATAACTCCTACATATTAGCATACAATATTAATTTGAGTATATAAAATATAACAATACAATGCCAAAAATTCTTATTTATAATATAAAATTTTTCATTTAGCAATTTGAATACATTTTGAAATGAACTCGCTGTGCCTTTTATCAATAAATGTAACATATAAATGTATTATTTTTGTTCATTGTATGGTTTGAATAAAAGGCTCGAGTATTGGGCGAATTTGTGTTTTTTTTATGCCCCATTCAAAATATTCATAAGAGTAATATAAAAATGTTCCCTAACAAATTCATTACAAATAAATACAATTTAAAATTAAAATATAAATTTTTTGTACCTAAATTGAATGAATTTATACAAAAATAAATATAGTACACTTTGATGAAGATTAAACCCACAGAAACTTAAAAAATGCTTTGAGTAGTGTTATAGGGGCTCGTGAATGAAAGACGTCACTAAGTTAAAGTTGTGAATGGGAGATGTTTGCGTTCGTGAAGCGCGGGCGAAAGCCCGTTGGGCTCTTATATATGTTCATATCTGCCTCATCTAAAGAGGAACATCACCATGTGTTTTGTTCGAAGTGGCTATGGCGATGCCTCCCATCATCCTGTCATAAACATATGAACACATCGCTTTACCATTCTCTTCCCTACTTCGACGTCAGCAATACCACATTTACGTTCTCTAACCCATGTAAATTTATTTTTTAACGCTACAATAGGCTTTATGACCCAATGCAGACGTTTTATAATGTTGGTAATACTGTATTTAACTTAATAGAATTAAAATAAAGATCAAAACTAATAAACCAATGAAAGAAAAATTGAAATCTGTAAATAAATTACTGAGAAAGGTTTGCGTATTTGGGTGCGGGACGACTTTGTTCTGTACCAGCTATGACGTCATTTGATCTAGCCGATATCTTCGCACTACAGACACAGAGTGAATACGAACCGCGTCGTCTAGGTATTTTTGCAACGCAAATTTGAAATCCCACAACTTTTTCATTTGCAGAGATATTTTGATGATTCTTCCACATTTTTGTTTCATTTTACTTATATTTGTATAATTTATCTATAAAAAATGGAAACTTTTTCGCAACTAAAGCGAAACACAAAAATACCTAGGCCTAAGAAAATCACAAAAATATAATAACCGTACCAGGAATCGAACCTGCAACCTCTTGTGTGAAAAGCTATGCTTTTCATGCCCGTTGTAGCTCAGGGGTCTCTAATAAATTTATTTCAAACATGTAACTACTCACATTCCTCCATTATCTGCATGCCAACACTAAATGCCAACAAAATATATCGATTCGCGACAACGAAGTCTATGTGCACACAAAAATTAATAAATACTAAATAGGTGGTATTAGACCAACATGCTTAAAACCTACGTGGAAGACATACTTCAACTTTCTGAAAAAGGGTAAACTTCAAATTCTGGGTCTCAGTCTTCTTTAAGCTATCAGACAAGTTACTTTCCTACCCTTTTTATATCAGTATCACTGATTGACAAGCGAATATTTACGGCGACTTTGAAAAGTTTTTATGTGAAAAAATGTATTTTATTTTTTATATACACTATTTGCATATTATCCTTAAGCAATTCCACTTTTACATACATTGAACACTGAAGAAGCCTTAATGTTAGAGGCGGACTCCTTCGTACTTCATGAACATCACTTCATTTAAACCTCTACAAGGCATGTCGATTGCTGAATTCGGGTAAAAGTACCTATACGGGATAAAATAGGTTTATGATTGAGTAATTTGTGCTATAGCAAGTAATGGCTTTGACAAACGGAATTGATCTGGTCTTTCGTTAACTTTCTCCAAATCTTTTTTTATACCTGCCGATCAAATACTAAAGCAAATTATTTCACGTCGTATCAAAGGAAGGCAATAAGGTTTTATTACCTCCCAAATCGTAAGGCCGGACTCTATTTGTTGCCTGAACAGATTTAAACCTTCGGGCCATGATTCAATCATTCCTGCTCCGGATCCGGACTATTAGGGCGTGAATTGACCTTTTATACGTATCGGGGCCCTGAAAAAGGTTACACAATTAAGTTTGTCGTAAAAACCCAGCCGCTTTATGACGATCGTGAAAGAGAATAGCCGCGTCATTAAAACTACCCTTAACAACTTCATTTGAGCGACTCCATGCAGTTTCGGTTCTACGTAGGGGCGTCTGCATGTTGTATATACTACACGTGTTTTTGTGTTTCACGAAACAAAGTGCCAACAACGTGGTTTTTATCGGATTCTTCATGATTGCGTATAACAGTAAATATTTCAGCGATTAATATTCTTTATCTACATGAATCAAAATTACTATTTGCAAAAAACACGTTTAAATAAGCTATTGGATGGTAAAGTCTGTTTTTGATAAGCTGTGGAAATAAAATTTGTAGATATATACTAAATTTATTGCGTACTGGCGTGCCCGCGGCTTCGCACGCATAGCTTTTTAGTAACTTTTAGTCATATTAATCAATTTGTGTTTTACCTTAACACATAGATATATGTCGTCGAAGATTTTTTTTATAACATTTTAAATTCTATAACTTCTCTATAGAAAGTATTTAAATATCTCTTACCATTAAGGCAGCGTTCATAAATAACGCATCGCTCGACCATTATTTCGTCGACTTTAATTATATAAAATAGGTAACTACAAAAATCTAATTTATTTTAACAGGATAATTTTGTCTACCCTGAAAATCCATTCAAAATATTAGTAAAGGAATTTTTGAGATCGGATGAGTAGTTTCGGAGAT
The DNA here is from genome assembly GCA_016648135.1 of Agrypnia vestita. Lineage (NCBI taxonomy): Eukaryota > Metazoa > Arthropoda > Insecta > Trichoptera > Phryganeidae > Agrypnia > Agrypnia vestita. The sequence continues at coordinate 217,976 of JADDOH010001743.1, read as the reverse complement.
TATCTCCTACATCCAAACTTACATACTTCATCTCATAGTGTATTAGTAAGTATAGATTGAATACTATTTAGTTAATGTACTCAGTCGTAAGACATGCACATAAATATATTTAAAAATAGATGTATGATGTCTTAGGTGAGTCGTATTCCATTACTAGAACACGTTTTTACTTTAAAAACTTACGAAAAAAATACGTTTTAATTACGCAAATAGACAGACCTACGCAAGTGAGGACATTATTCAGCTGTGACCCTTTCCTCTCTCCCAAAGAACTGGTTCATTTCATCTCTGTACATTTTTGTACTCTGTATACATAGTAGCCTAGTGTATAAACACTAAAGTATTTCAAAACATTTTATGACAATCAGGGTAGCATGTTACAGAATATGTGTAACATTCAAGTACAATGAATAAATATTTTATGAAATTAGGGAAATAACACGATACCCAGTACTCTTTTTAAATTGTTTATATTAATATCATTGAAATATTTGGCAGATACTTTGTGGTGCAACATTATAATTTAAAATATGTTTTACTTAAACTTTGTAAAGTAGTCCCTCTCTTGTAGGAGTCGTCCCTATCCTGATCAGTTATACATAATCTATAAAAAGATCTAAAGCTGAAGATGAGAGGAACTTTTCCTCTTGAAACTATAGTAGCAATTAATAACCCATATTGTGTGTGTGTATTACAAAGTTAAAATAAGATCTTTATATTCACTTCACCGCCGGTCTTAATTGTGGAAAAATTTTGGATGCGAATATCAACACACTTCCCGTCATCTAATCGAGTTGAAATTTTGCACATCGAATTGATCTCGATGACAAAACATTTTTACATACTTCTCGGGTCTCACATACACACACGCAAACGCATATTAAATTAAATTCAGATGTTCGGGCAAGTACCTGCTTTTAAGTACCATTCAAAAATTATTTAAATTATGAGCTTAACTTTACAAAATCTGGTTATTTTTCTGTAAAACAGGCTGTGACAGTTCACAAGATATAGGGCTCAACGGTCGATCGAGCGGTCGTCAAAAGTTTTTGTAAAAAGTCAAAGCTACGGCGCAATGAGCCGCGTGAGATCGCTTGAAGGAATCCGATTGGAGGATTTTGACTACTCCAAAGTGCAGAACAAAATGTTTTACAGTTTACCAGCGCTGGAAGAGATTGAACGACCGCGCAAACTTCCGTCGTATCAAAATGCCAGTGATACAATAATAAAAATACCGAAGAAATGATTATTTTTAAGTTAATTTAGTACCAGTGTGATACAAATGAATTTTTTAGAGCCAGTTGCATCAACTCGGTCGATAGTAATAATTTTTATAAAGCAAAGATTTTTTATTTATAATATTTTTTTATTAATAAACACAGGTTCATAGATTTCATGCAATAATACAAATACTGAAGAAAGGTTTCCTTGAGTATCTTCAATTTAGTACCAATGTGATACAGATAAATTTCTTAGAGCCAGTTGCATCAACTCGATTGATAGTAATAATTTATATGAAGCATAGATTTTTTATTTATAATAATTTTAAATTTATTGGCACAGATTCATAAATTTCATACAATAATACAATTACTAAAGAAATGATTTCCCTGATTATCTTCAATTTAGTAATAATTTATATGGAGCATAGATTTTTTATTTATAATAATTTTAAATTTATAGGCAGAGATTCATAAATTTCATACAATAATACAATTACTACAAGAAATGATTTCCCTGATTATCTTCAATTTAGAACCAACGTGATACAAGTGAATCTCTTAGATCCAGTTGCATCAACTCGGTTTATAGTAAAAGTTCGTTTAAAACATAGATTTTTGCATTTTCCTCCAATCAAACAAACCATTTGCGTAAAAATCTATGCTCTAAAGGAACTTTTACTTTAAACCAAGTTGATACAACCGGCCCTTAACTAAGAGACTAAAAGTACAATAAAATGGAAGCCAATACCTCGCGTATAAAGGATTTATAATGAAAACTATGTTTTTATTGATTAATTTTTATCGTGTTTACATGACGTTTTATCTTTTCTCTTATGGGCTTCTGGTCTTTTACAATACGCAAGAGTCATTTCAAGAATTTATTCAGATATTTAGAACAATATTATTTGCCAAGGTATTTTCTCGCGGCGCGGCGGCGCGTCTTCCCTAGCCAAGTTCTCAATCTGGAAAAACGCCTCTCGTCCTGTATGTACTCATAGTCAAACACAGTCCAGTATCTTCCATCCTACTCGTTCAAAGAAATATATGCATATTAATCAATATACAATACAGTTTGATAAATTAGAAACTTTGTAGAAATAATAAAATTAAGAATTATACCAATTATTGAGTATTCTTTCGTGTTTACAACTTCATGCCAACGTTGTAAATTTTTTCGATGCTTCTGCGATAATAACCATCCGAACGAATATGATCACTTAAAACAACTGTACAGGTCATTAGAGTGCCCTTTAGAGACTTAACCATTCTTGTTTCTCGTCTTATAGCTTGTCTTTGTGAGACTTGTATAATTTATCTTGCTTCAATTTATGTTTTTTAATTAATAATGTTTTTAAATTCAAACATTTTTCTTTTCATCCATATTTGGGTATATTATACAAAATAACCCATATACCTATTCTATATAGGTACATGTGCATGAATTTTATTCTCTAAAGCGTTTAGGTTATGATTCATATATCCATTTGGGTTTGAAAACTGTTTCTCATTATTCCACTAATCTTCTCTTTTGTTTAATTCTAACGGCATCACTTGTTTGCATAGTCCAGATCGGTCTTCAATGCAACCTTGCCGGTTCCCACAGGAGGGGGGGGTCCTAATCCCCGCTTTCCTCGGTAGATTTCGTCCTGCAGATTATACCAAACCAACTTTAGGCCTAATTGTGACAGCCTTCGGTGGGCCCGAACTTCCTTCATTAATATTTAGTAGTTTTGCCCCAAGTTTCAGGGGAAATTAGCTGCTGGTAATAAGACACTTTCTCAAGTAGGGTGTTTGCATAATAGACTAAATTAAGTCAAGTAAACCGCAGAACAAAACATTTAGGCTCGGGATTCCCACTAATTAATGCCTATATTGAAATATATAGACCTTGACCTTTCAAATGGTTTTAAATTACAAAACACTTAAGACTTCTAAAACTCTTCGATATCGAAGATTTTTGTAAGGCGCTTCCAATGATTATTGTTAGAAATACAATACGAAACAATTCTGAAATTCATATTCGTAAGAAGCTAACGGAAAATTTATTTGTCCGTAGTAGAAAAATCTATCCAGCACTCTGGCATTCCATGTATAATTTCTAAGTCAGTGAGATTAGTTTCAACTCACCACATCAAATTCCATAATGAAATATAAAGCTTTGGAAAACTCAGTATTTTTTTTTTATTATTTTTAATAAGAATTTAGCTATAGGGAATATGATTATTTTGCATACAATCAAAATCAAATATTGATATCATATAATACTAGCACGCATTACTTGTCAGAATACGTGACTTTTTTTCAATTTTTCATTGTATTTGTAAATAATCTATTTCTGTATGTCTAAAATGTAAAAACAAATAAATAAATTTAATACAAAATTTAAATAAAATCGAGTAATAAAACATATTAATTTACCTTTTCATATTTGAGAATGCACTTTTTGGTTAAAAAACCACATAAACGTTATTTAAATATCTTTTTTTTTTTATAAATCATTAGAATCTTTATGGCTTAGAAAATAATAGTAAATTCTACGTATTACATATTTTTTCGACAATTGTTTTCAATTTGTTGTTAAGGACAGTTGTTGTTAATTTAGAGAAGAATTAACTTTTTTAATCAGAATAGAATTTATTCATTTTACTTTTAAACACATTAATAATTACTACAAATACAAAGCAAATGGCTTGCCGGTGGTTAGTCCTAAGCCCTCCAAGTGGCTGGTAATAATTTACCGCCATTATTTTGAATTAACTCTCTCTCTCCCGAATTTATTCTGGAAATAATTATATATTATACCATCTAAATTCCCAGCCATTTCTGAATACATTCCGGTATCACTCTACCGTAGGAGGTAATCTTTCAGCCAGTTCATTCACCCGCCCTTTGCATTCACTTTTCTGAAATCTCATCAAATACATATATGGAAAAATGTGGACGAATAAATATAGTAATTAAGTCGCGAATTAATGGAAAAATAATATTTTTAATTAACTTTGTTTATATAACTTGAGTTCAACAAATCTGTGGTTTAAAAACTTAGTTTTAAAGGAAAGAGAGTTCCAAATTTTAACACCAGCATTTGAAATATTTAAATAGTCATGTTTTTTCAGATTTTAGAATCATTTAATGATAAACGATTATACTTTTGATAAAATTATGGGTTTTTACATTTGACTTTACATTTATGTTGGCCATAAATACGAGAATTTGAAATTTTATGAAAATAAGTAGGTAGTGCATGTTAAATTAATTAAGAATAAGCAACTGAATTTAAATTTCTACCGGGTTCTTAATATATTCCCAATAATTTTTATCTTTTTCTCATATTTATATCTTAATTACACGCCGTATTGCAAACATAGCATTTAGAAAATTTTATGGATGACAAAATACTTGGAAATGGTATATAAGAGTGGTAATATTATTTAATAAGTAGTAATATTTGTTATATATTTATTATTATACTATTTACCGACTATTTGACATATTTGAATAATTTATTTATATGATCAATGAAAATTTTTACCTTTTGCTGTATTCAGAAATATTCAGAAAAAAAAATTTTTCGGCAAAATTAACCGTCGGAAACGATTATATGGTTTGACATATTAGATTAAATAAAATTAAATAACTTTGTATTTAAACTACGAGTTTTATACATATCACGCCAGACGGTTTCACTGAATTCAAGGTTCATCAGGGTAGTTTTTAAACATATGCAAATAAAAACAATTGTTTAATTTAAATCAATTTAATTTTCTAAGACGCATTTCGCCTTATGAGGGCATTATCAATCTAAATATTTTACATTCAACAACTTGCACTTACATATATATTAAAAGTATTAGAAAGAGATGCTATATAATTTTATGAATCAATTAAGGTTTTTGGATTTCTGCACGATTCTAAGAAACATTTCTGTTCAAACACTAATGACAATGTTTATTCAATGTTACAAACGTTTACAATGTTTACAGTGTTAGCAAAATTAAATTAAATATACATATATATTATATAAAAAAAAAAAATTTTAAAAATTTTAAAAAAATAGATATATTATATATATATATATATATAAATATACTTTTTTCTCAGACTCCATACATGTAGGCACAGTGAAAATAAAATAGATTTTTTGTTAAAAAATAAAATAATTCAAACTTACCCGAGCTACGAGTATACAGATCCTATAAATTTGTCTCCTGTGAAGAAGGTTCGACAACCGACCCTCATCAAAGTATACGTAAAACTACGAAATAAGTGGTGATATTTGACAAAATGTGAAATATTTTATTTTATTTAAATAATAAAATCATTCATAAATGGACTGCCAAAAATATTATTATGGGCTGATCGTAAGATTAAGTTGGATGAGATTTAAATAATATTGAATTATTTTAGGATGCCAAACTATAACTTTATCCCTCCTTTATTGAAATTAATTCCCTAAATTTCCTTCGGCAATTGATTTAACGTTAATTATTTTAATGGATTTCTGAAAGCATTTTATACTAATTTCATTTATCTTTCTGCAACTCAGCGTATATTTTGTACATTTTGTAGACATGTATATTAATATAATTTAAGTGCTTTTAAATATGGAAGCTTCTTATAGATTTGCATAAAAATCTTTTAAACAAGAGACGAAAAACGAAGGTTTTATTAAATTATTTTTTTTAAATAACATATTTGCATACATAAAAAAAATATTAGTTTAAAAAATATCAATGTATCTTTTTTTTTCACAACCCAATTTAAAAACAAATTATGAGCATTATTGTGACTGTATTGGGCAAATTAAATACTAAAAACAACTTTTAACGTTGTTCTACAAAAAACAACAAAAAGTCACTAGACACTAATTTAATGGGAACACCGTTCCTTGAATATTTTTGTCTATCGCCAGATTGTTTCGCTCAATTTTACACGTAATTAATTATTCGCACCGTATAACTACCGTTTGTTTTTCGTCTCATGTCAACTCGCACTGTTCACCTTTCTGTGGTATTCTATTTTTCTTTGTCAGAAATTACTCTGCCGCGCACGCGTCTTTTATACACAAATATTATAGTTCGCTATGCAACGAGAACGTTTTACTAGTTTCTCCATATTTCTGGTATTTTATAGTTTATTCTAGAAAAGTCTAGTTGATTCTAGATTCATTTTAACCTTTCGAGACACTTCGATTATCCCCAGTTACCATTGATTTAGACTCCTGTGACAAATTTTTAGATGTTTTAGTTACTCAACGTACATACTTAACATACTCTAACTTTTGGGTAACTTAAAACAAAGATCGTTGAGACAAAGTATGAAAATAAATATTGTATTTAATGCTGTGATTTATTTATTTCTTTAATCAATAATCGCAATAAATTCGATCTTAAAAAATTCCTTAATATATTAATTAAGCGGTATAAAAGGAAAGGTAGCAATATCCCACTCAGGATTTTCTGAGATAAATACAAAAAACATTTATTTTTTATTTATTTATTTATTTATTTAAAAATCCTTGTTTACAAATAAGATACTTAATACTAATTTAACAATAAAACATAAGATAATTTACACATTTTTTTGTTTTGTTTAATTTGTGGATTATGCCACTCTACTAGGCTACGCCTGTCCCAGAGTGGCGTTATAGCACACAATTATAATATTTTTTCGAGTTCGTCAGTAGTATTTATTTTCATAAGGTAGTTATTATGTATCTATAGAGTATCAAGTGGAATGTTAGTGAAAGTTGAGTTAGTCATAAGTCCAAGTGTAAATATGTGTAGAATAATTGTTTAATGTAAAAAGGGTTAAAGTTTTGTTTAAGATTATTTTTTTATTTTCCTTAATTAATTAATTAATTTATATAGGTATATATTTTTATTTAAAGACATTATTACGCAATTACAGTAAGTAAATTTTCAGTTGCTGTTCTACCTTTGGAGGTAAGCCAGTTGTTTGCTAAAGCTTTTATTTTATTAATTGAGTATATTCTGATTTCCGGGAAGTCTGTTTTAAATATGTTAAATATTTTAGGCCCTATGTATGAGTAATTTTTCTGTCCATGTGTTGTCTTAGTTTTTGGTATTTCGTCAAGGTTTCGTAATGCTTGTCTAGTATTATGTGAATGCGAGTTACTGGTTGCTGTTAGGTGGTTTGTGTTTTTGATGTAGAAGATGAGGGTAGACTTAACGAACAGCTGTCTAACGTCCAGTACATTAAATTCTCTGAATAGTCTGTCTGATTGGTATGTGAATGGTTTCTTATTAATGACTCGGAGCAAGGTTTTTTGTGCCGTTATAGCTGGTTTTAATGTGGTTTTGTAAGTACCTCCCCAGCTTGGAATCGCATAGTTCAAAAATGACTGGGCAAGAGCATACATAATAGATAGTTTTGAGTTGCTGTTTATTAAAAATATTACGTATGGATTTAAATAGATAAATGAGTTTTAAAAGTTTTCCCGATAATAGTTCAATGTGAAGTTTCCAGTTTAGGTGCCTGTCTATTATGATTCCCAAGTATTTCACACTATCTGCATTGTCCAAGGGGGTGCAATCACAGTTTTGGTGTTGGCAATCATGCATAGTCAATTTTAAATCGCTAGATGGCTGCCCTCTTTTATCTATGCTGAATGTCAAATACTTAGTTTTTTGAGATTGACTGTTAGCAAATTATTTTCCAGCCAGTGTTTTACTATGTTGCAACCCAGTTCAGCTGCTTTGAAAACAAGATCCCATGATGAAGCGTGGAACAGGAGTATTGTATCGTCTGCAAAAGTAACTACTTTCCCCCCCGTTGTTAGCTTGCATAAATCGTTTATGTATAGGAGGAATAAAACAGGTCCTAGTGTACTTCCTTGAGGGACTCCGTATTTGATATAATGTTCGTCACTTTTAGTTTTGTCAAGTTGTGTAAATTGTGTTCTGTCTGTAAGGTAAGTTTTGAACCAGTTGTAACTTGCTTCCGAAATTCCAGTCTGTTTTAGTTTGTGAAGCATTTTTTCATGTGAAACTGTGTCAAAAACTTTCGTCAAGTCTAGTGCTATTGCTATACATTTTTTATTATTGTCAAGTTTGTCTGAAATATAACCAATAACTTCCTGTATTGCTTCTTTTGTACCCCGATTTTTTCTAAATCCAAACTGGTTGTTGGCTAAAATTTGATGTTTTTCTAAAAAGTTGGTGAATTGATTACAAACACATTTCTCTAGCAGCTTAGATAGTAAATTTAGGATGGATATAGGTCGGTAGTTATTTGGATCGTCTTTATTGCCAGCTTTATGTACGGGTGTGATTTTAGCCGTTTTTAGTTGGGACGGGAAAATACCTTTTGTGATGCTTAAATTAAATATATGAACTATAGGTTTTAGTAATATTTCTTTGAACGATTTAATTACTCTAGCGGATATTCCGTCCGGGCCTGGAGAGCAGTCTATGTTCAGGTCATCTACTATTTTTTCCACATCTTTGTAACATGTCACTAAATTTTTCCGGAATCAATGAAACCTACATCTTATTGGAAATAAGTTTTTAAGCACAATTTGTGACGTTTCCCCATTGTAGAGGGTGTGTATTTTGGGGTGAAGCTTTTTTTTTTTGAAAGAAGTTTAAATCGAAAGTTTAAAAGAGAAGGCTTTAAGAAAAGTTTTAAAAGCGATTTTACTTTAAGTTCATTTATTAAAAGTCTAATATATAATTTGGGATCTGCTTTTACAAGCCCAAAGCTATGTTTAAAATTTATTTACGTGATCGAATTAAGTTTACGTTTAGTCTAACATATAATTTGGCCAGTAATCGTCTAGTGATAGTAGTTTAGGACTCCTCGATGTGACGCGGTTACCCGGTACTTTTGGTAGCGTAGCAGAAGAAATGCCATTGTATTCATACGAGGCGAAACTAACCTAACATTATTAACGCACAACATGAGCCGGACTCAAAACGACGATCGATTGAACAGACTAACAAAATCGCCTTTCATGGCGGCGCATCCGTCACTTCCTCGCATCCGGTAGCGGCGTCGCGAACATAAATATGTCTACGTAGACTTTTCGCCTAGAACGAAGCCGCCTGGTTACCGAGGTCTCATATTAGCACCTGTGGACGGATTCCACGGCTGAGCGCGGGGTCACGATTACGATGGAATATTCAGATAGATAAATACCACTTGCGAAATACAGCCTAGGGCGCTATGAGTATAACTTGGTATCCACATAATACAACCGACGGTACATAATAGGAACTTAGCGCTAATATTGCGCAACAACACGCAATATTTATTTTTATTACGTATTTTTTTTTAATGCAATAGTATACTGGATCTGCCGGTCATCCAGATTAGATAAATCACGGTCGATTAATACACGGTTATACTTATTAAACACACACACAATACTCAAAATGCAAATTAACGGCTGGGTTCTCCAGAATAATACATACATACAATGCTTACAACTGGCGCGATCGGTGGTCTTCGGCCGATTTATCTGTTCATGGTATATAGTGGAAAGAGTAAACATATATTCATAACAACTAGGCGCAACAGAGGCTCAGGGCAAGCTTTGTCTGACATTATCGCAGCCCGAGATTCTAAGGGAATGGAAGATACAGATTTGTAAGTGAAATTTAAGAAGTGTCTAACCACTTCTGTTCAAACGTGGATTCTAGATGCCCCCCCCCCCCTGTAGGGGGGAGGGGGATGCGGCCCCAGAGCATCGCCGCATCCGGTGGTTAACTCCTGTTTAGACATAACCTCCCACACTAAGCTGCAGACCAAGATCAAGCCGAGACTCTATTGCTCCTGCTGGAATCCCCCGAAGTCCTCGCTTCCCGGCGACAAACATATCAGGAAGAAATCCCGCGTCTGATATTAAGGTTTGTATATTATCCCGCGGGGCAGTCAAATTGACTGGTGTATAATGATGAGGATCCCACGTTGCGGCTACATGAGCCGGATTATTATGATGTTTACTGCTAATTAAAGGGCTGAATGAACTAACTGGGTGACTGGAAAAGACTCGTCCTTGAGCGCGTCAGTCAGAGCCATGTTAGCATCGCCAATTATAGTTGATGTGATTGATCCCACGGTGTAGTCTTATTGACTAGAGATATTAAATGATGGTAAAACAGCATGATTATTACAGTTGATTGTGTAATTCCTGATATGTTTCTCGCTGGCCGGGAAAGGAGAACCCCGAAGGTCTCTGTATACAGCAAGTTAGAAAAGGTGGTGAATGATGAGTATGATGGTGTTAGTAATGTCCTCGCGCAGGGTATAGATTATTAAATTGCTTCCTGCTTCTCATAGTTGCTCGTCCATGCGGAACGCCCTGTCTCGTACGTTGATGAGGTCTCAAACGAAGGTTTTGATTGAGGTACGGCTACCTGAGTCTTATAGCTGACATTCATGAACATTCATATCCGGAATTCGAGCTCGTCGGGCCAAGGGGAGTGAAAGAACGTAGGGGCTTCTTCCCTCCGGCTGTGTTTGAGGCACGACGCTCTGGTCCGATTCGAAATGCTTCACCTTTGCTTGACTGAACACATTTTAACTGTGTGGAGGCTTTGCGCAATTCTACTTAGACCCACCCAGAGTGTCCCCGCAGTCCCGTTCATCCCCTGGACCGAGAACACGCACCCCGTCATTTGATCCCAGTTACATACAACTATCTGTATCGCGAGTGTATCTCTTTCTTCAATCCCCTTCATTTGCTTCTCATAGTTGCTCGTCCATGCGGAACGCCCTGTCTCGTACGTTGATGAGGTCCCGAACGAAGGTTTCGATTGAGGTACGGCTACCTGAGTCTTTTAGCTGACATTCATGAACATTCATATCCAGAATTCGAGCTCGTCGGGCCAAGGGGAGTGAAAGAACGTAAAGGCTTCTTCCCTCCGGCTGTGTTTGAGGCACGACGCTCTGGTCCGATTCGAAATGCTTCACCTTTGCTTGACTGAACACATTTCAACTGTGTGGCGATCCGCAGTGCCAAACGAGCCCACTGGCAACAATGGGTGACCGAGGTAGGGAATGCTGATCCTTGGAGGATTACGGGGCTTGTTCGGAGGGGTGGCGTTAACCCCGTCTCCCTCTTATCCGGAATATCCCTCGGGGGGAGGACGACGGAAGACCTGATCTCTACTCTGGATGGGCTACTGGAGAGGCTCGTGCCTCTGGAGCGGACTGAGGGGGAGGGGGACCACCATCGGCTTATCCGTGCCCTGGCCCGTCTCCCAACTAGTTCCATGCTGCTGGAGACACGGGAACCTCCCCCGGTAACGGAGGCTGAGCTGGGTGCCATTTTCAGGAACCTTGGTCCTAAGAAGGCCCCCGGTGTGGACAAGATAACGGGCGTAATTGCGAAGAACGTATGGAGGTGTGCCAGAAATGAAGTTTTATTTGTGATTAATACATGTCTCAGTGTGGGGTTTTTTCCCACAGTATGGAAGAGAGGGGTGCTCTCAATCATACCCAAGGGGAATTCCAAACCGCGGTCTGATCCAGGTGCGTATCGCCCGATCACGCTCCTTCCCGTTTTTGGGAAGGTACTTGAAACGGTGGTACGCAATAGGCTTGAGAGAAATCTCTCGCCGGCCTGTGACCGTCAGTTTGGGTTCGTTAGGGGTAGATCCACAGAGCATGCCATGATGTTCACGCAAGAGTGGGTGAAGAATAATAGTAAGAAGTATGTTATTGGGATTTTCTTGGACATATCGGGTGCTTTTGATAACGCCTGGTGGGAGATGATACTCACCAAGCTGAAGGTCCGGCAGTGTCCGGGGTATCTTTTTGACATTGTCAAAAGCTACCTCGGTGATCGCACCGTGACCCTTAGTTATGGTGGTGTGTCTCGCACTAGGCCCTTGGACATGGGTTGTCCACAGGGCTCGGTCCTCGGACCAACCCTGTGGAACATCCTGTTTGATGACCTGCTGCTGTTGCCGTTGCCAGATGGTTGTATAATTATTGCCTACGCGGATGATGCTCTACTGCTCGTTTCTGGACAGACTCGCAGAGAATTAGAAGACAAGAGCAATAGGTCGATTGAGATGATTACTGATTGGTGCAAAAGAAACAAGCTTACTCTGGCGCCTTCGAAAACGGTTGCTTTGAAGATGAAGGGTGGCTTGAGTCAGGTTAGAAATCCGATCGTGAAAATGGGAAGCACAAATATCAAATTTGAAAGAAATGTTAAGTATCTGGGAGTGACCTTTGATATGTCGGGCTCCTTCCTGACTCATGTCAAGACTATCTCCGAACGAGCGGGGGTCTTCTTCACCTCCATGAAGAGGATGAGCGTTGCAGAGTGGGGCATCCGTTCGCCTGCTATGCGACTAGTCTATAAGGCTACATACGTGGCCCAGGTCACGTATGCTGCTCAGGTCTGGTCGCATAGACTCCGAACTAGGGTGGTCGCTGCAGCACTCAACAGTGGTCAGAGAGTGCCCCTGTTGGCGCTGACGGGAGCTTATCGGACTGTGTCTGGGCAGGCCCTCCCAGTATTAGCGGGGGTGCTCCCTGCTGATCTGGAGGTCTTAGAGACCAGCGCTCGCCGTAATCTGAGGCGGGGCCTGGAAGTTGACTACTTTGGTAGGACTCTCAGGCTCCTGGAAAACGAGCGGACTGGGGAGTTGGGCAGACGAATTAGATTAATTACGTTAGAAGTCTGGCAAGAAAGATGGGACGCCGCCACCACTGGGAGATGGACCCATTCCTTCTTCCCGAGGGTGATGGTGAAAGAGAGAAAGGGGTCCGGAGGGTATTTTCCGGCTCTGGATCACTACACAGCACAAATACTGTCGGGCCATGGTGAGTTCAGGTCCAAATTACATGATCTTAGACTCTCCACTCACCCTTGGTGCGCCTGCGCTCGTGTGGCCCAGACCCCGGAACATATCCTCTGGGATTGTGCTCTGTTGAGGGATGCTAGAGAGGACTTGATTGAAGGTATAAACGGGCCGCTTGAGACAGGTCGGCATCCCACAAATGTCGACCTGGTGAGAAATGAGTCTAACTTTAGACATCTTAAAGACTTTGTTGGAACTTGGGTGTCCCGCTGGGAGATCCTACGGGGCCCTGCTCCGTAGTTTTTCCTGAACCAGTGTTTGAACCGTCGGTGATGATTTCTTTGGTCACGAATCTTTTATGTTTTTATTATTTTTTCTTTATGTCTTTTTCCCTCCACGGAGGGGTTGTGTTTTTTACGTCCTGCGCCTTATTTGGGTGATGTATTTTATTTAAATTTTATTATTGGTATTATATTGTATTGATATTTTTGAAATAAAGATTAATATGCGCGGGACAATGAAGGTTTTGTGCGACCGACTCGCTCGGTTTTCATCTCTGCGTGTTGCATTGATGAAGGCCGAGCGAGGAGGTCGCTTTAGCATAAAATAATGCCAACCAGGCGGCGAAAGTGCTGGGCCGATATGGACGCTTTTGCGCATAGAACGGCTCAGGGTATGTGGTGGGTCCCCTTCATTGTGTGGAGGCTTTGCGCAATTCTACTTAGACCCACCCAGAGTGTCCCCGCAGTCCCGTTCATCCCCTGGACCGAGAACACGCACCCCGTCATTTGATCCCAGTTATATACAACTACCTGTATCGCGAGTGTATCTCATTCTTCAATCCCCTTCACTATTCCATTTATACAACAATCACGTGACTAACCTCGAGAATCTAGCACCGGTAATAAGATCTCATTATGCTACGTTGGAAGTTAACATTGCATAACCGGACGGAATGCCTATTTCCCGCGATCATATTCAATTTGTAAAACGCAATAATATGTATTTATATATGTTAGTAAAACGTTTGAAATGCAGAATGCACGTACAATGACATCGCTTCTATCCTAAAGATAATTAAGAAATAATTCCGACGTCACGCCCCGACAAGTACCAACTTGTTACCGCGTCCGTTGCCGTCGAACTCTGAACCCACGTAATGAAATGAATAGTGACCATGTGACAATGACAAATTATATAGCACGAACATTCCATTTGATACACATAAGAAAATAAAGAATAAATAATATTAAAGTTTCTTATCTTATTTCTGTAGTTGGTCTGCTTCTGAGATGGCATCCTGATCCGAAGTAATATAACGGGTCCTCTCCAAAATTGAGCAATTACCAGCGCCTGTGTAGCCCTTCATTTCCCTTGTATATATATTTTAATATCAGCGCCTGTAAAACTGTATTAGATCCTAGAAACAAGAAAACTAATCCCTCTACGCCAAGCACATACAGGACATAAACCCCTTAAAACTAGTTCATATACGCCGTACAATGATATCACATGCAGACATGACCAATATAATTACAAATATGCTTGCGTCCCGCCGACTGGACGCCTGTGTTTTCCAATAACAACTTTTCAGTCATGTATTTAACATAACGTCCTCCTTGTGTGTATGTGTGCTTCAATATCTGCCATCCAGTTAATGGTTCCCAAAATAGTGTTTTCCTTGTATATATATTTCAATATCAGCACCTGTAAACCTGTATAGAATCCTAGAAACGAGAAGACTATTCCCTCTACGCCAAGCACATACAGAACATAAGCCCTTTCAAACTAGTTCATCTACGCCGTATAGTGATATCACAAGCAGACATAAACAATACAATTACAAGTATGCTTGCGTTCTCCCCCACCTTGGTGGAAATATTCGCATTCGTATTCACCGAATAGTAGGCGTAACATTCGTATTCGTGAAGGTAGTATTCGTCGCATCAAGGTTATTATATTTACAAGTATGTTCAAGTTCCCCCCCCCCACCTTGATGGAAACACTCGCATTCGTATTCTCCGAATAGTAGGCCCGATATTCGTATTCGTGAAAGTAGTATTCGTTGCATCACTCTCAATAATATAATCATATAGATAAATAATTACGGTAACCCATAAAAATATGATATTACTTATATTAAACGAACAAAGCAAAACAATCTGTCATATAAGTAAGTAACGTGATCACGGAAGACCGAAGGTTAACTACCCCTGAACAAACCGCGAACTGCCCACAATAATGGAAAATGTTGTAGAAAACATTTCAAATATCTAATATTGAATGAATAAAAACAATGTCATATGAATAACTATCGCGATTACGGATGGCCGAAGGTTAACCACCCCTGAACACACCGCGAACTGCCCACAATAGTGAATAATGTTCTAGAAAACATTTCAAATATCTAATATTGAATGAATAAAACAATGTCATATGAAAAACTATCACGGCTACGGGAGACCGAAGGTTAACTACCCCTGATCTAACCGCAAACGACCCACAATAATGGAATATGTTGTAAAAAAAAACATTTCAAATATCTAATATTGAATGAATAAGAACAATGTCATATGAATAACTATCACGGCTACGGAAGACCGAAGGTCAACTTGTTTGAGTTCGATAGACGGCGGTAGTATAACAATTTTTATTCATATGCCAGGCTGACCTGTAAATAATATCTTGCATTCGAAGCAGAAAACCCTTTCTAGAATTAATAAATGCGGCTTAATCTAAATAGATACAATATATACAATTCGAAATACGTCTTTATAAGAACTTGATAGGAACAAATCGTGTTTAACGATTGCCTAATGATACGCAATACAAACATGTAACGAGTTCAATAATCTCACATCCGTGTTTTAATAAAATAATTATAAAATCCAGATTCATTTTTAAAATATATTATTAGTAGGAAACTTCTCGCACGATTTGAATTTATATCACTCTGACAATCGAGATATTAAAACCACATAAATACTCCGAATTATCCCCAAAATAATACAGATCATATAGAAATCCGTGTATTCAATCGCCAGTATAGATAACAAAGCATTCTTTTGCATAAGGATACATCCACCCTGAAGAATCTCTCGTACATTCCGAACCTCGCGACATTAAATATACATAATTATTCTGAATTTTAAATCCCACAAACAAACACGAAACACCCTTCGTCAGTAAAGTATTCCATTTTAAAGCCTTTATATCTTTGGTAATATATGAATATCAAATTTAAATGATTTTTCATATGAACAGCGACAGAATTATATATTTCATAAGCGTTATGCAATAATTCCTCCGCTGGAATTATCACAGTCGCAATATTACGATTTCTTGTATATTAAATCCGAAGCGCGTATAGTAATAATTATCCCTAGGCCCAAAATACGTAACAAAACAATCCACAACATGTATCAATATTTGTTACGATCCAGAAAGTTCTAAATTGAATACACGAAAAAGGCAATAGAAATAAATAATATTGAAAATGCTTAGCTGTATCTTCGAGTGTTGCTGCCTCTGTGACTCACTGATGGTATTTCGGTCCTCTCTCCACAAGAGCCTCCGGCCAACGTTGATGCTGAAGAAAGAAGGGAGATCCTCGAATTTGTATGGCTTATATAGTCTAAATTTCTCGCCATTTTTGACTCCAACCGACGTGTAAAGGTAAAGGTCTATCTCTTAGAACGCCTCCTATTGGTCGAATCCGTTCCGCGGACAACCGTTTTTGATTGGCTCGCTTCATCAGAATAAAATAACACAAAGCCTGCTTTATACGCCCGCGTGCAGAAATAATAAAGGCTAATAAGAAATAATAAAGGCCCGCACCTACTTATCCGGCAGATATTTAATTATAGAGTATTTATGAATTATGGGGCTTCTCCTTATCATGAGCTTTTAGCAGATAGATATTTTCGTATAATTTTTCAGCAATGTCTATTTGAATAGGCCAATATCGTTACAAATTGACATCCCAATTTTCATTTTATATATGTGTACAAATAAATATTTGACATTTAAATAAGGTACTACTGCTGTGTACCAAATAGTGGATACTGCTTTTTTTCTATTTACATGGTTGGATGTTTTATAACGATGTTTCAGTTTTAAATCGAAATGATCTCTCATTTTAGCATGAGCGGCCATTTTGTCATCTAAAACGTCACGTAAAACATCTATAGGCTTTGATTCGTTGAAATGGATATTGTTGCCTTTGCATTTAATTTTGTGATTTGGAAACGTGATTGTGAAACGAAATTGTGACATTAGAAAGGGTAGAAGCTATATTAGTAATCTTCGGTGATTGCATCCTAAACATTTTTGTGTTCCCAGGGATATTTTGCCGTGTACATCTGACCTCTCTGGCCAACGTTACAGATCCTATAACAGGGTCTCTGGTTTACCGTATACTAAAGGTTTAAATTGCGTCTACTTTCAAAAACTTGCTACTAACTTTTGAAAACTATTTGCATTGGTAGACGAAATTTTCAATTATCTTGTAAAGATTTTCATACTATTAAGTATGAATTCAAAATGGAAAGAATCCCATTAGCCGAGAAACGAATTGAAATTTGACCTCGGAAAGACTAATCGAGTCTACGACCGCCACAAATAATGATTATTGTAGAGTTCCGTGTATATTCTATAGAATTATTCCCGGAGGCTAGACGCATGAAAGCGAGGTCAGAATAGGATAAGGATAATGGTAAAATACTACAAATAATATTCAATCAATTTCACGGACAACTTCATTTCAAAATATTTCTTCGATAAAATCAATAAGAGTTATTTCAATCTATAAAATAGAAATTTATTTATTTCGAAGTGGATGTTGGAAAGTTAATTGAAAAGACTTATCCATCTTTGATGCTTGCTTCTCTTCTAGAAACAGCGAATATTGCGAAAAACACGCATTTATTAAAACAGATATGCGAACACGGAATACATATCGCATCAATTTTCTTACTAATTTCAAGCTAAGCTAAACGCTCGTGCTATGAAAATTGACTAAGTTGCTGGTATCTTGGAATGAGGCTCTAACCACCAACCACCAGATCACTAAGCGAGCATTACGACCACGATATCAAAAAGCTACTATTTTCAAAAAACTTTAATTTTTATCAGCAGTGGAGAGATGAAGGTTGAAGAAGAATATGAACGAGTAAATTTAAATAATGTTAAAAATAAACAGCGTTACTCAGCGAGATTAATTATACAAATTTTCATTTAGGAAATAAAACAGGTGTGTTCCTAAAAATGTGTGGTCAGGAGACGCGATTTTGCTATACTCGAACAGTAGTATACTATGATTACAAAATTGTTGAAAATGTTTTGAATGTGGTTGATAATAATAATAAAAGGCTTAATTGTGGACAAAAAAAATCTCTTGCCCATAATATCAATCGCACAGTTGATTAAGAACGTTAGGCATCTTCATTAGATTAAGCAAAGATTTAAAAAAAATTAAACATTTTTATTATTATTAAAGAGTCTGATTAAACCGGTATTAGAATTTGTTTGTAATTATTATTTTGTTGTTCGTGTGACTAATTTAAGATGACAGTTCAAAATAAATTTCTTCAACTTATCAATTTTAAACTAAACGTGACCTTCTTAGATCTTTTTGATTTCTTGAAATATGAGACTAGAAGAATATTAACGGATCTTGTCCTTTTACAGGAAATAATAAACAGAATTATCAACTCTCGTCATCTATTAGAAACTGCAGCCACTAACTCTTTTTTAAATTCTCCACTGCAAAAGCTTCCTAAACTAACAAACAGATCGGGAAGCACGACGTTTTTGCTACTTATCACATTGAATTCAAATAAATCTAAAAGAATATTATGGCATAAAATTATTTTTCCTATAAATACCATGGCCATTACCCGATTTGTATTTCTTGTAAATTATTTTTAGGTTCTATACAATTTGTATTTATTGTAATTTATTTTTAGGTTCTATAATTCTTAAAAAAATGCGATTTTAAATCTGGACTACATCTACGCGAAAGCTCTCGTTTACTTCGTTTTCGTGCAAAAAATGAAGTACAATTTTTTGTTAAAAATGTCCTTAGATTTTCACGACGGTCAGAATCTTCTGTGTATAGTTTTCTGGGATATTCTGCCGTGTATATGTGACCTCTCTGGCGAATGTTTCGGATCCCATTGCAGGGTACATCATCAGGGCTGATGTGATGAGTGTGTGTTGATGTGTAGGTTAAGTATTGCCTTGCAATACCGTACCGAAGTCAGGGTGTCTCCAAGTTTGTGTTATGTTAAGTACTGGATTGCAGTACCGTGTCGAAAAGCAGGGTTTGAGTGTGTCTTGATGTAGTGTGTTATGTATCTACTACCGGATGTCGGACTGTGCGGATCGTCGATTTGATTTACCCTGCAGCGCTGGATACCACGATTTTTTTAACTTAAGACCTTCATCTCTATTAATGTTTACCGGGTGCTTGTATATTTCAATTGCTTCTTTGACCAGGCGCGTGTGGTAACTTTTGAACTTTCCAAAGATCGGCTCAAATGAAAAATGGTGGCCCGTATCTAGAAAGTGCTCAGCCAATGCCGATTTTTCCGGGTGACCGAGTTTACATGCTCTTTTATGCTCATCAACCCTCTTTTAAATCGTGCGTGCTGTTTGTCCCACATACACTTTGTCGCAATTTTGACAGTCGAGCCTATTAACACCGTCGGTCTCAAGGGGATCCCGATTCGCTGGTCCTTAGAGAGGTCCTTAACCTTGTTGTTCGTGCCGAACACTGTCTTAATCTTCCGTTTCCTGAGCGCTTTGGCAATCTTGTCTGTTACATAATATGGATATAAGGCAAGAAAGCAATCCCTTTAATTTCAGCTTCTGTATTTTTCTCGGAGCTGTTAGATTTGGCTCTTATGATGTGCCGTATCTGCCGTCTTTGGTATAGCTCTAGTAGCTAAGGGATTAATCAAACCTCTGTTTTGCGCTGGGTGGTGGTAGGAATCTGCATGAGAGGTTTAAATAATACTTTAGCTACATGTATGTTCTAAGAACACAGTTTCTGGATTTCGTTCCCAGAAAAACGTGTTTGGTAATCTTTATATACGATGGCCCAGAGCTTATAACCTAAAGTGATCACTCTACACAGTGCAACGTTCACCGATTCCATCTTAAGAACATCCACACTTTATCAAATTTTTAAAGTTCTATATTTGTTCAAATCTGAGAATCTTTCGTTTATTTGAATGGACTCTACTAGAGACATATGTATACTTGTTCATGAAAAAATGCTACAGTGTCTCTAGCATAGACCATTCAAATATACGAAAGATTGTCATATTTGAACATTACTTTCAAAATTTGAAAATGTGTGGATGTTCTTACGATAGAATTGGTGAACGTTGCATTGTGCCGAATGATCACTTAAGACAGCTCATACAGGTCATCGTATAAATAGACTTCCGCACACGTTTCTTATATTCATAGCTTCGTCTCTGTGAGCCTTCTATGATTTATCTTAATTAATTTATCATCCCTCTGGAGAAAAATCCAGAAGCTATGTTCTTAGAACATACCTACATATAAAAATACTGTTACCCAAATGGTTGATTATGTCTGTATACCCAGCGAGCTACTCAAACAACAAAAAATGCGGTACATTTTTTGCACGAAATCAAGTGCAGAGAGCTTTCGCATGGATGCAGCCCAGATTGAAAATTGCATCCTTCTTCCGCGAGAGTATGCAGAACACATTTATCTAATTTACTATCGGTTGTGACTTCCGACCCCCGCGGGGGTAGCGCGCGACCCCGGCGGGGGGGTCGGATGAGTAATGCCGCGAGTTCCGTTTCCACTCGCACACCCCACACCCCATCACCTATTTCACCTTTATTGCTCGCTTATTTTTCTCTTACATTTGCGGTGAATTGCCAACTTGTTACCGCTACAGCTTGTGGCCTAATATAAAGCGTAGTTTTAAATGTCCTGCACGATCCCATTATCGTTGCGCCATTTTAAAGTGGCCTGCACTCTTAATGAATATTATCGTATTTATTTAACATGATACTCATTTTATTTCATTTCATTTCGCACTTACGGGTTATATTACAATTTATTTGTGTATTACGTAAAGTTAAATTTATATTTTGCGGAGAACACACCGAATGTCTTCATAAATAAGATGAAAAATTACAAAGCTAAAAGCAATACAAGATAGTTTTAAAAATCTAATAAATAAAAATAATAATTATCAGGTTAAGGACTACAGATATCTCTAGCATAGTCCATTCCAATATATGAAAGAAACTTATTTAGAACAATATACATGATACGATAAATTTCCTTATTAATGGATGTTTTTATGGTGGAATTGGTGAACGTTACATTGTGTAACGTTCACCATAACGTAAGTGATCGCTTAAGCAAGCTCATACAAGTCATAAGCCCTTGGCCATATTTCAAAAACTCTCATTCAGGTATCCTCATATGACGAAAAAGACGCAGCGGAAGATACGTGCAGTGTGGCGCCGGACTTATCTCTTACTTTAGCTATTACAAACCAAAAGTTACATTTGTACCACTTTAAAAACAAATAATAATAATTTTACTACATTCAAGTGTTATCAATTATATTTATCCTCTCCCTAGATACAGTATTATTTTATTTATATATTATACATTTTTATCCAATACGTAAAAATCAATTATCAAAGTCGCGCCAAAGAAGTTTGAGTTCTATCCCATGTATATGAGTACAAACTCCTCCATTTTTTTTAATTGAATTTTGCAAATAATACGTAATTATTGTATATCCTGGATTTGTTTTTTATCACCGTGACGAAGAAATCGTTTGTTTTCAAAACCAGTTGGACTAATTTTATATTAAAGGTCAATTTATTACTCTAACTAACTAACTAACTAACCATCACGCCGTTTCCCTGCAGGGGTAGGCAGAGAGGATTGAACGCCACACTCTTCTATCCTGGCACACCACTTTTGCTTCGGCCACATTCATACATCTTCTCATACACGTTCTACGATTGTTGCGGCTTTTAACAGGGCCATCCTCAAATACTTGTAGTACCTGATCGTGCCAGGTCTTTCGCGGACGCCCTCTATTCCTGTTGCCTTCAACATTCGCCTCATATATTTTCTTAACCATCCTTTCCTCGTTCATACGTTCCACATGACCAAACCATCTCAGCACTCCTTTCTTTATTCTATCTACCACACTACAGCCAGCATTGCATTCACTTCTAATTTGTTCATTCCTCACTCTATCGACCAAAGATTTTCCACACAAAGGGCTACTAAAATAATATGTTGTGTATGGATGCATGCCAATTAGAGCCTCCAATCCGAATATTCGAACCTCGAATATATTCGCCTGTTTTTTAAGTCTTCATTATTCGAATACTTTCAAGAGTATTCGTAAAGTATTTGCTCATATTTATATTATAAGATTTTTAATATTTTTCTAAACGAAACAAAGGTTTACGAACCCTTAAAGTCTTTCCAGGTATACGATTTTTTCTCCAGAAGTACCGCTATCACTAAGTCGGACATCATAAATGTAAACGCCATAAATTGTCGGATGTCTTTTGCATTTACCTTTTTTTATCTTTATGGTTTTATTACAATAAGCACTTACGGCTAACACACTTTGTTTTATCAACATCAATAGAAAGGACTATTTATTAAAACTAAAATTCGAACAAGTTTGAAATTTGTCACATTCAATGCAATTTAATCTTAAAATATGTATTATTTTATTCTTAAAATAATTCTTCACTGTATTTTTTTTCATAATGTTTTTTTTTATTAAATTCATGTATTTTGTTGTGTTTTTAATTTGTTTCAAAATTGAAATAATTTTATTATTTTTGGCTTGTGATTTAATGTTTATTATTCAAATAATTTTCCATTATGTTTTTGTAATTATATATATTTTAAAATGAAAATTAATTTTAACCGTTTTATGCGCTTTTTTGTATTCAGATTCTAAAAAAATTTTTTTTTATTGTTTTTGTATATAATAATAATAATAATAATAATAATATTTGGATAACTTATATAGCGCCTTTTTCGCGAATACTCACCTCAAGGGCGCTTTACACAGAAAAAATATCTTACAAAACAACTTACTGCTAAAAAAGAAAAAAAAACTTATTTACTATTACTTATTCACTAGATGGCATGCAAAAAATGGAATTAAAATTGCATACTATAATAGTTGGGAGTGCCTGAAAGAATAAGGTGTTTTCACGGAGTGCACAATAGGAGTGGAAAACATTAGCTAGTATTGTTGTGATCAGATTCTATATGTAGGTATATGTATCTACATATTTATAAAATTGAAATATTTTTGTGTTTTTTTTTTTAAATTTGTTATTCTAATTCAACATTATTTTTCAATATATTTTTATTGTATTTTATAATATATATTTATAAAAATTATAATTAATAAATTCTCTACAATTTATTTATCTGTGTTTATCATCCGACGTAAATTATTCCTTTCTTAAAAAATACGAATATATTCGAATACTTGAATATACTATCATTAACTCATTAGCTATTCGTTATTCGAATAGTTGGAATCTTGAATGTATGAGTGAGGGATGTATGTGCGAGAAAGAAATTATGTTATGTGACCGATTCAAGCTAGACAGCGATGCAACAAATCACTTGACGAATGTTTTATTTTGCTTGTTTCGAATGTGTGCACCGCGCACAATGTGTTATTTTATATAGTATAAATGTGGACATATTTCTAAAAGTTTGCATCTGGTTACAAAATTAATTTCAAAAATAAATAAATTTGAAACTGCTAGGTAGAGATTGACAGAAGCATCATAATTATTAAGATGTGATTAATATTTTTTCAATCCTTATTCACGATATTGTAATAAAAAAATATTATACTAGCAAGAGCTCGTCAGTGGCCGACTTTAATGGGTAAACTCGACCTGTCTATTCGTATAAACTTTATAATATAAACTCAAGTTTACAAAATAATAACAAAAATTCATTTCAATAAATAAAAATGTTACATTGTTGCATATTATTTAGTTATTTCTTGAGAACTAATTGCTACGTTATAAATCACTTACAAGCTGCCTTCACGCAAGAGCGATAATTGCGCATTTTGTAAATTAAATTCACTTAAGCAGTAAATCACGGACAACAAGATCACGCGTAATAAACTATCGCTACAATATTTCCTCATAAAACTCTCCGATCGCCACCAGAGGTTCTCACACACGCGGCTATTAACAGCGGGCAATTAGGTGGAGGTTCTATAAAGTGATAAATAACCCGATGGTGTTAACCATAATATTTTCTAGTTGTTGCCTACCACCCACCCTTACCTACTACCTACCCCCCGCCTCGACCCCACGACTCCAGCGGCGTCGCTTCCTTCTCACACTTTTGGTTCCTTTATTTTTGGTGGAGAACGAATTGTTACAAGAGACCGGATTCACTAGTTTGAGAATGTTAAATACAACCTGCAGTTTTCACAGAAACTTCTTTTTATGTATTCCTTCACTACATTTCTACTTCACAATCATTATTTAATTCATAAAATACGCATTAGGTAAAAAATCACATTTAATCATTTTCAGTTAAAATAAATCGGATATTAAACAGTTAAAACCTAATCAAACTATGATTTGTTCAGCAAGATAGCTATAATTAAATATGTAGTAAAAGTTTACTAATATATTTAATTATCCAATTAGTTAAATATATAAACTCTCGCAGTGATAATAATACTATCTATCTCGCAGTGATAATAATACTATCTATCTATCGATAATAAGTCTATCCCAAGTAAATTCCATTGAAATGAATAACCGCAAGGTATTTTGCATGAAAAAATACAATATTATAAAAAAAAATCTATACATCAACAAAGTATGTATTAACTACTGGATTATGAACCCCCAACTTTCACATGCCAAGAGAATGCGTTACAATTACACTAGTTTTACGATTATTCTAATTTAGTGAGACACTTAAGTATTATTTAATAGCTTTTTTGCGACATTTCAATTTGTAATTTTTTAGTATATTTCTTTGATAAAAATCCAAAAATAATAAATAATATTTTTAAGCAGCGTTTTCGCGTTATTGATTGTCAAATGATAAAAAGGTGTAAAATAATATTAATACGTACGCTGTTGAGGGACCCCCGTCAGGAACAAAGTTCCTTACGCCTTTTCTTCAATATCGAATATAATTTGGTATGGAGATCTAGATTTTTTATATTTGTATATTTTCTTTACGTAA
This sequence comes from Agrypnia vestita, assembly GCA_016648135.1. Taxonomy (NCBI): domain Eukaryota; kingdom Metazoa; phylum Arthropoda; class Insecta; order Trichoptera; family Phryganeidae; genus Agrypnia; species Agrypnia vestita. The sequence goes on along the minus strand of JADDOH010001743.1, from coordinate 192,691 downwards.
CTCAAACGTAACGTAAGTTCAAGTTTTTTCGATTTTTTTCTCTTTTGATACTATTTTTGAGGCTGAGCTATAATTTCACTATTTTTTCTATGTAATGTATGTATGTAAATACTAAATACAAGTGCACATTCGAATCACATTAAACATATATAAACCGTAAAAAATACTTGTATCACAATATAAAATTTTATAAACTTACTTTTCTAAGTTTGTATTACACATACTTGTTGCGTATCCTTTTCTCGAATCATTGCAAAATTGGAATTATGAGACAATGTAACTCACGTATGATTTAAAACAATAACAAATAAGTTTTAACAAAATTTCCACGCGTTCGGTATTGAGGTTATACAACCCATCGTGCACGATGCTCATCTACTCGAATCTCGATACTCGCACCCACACACACAAACACACTCGTATATAATAGAAAGAGAGAGAGAGATAAAATGTCGCATGGAAGGTGCATAACGCTTTTTCCTTGCGTGGCGATTTCTACCAGCCAACTTGTACCGCAAGCCGCGTTAAGGAACTTTATTCCAAAATATTATAATTATAGAAAATTATACTATTATCAATAGTGAAACGATTTGTAACTAATAGCTGAATTCAATTTTTTTTTGATATTGCTGCTTCTGCTTTTATTCCACGAAAGATTTATGGAATAAAAAATCCATGTGCTATGCATCGGGGAAAGTTACATCTCAGTGGTGGCGGAAAAGCTTCACGGGAATGGACACAATAAAAAATACATTTTTGTTTTTATTTTTTTATATTTTCTTTTTCTCATTTATTATTGTCATAGCACAGTAAATAATTTCATAAATTCAATAATAAATTCATATAATAAAAACGTATTACTCACCATAAAAGAGTTGACGCTCATGCTTACAGGAGGAGTAATAAAATAATAGTTTATTTTGTACTTTGAATACACTTGTGTTAAAACGAATGAATTTTTCGTAATCGATATGAGTTACTCTAACGATAGTCCAACGTTTTATAAAAAATAAGTCAGAAATATTGAAAAAAAATGCTAACTTTGATGTCGCATATCTCCATAAGTATTGATTTTAGTTCATAATAGCTTGAACATTTTCGACTCATAATCAAGGCAGGAATGTAGTCCTGCGAGGTTATTAATGTTTTACAAATAACCCTGTATAAATAGTATAAACATACAGTATCGGACTATCCTAGCATATTTCAGAACGAAATTTCCTCGCATATTTCACATAGACAATAATTTTGAAATATATATAAAAATTGTGAGAACAAATTCATGGATTTTATGCCGAACCAAAATAAAATTTTTACTCAGAATCTGAAAACCTTTGAAGCGTGCGCTAGCGGGGGTGAGTGACCAGCTCCAGCAGCCGTGACGTCATTGCACGTCTCGCGATCTTGGAACAGCAATGGATTTGTTCCTCGTCAATATTGACATTGAAATATGTCTGCTCAAACACATTTTTTCCTATTCAGACTAGAGCCGGGAAAAGTACTCGAAAGCTTCTTGAAAAGTGTTATTCTTTCAAACTTATAACGTAAAGCGTTCGCCGTGTAAAATTTCAATCGAGAGAATTCTTTCAACTCACTCTATTTTTAATTTATTGAGTTTGCTGATTTCACAATATTTTACCTGAGGGGTAAACAAACTTAGCAATATTATATTCCAGTAATGTATCGATAGACAACAATTAATTTATTTTTATACTGGATACACTAGATAATTTGTTCTGCATACTTTGCTAGTCTAGCCTGTAATATAGGAGACAATTTTTAATTTCACGTAGGTCAATTTATTATATTTTATTTTAAATATAAAAAAATAACACTTCTTTGACATCACTTTATTGAATAAACACTAACAAGTTAAGGCGCAGCTCTGAGCCGAAACTATTTGGTAGTTATTTAATAAAGTGGTGTCAAATAAAGTGTTATTCTATTTTAAATATATTATGTCTCACCACAATGTGTTTGCTTCGTGTAAAAGTTTCATTTTTTATTTAATTATATTTCTATAATAATTATTCGTGTTGTTGATCTTAAAATAAGTTTTTGATTTATTTTATTTAATTCCTAAAGTAATTTTCAATTGTATAACTGTTTTTATTTTACCAAATTTTTTGAAAAGATGATGACTTCATTTGAATTTATTCATTTGATTTGATGGGGTATCTTAAAAAGCAAATAAAGAGTAATAGACAGAAGTCATACGACAAAATATATGGTTTTTCATATCATTTTTAAATCTTTTGTTATTTTTAATAATTTTACATTAAAAGTTGAGATACTTACACGAAATACGTATCACATCTATTTTCTAACGAATTTAAATGAAACTAAGAAAACTAAGAGCCTGCACTGTTAAAAAAAATAAAAAAAACGGGACATACTTACTGGCCTGGATTAAGGCTCATTCGCGCGACCACTGGATTACTAAGCAACCATTTTAAATACCTACAAGCATAACATAAATAACGATAGACGTACTGTAAATATACACTAGTTACAAACCAAAACATCTGCTACACATAAGTATCACACGAATTACTGTGAACATAAACGCGTATCGCGGGAGTTGGTCTAGGGGTCTCCAAAATGTATTAATGTCCGCGCGATATTAACTACTGCATACGATCACTGTGCAGTGAAGAATATTATTTATAAAAACAGCGTCATATGAATATTCTTTCCAATATGTACACTCTTTTGAATTTCAAAGAAAGAAATAAATAAAATTGTAAATGTCCTATAGTTAAAAATCAAATATAAAAACAAATTATTTAATATTTTAGCAATTTACAGTTCTTTAATATTACCACGATCATATAATTTAAAAAATATTATATGACTGCTCTCAGTACCACGTTTCAAAAGGTCTTAAACTTGTTCAGAAATATACCTTTTATTTTTTAAATCATCTATCGTTTTTTTGGTAACACTATTTTTTTTACATTTCGCACTCTGTGATCGCATATTTCTAACGATTGTAATGAGGCTTTTATATTTATTTATTTCAGTTTTTTTTTTTTTAATTTTGTTTTTCAGGAGTTTCACGTATATTAATTGTTTGTGTGAATGCTAATGAAACCTAATAATAGAAACAAAATATATAAATCACTTTTAATATAAAAATATATAAAAATAATATTTTTTAAATATTAATTTGGAAAATTGTTATCAAAAATACATTTTTACCTGCAAACCTTAACACAATGTAGGAATGGCGTATTTCGTCAGCAGTGCAAGTTTACCAGAGTTATCTAAAAATTTCTCTTCAAAATGTTGAGAACGCAACTGCATATTTTGATGGCCTCCATTAAGATTGTTTGATAGCGTCTATCGATATTTTTTGTCCATTTTTTGGGAATCTGAAATTGAAAAAATATTAATGCAATACGTAACCCTGTTTCTATTTGTATCTCTTTTACACGTATGCTGCGCTATAAGAAGGAAAGAGAAAAGACCGTAGACTACCAACGGAGAAAATACTGAAATCTCCATACTTAGAACATAGTTTGAATTTCACCACAAATTATTGAAATAAAACTTACATAATATGAAAGGTTATATCCCCTTCTTTATTTCGTGATGAAGCACTACAACGTCTAACACAACAAACAAACATATTTCAAGTTTGATTTTTTAAATTTTTAAGGCAAAAAGCAAAAGCATTCGCTACCACTTCATATTCATTCGATCGTAGCAATTATGTTTTATTATCCTTTCTTAAACATGGTAAGAAAAACAATTTCTATATCTTTCTGACTGATACATTTAGTACGTAATAGAAGACAACAGAGACTAGATGTCTCAAGTTTGTTTTTTAATGACTAGCCTATGTAAATAATGTAAACGCCTATGTAAATAACTAAATAAAGTGAAATGCACTAAATAAAGTGAAACATTGATAAAGTTGCGCAGGAATATATAGCAGAGAACTGAACCCTTCAGCAAACCCCTAAGCGGGTCCCGCAAACATAAAACAAGTTTATTGAAACTGCTCATATAACCGATATTCTGTATTTTAAAATTGAAAATAATAATTCATCAGTTCTTTCGTAGGGAGAAAAATCTCTTCAAATTTTTATATTCCCAAAGCAGCTTTACAGAATGGACAGAAATTGCTCGGCGCATGATAGTAATACATATTTGAAGCAATCTCAGTTGAAGCAGATTACGTGGGGGCTAGCTGCAGTTTTAGCTTTTACTTCCCCGTCTGGTGGCGTTTTAGTACGGCCATGAGAAACTTAATTTCACTAGAGGGAATATTCGCGATCGTCGCGACGCTGAAACACTACAAGAACTGTGACGTCGTTTCGACAAAAAAAGGAGTGCAATAAAAATTGCTTCAAAAATGTAAATGTTGAATTTACTGCAGTGAAATAATAGAAAATATGCATTTATGTTATTAAAAAATACATATTTTAAATGAAAACGCACTTCATAATGAATTAATCATCAACAATATTTATTATATATATATATATATATATATATATCTATATATTTATATATATATATATATATGTTCCGAGAACACAATTACTGGATTTTTTCCACAAATAGATACTTATTAATTAAGATAAATTACAGAAGTCTCACAGGTTTTCACCTCCTTTAGGATTTCACCTTTCAGGACCTCACAGAGACGAAGCTATTTATATGAGAAACGTGTATGGAAGTATTTTTATAAATATATGTAGAAGTATCATGTATGTGTAGAAGTACCAGCTGTGAAATCTACGTATGCTATTTCGTGAGAAGAAAATAATATCTTTCGAGTGTCTCTGGACGTGACCATATCATCGTAGTCGTTTCTATTTGATTTTGTCTTTAATTGTGGCGTTTTTAAAGCTACCTCTTATGTGCTCACTTTTAACTTTATCTAGCAGTGTGACACCCGCTGACCAGCAAAATATGTGTACTTCTGTTGTATGCAGTTTATTAAGGTGTTGTTTGCTGGTCGCCCAGCATTCTGACCCGTATAAAACAGCAGGTCGAAAAGCTATTTTATATATTTATCCTTTGACCTAATGAGGCATTCTTCTGTCCCACATTACTCAAACAATGAATTAAAACTGAATGTTTATATTATATTATTATAATAATGATATATCAAATGAGAATTTAAGGGATTTAATAGTAAACTAGGCCTGGACTTCATCTATCATGACAGGTACATGATCATAAATTAAATTAATTAAAATTAATAAATAATTTGCTGTATTGTTGCGTTATAGATGCAAAATCTTAAAGTTCGAGCCAACTATAGATACTAAAAGTACGATAAAAGAAGGAACAATAACAGTAAATTTGAGATGCTTCACATAAAAGTATAAAGCTTAGTAAAAATATCATAAATGCGAATAACACCAGAAGTTTTACACAGAAGCTGATTTCAAAGTAAAACACTAATGAAAAACTTGAAATTGCGTTCGTTCTTGAGATATCACATTTAAACTAAGTTCTAAAATTATTTAATTATGATTATACTCCTGTGTCAGAGCATTGAATTAAAAATATCTTACAAACTCTGAAATTTATTTTTATCATTTGTCTGAATATAAAACCAAAATATGATAAAACTTATTTACTTATTTTAAAAAATTGTAAAATATCTAACTACCTTTAAGGTTTTTGCTTTCAGTATTACAAATTTTATTATTTTTAAATCAGTGCAAATCTAGAACGTATTCTATAATTTTTAGAAATTACTTTTAGAATAATTAATAACTACTTATATGGCACTTGAAACCTTTGTATGAACATATAAATTTCATGAAACTATATTTATTTGTAATTAAGAAAGAAATCTTTTTCTTTAATCATTTGGCTTGAGGAAATGAGTGTTATCCCGTATTTTTTTTGTATATTATTCACTTCACAGTTTACAATAATCAAATACTGAATGAATAATAATTTATTTTCAGATGAATCAATTAACCCTACCTTAGGTTTACCATACTTTTGAAATGTAAGTGATCTTAAGCCATCTCATACATATCATAAGTCCTGAGCCATCCTATAAAGACTTCCATACATTCTTACCATATACTAAATTGCTTCGTCTCTGTAAGTCTTCTATAATTTATCATATGTAATATCTTATAAAAACAAAATAAGAACAACATCAGTGTTCTCAGAACATTAGTGATGGGTCCGCTCTGTACTCACTACTACAATGTAGTACTACATTACATTGAAGTGCACACTTCGCACGTTTTGATGTGTAGTGCATACTACAAACTACAAACACCAAAGTTATTGAAAGTATAAATTTCAAATAGTACACTTAATTTCAAAGCGAACACTACAAAGTACATATACTTCGTTCATTTTTTACGTGAAATTTTTGGGAAGTTGATGTAGCTAAACGAAGAAATCTCTGGTTTTTTTAGCTCGCCAAATTTTTATTTGGGAAAAAAGAAAAAAATATTAACTCGCTAGTACTACATTACTTCATTACTTCATTTCATTACACTTCACTTCATTAATACTACAATTACTTCATTTCATTACTTCACTTCATTAATACTACAATTACTTCATTACATTACTTCACTTCATTAATACTACAATTACTTCATTTCATTCATGTACTACAATTACTTCACTTCAAGTACTTTTTACTAAATTGTAGTGTACACTTTGTAGTCTTCAAACTGGTGAACGTGTGTGTGTTGTAGTCTTCATTTTGAAATGTAGTTTTTCCCTTTGCTACAGAACATGCATTTTAAAATATTCTTAAAATATGATACTGATTAATCTTCTTCTATTTCCTTATCTTATCTCAGTCATCTTACATTCGCTATTCCAATGATTATATTCTTCTTTATGAGTTTTGTCCCGGATCATGGTTACGTTAGAATCTTTAAGATCATCACTGACTTCCAACTTGCTCGTGGTCTTCTCTGTTGCGCTCTGTATAAAACGAGGTATCTTTATTTCACGTACCCACACCATCTGAGTAGATTATTTTTTTCAGGTATAGGTAGTCCCTTAGAGAATCACAAATGACATTTTGAAAATTGTTCACTCCCGGGACTCCACCCGCCCATCTTAGCTATATACATATTGACTTTTTGTTTACTTATATTCTGACGTGGACAATGTGGACATCCAACATTGTTAACAAAACTGCAGTTTAGTATACTATACCTTTTACATTGCTGGAACCCTATTATCTGCAAGACAACAGACAATAATCCACTTAAGCCATGCTGTGTGCTGTATTCTACATCAAAGTGTGCTGTGGCGTCTACCGATATTACGGAGGCCATATGAATGCATTAATTAGACGCACAGGTGTGCAAGATGTTCTGTGTCTAAAATAACGGTCTTCAATTTGCATTCTCCGAAATACCTTTTTTTTAAATATTAGACACTCCGCACGTCCTTTAAATTACATCATAATAAATCAAAAAACACATTGACCGTGATGATACATAATAATAAAATATTATAATAAAAACTTCAATAAACTAAATATATAATATTGAAATTCTACTGTTGAAACTCTCAATTCGGTTTTTTCGAACAATAAATATAGTCTACTGAAATTCCTAAAACATTTTATTAATCGTCATTCTATAGGTCGTATAACCAAAAAATTTAGCCACACGTGGTGTAACCTCTATTAATTTGTTCGCCATCATTTTCCAGTGTTATCCCTTCAAATTTTTCAATTATTTGAGTGGATAAATTGATTTCGAAGAGAAATAATGATTTTTTAAATGAAAAAAGTTAGTTAATTTAAAAAAAATGTATAACATTTTAACAGGATTAACCATGATCAGGTAGCAGAATTCCGAATGAAACTCTTAAACATATCCGTTTCCAAAATCAATTGTTAAAATTTGTAAAATTTAGTTAAATTGTATTTGATGTTGTGTTAACACCATAAAAAATTGCCTCTCTCAATTTAAATTGATAGATTAGGTTAAGATAATATTGATACGTGAAAAGCTAAGAGAGTCTATTTTAAAGAAGAGAATTTAAAAATGCAGACAATAGACTCATACAGACCAGTCGTTTATTTCGGGCTTTTACAAATTGGTGTCGGTAAATGCTGCATTTTCCGAAATGGTTTGGGATCTAAGCCTAATGGAAGCGTTCACAAGCTACTTTCGGAGTTTTACAATCTCACTGTGTACGGTAAATCCTAGGTTTAACCAGTAAATTATAGGATTTACCCATTTCGCACTTTTACAGCGATACACTTAGGTATATTTTTATAAAAGTGTATATGACATGTCAGGCATACATGGCAGGCTTGCACATTTGTGCAACCGTTCGTATTTCATGGTCGGCAAACCATGTCGGGCTGACCGCGTCCCTTATTTAGAGCATAAAGGAACAGGAAGCAATATGGAAATCCGGGCTGCATTAAAACGTAATGCTCTAAATATGGAGAGTTCAAGTGCTTGCGCGTACCGTCTACGTAGTGTAGGATGCATTTTAAACGAGAATAAATTCATAAACGACATGCAATAATGGAACATTCTGCTTCTAAGCAAATATGTTTTGAATTTCATTAGCAAAACAAGCCAAGTCCGTGTATTTATTAAATCAGATTGAGTTTATTTCTATCTTAGAAAGAAACATTACAGATATACAACACTTAGGAATCATATTTTCGTTTGAGAGATGTAATGAAATACTTGAAATTAAATCGTTTTATAAAATTGTTTTATTTATCGCAAAATATCACTAGATACGACTTTGGCTGGAACATTATTATTTATCACTGTAATTCACACTTAATTTTGCCCTAGTCACTCGAGAATCTTTCACTTGTTTCATGAAATTCTCATTCATGTCGTTTGTATCGATCACTCTTGAACACGTCTCGTATCTTTATCGCTGGTCATTATCCGCATAAAATCGCTCGTCGCTGTCTGTTTCGCTCTGTGTACTCTTTTTCACGGCCGTCAATATTTTTCAATAATAATTATTATTATTATTGAAAAAATACATAGCTGTTACGTACCCTATGTTGTCTATCCAGCTCATTAAGCACCAAACTGTGCTGAGCGGGAATTCCAAGTAGAAAATAAAGAAATACGAAATAACGTTATACCAACCTAACAAAAACAAAACGAAAGGGAAGCACATAAAGCACTGAGTGGGTTCTAAAAAGATATTATTGTAGGAGCGATCTCAATCTTTGAGTTTTATGCGTACTGTTATGAATCAATTATCTATCCGCAACAATAGGAATATTTTTCGTAACATATCATATCTGAAATACCAATATTACAAATGCAGTTATTTTAATTGACAGAAGATCAATTTACAAGAATCATGTCATAAATACACCCATAATTATTTATCATCAAACTTATGTCACAGAAATAATAAAATATCAATTTGATAAAAAAAATATTGCGAATGGATTCTGGTCATCTAAATTTTTTTCTGCTTCACATTGACTATTAACCCTAGAACGACAACATTATAATTTAGTTACATGAATCACAACGCGGGTTGCGGGTGACCCTAAATAAAAATACGATATTAAAGAAAATTATAAACTTTAAAAAGGGTTCTTTGGACGTTTTAAGAACATGTGGAACAAGTAAATAATAAAGAATTAACTTTAATTAAACACGTTGTGAATATATATGTAACCTATGCTGTGCACATATATTTTTAGAGCACTTGACATATCGTTCTCTGTCCTTCCTGTCTTACTACAACCCAAAACGGTATTGAACGGTACCTAAACTGTATTAAGTGGCAAATGGACCCAAACTGTATGTGCACTCTTAAAGCGTCACGGGCAACTAACATTCAAATACGGAAGGTAGTCAGACGCACAAAATTCTAAGCCAAATTCTCGCTAAAATAATTTGAAAACACATACTCGTGGGGTCACCCACGACCCAATGTTTTTGTTCTAGGGTTTAACTCCTCTATGTTTACTTATAATTGTGAGTCCAGATCCAACATATCCATTTCTGTTTCATTATCTCGTTACTTTATCGTTCTATCTTTCGTATTAAAATTAATTCCAAGTAAATTCGCTCCATTCTTGATCGGAAGAGAAAAGGTCATACAGGATTCACATTTCAACAACCCTAGCTGTGTTTATTCTCTGCTATCATCTCCCTCGACATCACGCTTCAGGCTACTCTCGACTAGTGTATGCACAAAGAGAAAACTAAGTAAAGAAAGTCTCGACAAACTTCACATATTGATTTTTGATAGTTATTAATATTCTCACTGACGTTATAAAATAAGAAATATTTTATTAACATTCCAACATTTTTCTTCTTATTTTCTTCTTACTAAAGTTATTTTTCCTGTAAATTAAATGGCATGTTTTAAAATGTCCACTATCTTCTAACTCGTTTTTTTTTTAGAAACGCCATTTTTATACGAATTATACCAGTTTACGCTTAATTTGATTACACCTTAATGTTTTACAGTTGATTGCAAGATTTTATAATAAGTTTTGAATATCTCGTTGGTCTTGTGGATTCTAGACTAGACTAGACTAGACACTAGGTAAGAGTCTCAACTGTTAGTAAGTAGTTGGGTCGAGCCTCATTCTAGGATACCAGCAACTTTATCTTATTTTCACAGAAGTTTTAAAATGACTGATTTGATACGTATTCTGTATTCATATCATTATTTTCATTTTAAAAAATTCATATGGTGGTGTAAAATTATTTTAATTATAAAATTATTTACTATTACTTCTGATTAATAAACAAAATAAAATGTAAATATTTTTTGGGTTTTTAAAATCTTAATCTATTCTTAATATATGTATTATATCGGGCGAAGTAGATAGGTACTTAACGTGCGAATTTCGAGAATATTTTCGAAAGAGGTCGAAGCTATAGAAACAGCGTAATAAAAATTGTTCTACGGACGAGTGACTAGAGATAAATAATGCAAATTGAGGAAATATTTTAGAAACATTTAGTGATTTTAAGAACAGTGCTCTAGTTAAGTTTGTGTCCACTTTGACTAATTTTTTGTGCTTTTTTTGTATAAAATAAAACTTTTATTAATTTTGAGTGTTTTGAATGCATCCCACAGTCATATTCCGTGAAAGAATAATAGACATCAAAGTTTCAAGTAAGCATGAATTGAAGGAGTAAATTTTTTTTACCAAAAATCAAAAATTTTTCCCATATTTATCGTATGGGTGGATTAAAGGAATATTAAGAGCTTTTTTATTAAGTTCCTAGTTTGATGTTACGTAGAAGCGACTAATAAAACATTTAAATTCACAATGTTAACGCTCTTTACTTGAAGCTCCTTGGAGAACCTTGGTTTTATGATTCCGAGTAAAACTCATACGAAACAAAGCTAGGACCAGAGTTGGCATAAAAGTTTTACCCTAAGTAAAGCGTCATGTGCGATGGCCGGGAGAGAAGGCAGTGTCTGGAAAATCCAATGACCTCTTAAAGTGTCACAGCGTGCTAACACTCCTGCCTTCGCGACACTCCTGACCTCAAACTGCCATGCGAGTTAAATGTTGCCCATTGTTTAGCTTTGAAGCGAGGAAAATTTGACCAGCTAATTTGGAGTCGAGTTGTGACACACATCTCAATTATTTTGTTTTACAATGTGCAAGTAAAATATTTATTATTTATACGAGTTTATACATTGTTCAATATGATTTTGTTGCTAGAAAACTATATGTATTTGTGTATATGTATATACGCACAGAAAGGATTATTTTTTAGGGTAACCCGCATATTGGTCTTGAGAAAGACTCTTATTACACACCCAACGTTTTGGACAGATAGCACTGTCCATTTTCCAAGGGATTTTCGCCTTGTATTTTGAGTTCTATTTTGAATTGCTGGCAAGTACACCCGTTCACTTCAGACGTCGAAATACAAGTTTTTTTTTTTTTAAATTAAGACGTAAACACGGAATACGTGTTGCATCGATTTTCTTAATATTCTCAAACTAATCCAAAAGCCTGTGTTATGAAAATAGGATTGAATTGCTTTTGTCCTGGAATGGGGATCGAAACACCGATCACCAGATCACTAAGTATCGAGAACATCATGATCACTACACAAGTGAAGCCTAACATGTAACTAATTGCTGAATTTACTTCGTATACCTATCGTTGAGTACCTGAGTAGAAAAACAGATATTTTCAATAAGTAATTTCTAGATAACTCTCATCTATTTTAATAATATTTTTTTATATTTAATATATAAACTTTTATTAACTTACAACAAGATAACATTTGTTTAAGAGAGCATTCAAAATAATAAAGAAAACGTTTTTTATTCAAAATTTTATTTTCCAAAATTAGAGAAATTCACGAATTTTCTCTTCGACTAGCATTAATAATTAACGACGTGACCTGTAGTTAAATATTTTTTTCGTCATGAACTTTGTCTTAACTAGTATAAATACATTTCAATTAATAATTTTTTATTAAAATTCCAGACAATGTCTACTTATAGTAGCATTGTCTCGAAATATCATTTATTTTGAATTATGTACTCAACACTGTATTTTCCATTTTTAATTTTCTACAGTTTTTTTAGAGTTGTGATACTTTTTAACCAGGTTGTTAAAAATTATTTTAATATTTCTGCATCACTAACTCAAAAATTAAAATTTATGAAACTAGACATATAGCAATGTATACATGTACACAATACAATGTATACATGTACATAATACAATGTGTAATATAATATTTTGATATACTCAACCGGCCTTACCAGTCAAGTGTTTTTCTAGTCTTCTCCAGAGGATCCGGATCTTGAGACAAGATTTATGAATTTATTATGTATGATCACAATTAAACTTTATTTATATTTAGCATATAACGCCTCACTAGGTGAAATCTGATCTAGGATACTACAATATTCGACGGCAAGGTATTGTACGTGACGATTGCGTCTATCCTCTCCAATATCCTTGCACCTTCCGATCCTTTCACGCATGCAGACGTAACTCACATCTAAATACATTACAAATAAAATTATATAAGATATATTTATATAACAAAGATGAAGTGAATATATTATATGTATTGGAACCAATTGGCCAAATTCACCACTGCTGGTTATATTTCGTTTTTTTTTAGCTGTAGGTAAATAATATTGTAACATAATCGTGGTTATGGAAGGCAAATGAAACATCAAAACAATTTAAATTTTTTGCTCCTAAACACTGGGCACGAATTTAGCTAGAGCACCTTTACTAAATTCTCAGTCACTAAATTTATTTTTATTAATTTACACCAATTATCCAATTAGTAATTTACACTAATTATCTCTACTCTCATCCGTGGAACACTTTTAATTATGCTGTTTTTATCGTATCGATCACTTTCAAAAATATTCAGCTGAATTTTCGCACGTAGGTACTTCGTCCGATATCTGTCGCTCGGATTACACGCGCTGGTCACACCGCTTTTATCGCTGGTTATCTCGCGTTTCTATGTCGCACTTGTCAAACGTCAACAATGACTGTTGCGCAGTAGCTGGTCGACCCCTTTATATAGGTTATATCACTTTCTCGATGTTTCTAGACATATAATAATGTCCCAGTCGATTCCATATGTTTTGGTTCCAGAGATTACGAGAGATTTCGATAGTGCGTAATTCCTTATAATTCTACCATCTCGTTTCAAAACAAAACAAAATCTGTTTTTACAATAACAATAACAATTTACAATAACAATAACAAAGCTGTTTTTAATCTTTAGCTAGATGAAAGCCTCCCCAAGTATCTCCAACTTTTCTCTGTCCAGTATTATTCTCTGCCACGTATTTCCGCGGGATTTCGGTCCAGGGATTTTTAGGACGGCCCCTCAGCCTCTTCGTTCCCCTCGAATACCAGTGGTATTCTATACTCATCCAGCGGACCGTTCTCCAGACAATGTGGCCTACCCATTGACATTTAATATTCTTTGCATCTTAAATGAAACATCTTTACATGCCTTTTTGCGATATTTGAATGTTTTGAACTACTTTTTTTTCATTTAATATTAATGATATATACATTTAACATTAATTTAAATACATTGTGGATAGACATTATTATAAGTGTACATTATATTTACCCACATAATATTTATATGAAAACAGTTTTTAAAATCACTACTTCTTGAGGATAATAAGTTTTTATTATCCTGAAAAACGAAGAGTTTTTCCGGTTGGTTTTGAATATAAAACTCAGAAAGTTAAACAAAAAATTATTTTTAATTTTTTTTACATAATTTGTGGGGCATAAAAGTAAAGGCCCTTTCCAGTCAGGGTTTGCAAAAAATCTTCTAAAATGATTCAAACCATCGGAAATCCTCGTTTTTTTTTCCTTTGTTTTTATTTTATGTATATATTTAATATTTGCAACCGTGTCTTATTAATAAAGAAAACCTATGACTGACTATGTGAGAAGTACGAATAATATGTAAAATACATTATTCGTTATATAAATTGTTTCTAATGTTAGAAATTTTACAGCTCAGAAATGCCTCCAGGAAGTACTGTGAGATATGAAACTCCGTATAAAGTGACTGGATTTTACGAGCTACAGTATTTCCTGACTAATTTTCATGAACGCTGATTTATTGCTCATTCAACAAGAATGTTACCATGTATTGTGCTGATATTAATGGGTTTTCACCATTTTACATCACGAAGTGAGCTTTTTCATGCGCTTAGTTGAGTGAGCCAAGGGGAAAGGGACCTGACTTTTCACAGCTGGTGTCTAAGAATAGCGACTGAGACATGTTCAAAATTAAGGACCATAAGACATTAAGTTATAGTTTTATGATATCTCAATGATGTTACAGTTTGTATGAGTAAAGAAAAATAAGTAATTTAAACAATTTAAATCCAAAAACTTGAATATCTCGGACGTGGGATGAGACATCCAGAGAAATACTTGCACCTAGTAATGCAGGGAAAGATTGCCAGAAGTCGGGACTCTGGAAAAAGGAATACGTACATCACGGCTGAAAAACCTTAAACAACGGTTCTAACAGTCTATACTAGAGCTATTTCGCGCCGCAGTAAATAAAGTGATGAGAAAAAGTCCGTTAATGGATAAGGCACAAGAAGAAGAAGAAGAACTATAAAGAAGCATCTTTCGCTTAGACCGACGCCACACTGCGCTGATCTTCCAACGCGTCTTTTCCGTCGCGTAAAGTCGGTAAAGCAAATGGGTCGACCAATCATTCGCATAGTCGGTTTGATAAACGCATATTGTATGAAAAGAAATGTAGCGGCGTTCCGCGGTGTGGTGCCAGCCTTAGGAGAATGATTTGTTAATATAGTAAATATTTATATTCAACAGCGTCGCCAACTGGCCATGCGCACTCCAATAACAACGTTATTGGAGTGCGCATGGCCAACAATTTTAATGATAAAAATGATTAAACCTATAAATTTGGGGTGTAAAAGCAAAGGCAGCAATATCCAAAAAAATTTTTAAATGTTGTGAATGCAGTCACCGAGGATCATTTATTTAAAATGTATTGAATTTTAAATTTTCTGTATCTATTATCCCTTCCAAAATCATTTAAATTTATAATTTTTCATTAAATTTTCATCCTTTATTTCCTATAAAATCTCTAATTCAATACATTCTAAATTAGTAATCCTCGATGACTGCATTCAAATTTGTTTGGATATTGCTGCCTTTGCTTTTATAATCCCCATATTATTTGTGACCACGTGATTTTTTTTTTTCTCAAATTAGTTTTTTTTATCCCTTTCATAAGGGAAAAGGACTCGAATGAAAACGGTTAATAAAGCTAGTAAGCGTATCAAATATATTTCATGATATCAGAATGTAATATGAAGCAACATAAATCCGGTAAATAGTCCTTCAGCTGAAATGAGTCAATAATAATTATAGCTGATACTATAAACTCTTATAAAATTATAGTATAACGTTAATTTTTATATCTAAAGCTTTTATCGTTATCGTATTAACTTTTTTCAGTTTTCGTTATGGTGAAAGTGACCACATTGTCAATGAAATAATCTCACTTGAAATTAATTTTTCATATTCCCCCCTTTGTTGTTCGATTATTTTTCTTCTTTTTAGATGACCTGATGAGTGCAAACATTTTGTTGCAATATATGTGACTCCAATGATATCAAATTTCTTCAAAAAGAGCAAAAAATTTTGTGATGACCTTTTTACCTTTGCCCTAACTTCATTAGTGTATTCTGCATTGTATTGCTGAATTATCGGAACTAACATGGTGAAAAGAAAGTAAAACACAGTTTTAGTAAAAAAAAATACTACGTCGCCGCTGAGAGCTGTACACTTGGTCCAGCGAGTTTTATGTTTCGAACAAACAGTCTTCAACGCTGATGCAGTAAATAGTAGACTCTGAAAAATAAGATATAAATCAGAATAAATCGGAAAAAAAATTGAAACATCAAAATATAAAACCGAGGAGATGCAACGTCACACTTTTGAAAAAAAGTAAAAGCACAATTGTTTTTCAGTTCCAATTATTTAATTTTTGTGAGATGCCTATTTTGTGTTTCGCCTTATGAGAGCATTATCAATCTAACTATTTTACTTTATAAACTTGTATTTATTTAAATACTATCGAAAAGAGCTACTTTATAATTTAAAAAACTTTATTTGATTTTTTATTTTTGTATTTTATTAATTTGTACGCTTTAAATTCAATAAATATTAACATTCAATAGTTTTCATATATACATAAACTATTAAATGTACGATAATTCCCTCAAAAAGAAAACGCGTCTCACAAAAATTAACTATAAAAGTAGAACTAAAATAGAAGTTTTTATTTTATTTTAATATGTATGATTATGGAGTTTCCTAAACTTACCTCAGAAACAAAAAAGATGAAAAAATACATTTATAAAGTGTTCCCATATTTATTTTACGTTGACAAAAAAATATTTTCGCAAGCCGTACAACATTACTCATGGTCCATTTAAAATAAGAACGGTAATAAAAATAATATTTCACGGCGTTTGAAATAATACTCGAAATTAAAATACGCGAATTAAAGCTCTCGCAGCTGAGGATAAACTGACCCTACTTAGAATTACCGCCCGGAGTGTAACCCCTTAACCCCGACCGGCTACCTCCGCGCGGCACCTACTCCGGCCCTGTGCGCAGGTGCGAATTCAAATTTAAAAAGTGAAAACGGAACCTTTATCTGCCGTGGATTACCCGACTTTGCCGGGCAATGTGTTTTCCCGCGATTTCCCCCGGGTGATGCAAATAACAAAGAAGATATGTCCGCCATTACGGGCGTGTGTTCTCTGCCACGGCGGGAGAAATGATGGCTGAAATTAGGTTAGGGTACGGCGGTCCGAGAGGGGCGATTGAATCGGTTATGTGACATGTTGATTCACTCGCGTCGCAAATTGAAAACGTTTTCTCTAAGAACCCTGAACACGCGCAGTGCACTGCTGATATCATTTCGATTCATTTTCCACTTATTTATTCGCTAGCTTGATATTTTTTTTCAAGCGTTACACATATGAGTGTCTCATAGCTAGAATGCGTTTACAGGCAAATTTGTACCTTGATAATGAGTCAAGAATGTTCAAGCAACCATGACCAAATTTCAATAGGTATATATATCAAAGTTAACTTTTTTTCAATATTTCTGACCTGTTTTTTGCAAAAAATCAATTAAATTATTAAAAATTCATCCGTTTTAATTCAAGTGAAATAAAGTGATAAAAACCTTGCAAAAAATGAAAATAGTTTTTATTTTATTTGAGTTGTATTAAAGCGAATGAATATTTCGTAATTGATAGAAGTCATAAATATTGATAAAAATGTCAACATTGATATTGTATATCTTCATAATTGTTATTTTTTTACGCATAATCAAGGCAGAAACCCTCCTGTAAAGTTTTTGCTACTAGCTGTGAGACATCCTGTATATATTTTCAGTATTTTGTTTTTATAAAGATTTTTGATTTTTTCAAAATAGATGGAATAAAATATATTATAATCTAATCTTTTTCTTCTGCTTCCTGAGCCTTATTTGTTCAACCGACGTTGACTATCGTATTGGCTACCATCACTTTATTTACCTCGACCCAGAATAGCTCTCTAGCAGACTGGTCGAACCATAGTCTCAGCTTTTTCAGGGCCAAACACAAAATTATATTTCCCATAAAATTAATACTATGGCAATGACCACGATTTTTATGTCTGTATAATGTTTCATTTTAAAGTTCTATACCTATAAAAATGATCCTATATAAGTTTATCCGATGTATAAATATGTGTTTCAGTATTTCTGAATCACATTCTGTAAAATTTTGGATAATATTTAAAGTATCTTGCATCAACTTTTTAAACATATTAGGTCGAGTACAAGTCAAATACATTGATTAAAATGCTTCCAAAATATCTAGTTACAGACCAGGCTAGAATTTTCAAGATTACTTTATTTAAATCTACACTAGAGGTAAAGTTTGTAAGTTTGGATGTAGGAGGTACTCTCCGAAACTACTCATCCAATTTCAAAAATTCTTTCACAAATATTTAGAATAGGTTTTCAAGGTGGTTAGAGGATACATATTATCCAGTTAAAATAAAAGCGCTTTTCGTGGTGACCTTTTTTACAACTTAAGTCGACGAAAAAACATTCGAGCGAATGCGTTACTTACGAACGCTGCTTTAACAGTGAGAGATAAATGAATGCTTTTTATACAGAATTTGTAGAACTCAAAAAGTTCTATAAAAAAGTCTGCGATGACATATATCTATATGTTAAAGTTATTTCACAAATTGATAAAATATGAATAAAATGTATATTAAAAAATTAATTTTAATCTGTCGGGGGTAATTGAAGTAGGTAATATTAAATTCTTAACAAAATAAATTTGCTTATCGTCAAGAAAATTTTATGAACATAAAAATTTCCATTTGCATAATATTGTTTTGACGAGTATTTTAGATTATATTGAATTTTCAATGATTCTCTTCAACTCTTTTTCAACTCTTACAGTCTCAAACTGAATTCCACGCGGGCGAAGCTGCGAGCACAGCTGGTATAATAATAATGATCAGGTACATACTATTACAAAGGTATTTATAATTCTCATGATTTTCACTATTTATATTCTCACCACTATTGCTACGAGCAGCAGTCCCCCTTATCATCGGGGTAATTAATAACGGTTACGTAATAAATAATTATTTTAAATATAGTGTATTTTCAACCTATTCGCGTAGAGGTTCGGGATATGAATGGAGAAGGTTTTTTTTTTCTGTCATCAGTGGGAATGTGGACAATAGTGATAAAGTGTTAGATAATGTTGTATTATTTCCTAGTTAGTACTTTCCCCCTATATTTTCTTTCGATTCTACGATTTCGCTTTCGATTTTGAAATTATTGTAGTAACAAAATAAGTGTGTGTGTAGTTAATGTTAAAATAATCGTATTGCACCTCAATTTATCTGCCATGTCAATTGATTGTATTTTTTTATTTTAAAGAAACTTCAAATATTCTTTAAGACTACATAAAATTATTAAAACTTTGTAATATTAAAAAATCTTAATGCATTTTAAAGATCATCATGAATAATCTCAAGAATGTTAACGCCAAATCTTTTAATTGTTTATCTTCATCTTTCATAAAATATAATCAGATATGGTTTGAAAATATATTATTAAAGAAAACGGCTACCTAGTACTTTACTCTCAAGTGGGTTCAAATTCGTGTAAGATTTATAACATTTTCGATTCTAAGTGGGGCTACGAAGTTTGAACGAACCTACCGCCTGACCTTGATCGAAGTTTGATAATTAAATATCTTATTATTAATTAATACTTGTCATAAGCAGACGCTAGGCTGGAAATGAAAATCTACTCGATAGTTTAATATTAACGTTATAACTCAGTTGCTTGTGATTTATTACTAGCCATCTACATAGGAGGCCTAACGAGGAGGTATTTATTGGAATAAGCTTGACTAAGACGAGTTAGGGTGTAATCGTTATTATTAAGGCTCGACAGGTATGTACTTATATAAGCATTTATATTATTATAAAGGCATATAATAGAAGCCTTCAAAGTCTGCCTTATTAAAACATAGAGTAGCTTGTTGGTCTTGTGGTTAGGACACTGGCCTCGTGATCCAAAGGTTGCGGGTTCGATCCTCACTCCAGACTAGCAAGTTGAAAATAGTTAGAATATTGATGTGACACGTATTCCGTGTTCACATCTCTATTTAAAAAAAAAAAAAAAAAAAAAAAAAAAAAAAAAAAAAAAAAAAAAAAAAAAAAAAAATACTAAATAAGAATGTGTGATGTGTTTGTTGGTCTATAGAATTATAGAAATCCAGTGATTGCGGGTTCGAGCTTCGTTTCAGGTCAGTAAGTCCTATTTTTCACAGCACATGTGTTAAGCTCAGTGCAAAAATAGTAAAAATATTGATGCGAAAACGTTTTCAGATAAGGTACGAATCTTTATATTATATATATAACCATTTCTACAATAAATGGTAATTATTGTATTTATATTTTTTTGAGTATGAAATACGAAAACTGATAGTCGTCTCCAAAAAATCCCAATACAGTATAATCCTTGCCTCAGAAATTGTCTTGTCAGCCGTGAAAATGGTTTATTAAATAAGCAAAACTATACATATTTTATTTAATAAATATGTTTCTTTAAATTCATTATATCACATATACTATAATTTATGTATTGGAATTTGACGTACTTCTCGCTATGGTGCTTGAGTAAATTATTTCAATAAATGTAAAACTTTGGATACAGTAGTAACACTTTATATAACAGAACTCTCTGGATTGTTCGCTCCCGAAAATTCACTTGAAATCATTTAAAAATGTCACTCCATTTTATGTCACTCGCTGATCGCAGTATTTAACTTGTAATTTACTGGCCATCGGTTTCGACAATATATACAATATATTATAAAAATAGTATATACGACATCGGTGTATACAATACCTACCGCCTTGCGTCCTGTACCGTGCTCTTCGGGTCGCTCGACACATTCCTAGTTTATTCGAGACGCCTCCAGACCCTTCCGGAAACTAATTTTTCTTGTAGTTTTTCTATCGTTACAATATAATAACTTTCCGAAATTGCGTCATGAGACCGTCTGTAATAAGTATCTGGTATTTTTCAGAAATTTACGTTATATGATAAAATAAAGAATAAGATTTCTGAGGATTTCTGGGAAGAAACAATATTGTGTTCGAATCAATTTATTTCCACTCAAATGTGATTCAAATACAAAAATATGAAATAATAGACTCATTCAATATGAAATAATAGCTTCTTTGGAAACAAATATATTGATTCATTTTAAAATGTTTACTGTTTATCTTGATACATGACATAGGAAATGGAGCCGCTCAGCTCACTAGGAAGAACCTGTGCCGAGATGAGCAGCTGACAATATAGTGAGAACAAAATAATAAAGATATAAAACAAAATACTACATACCTAACTATAAATATGACCATTCAATTAATTGAGGATATACATATAAAATGTGCATAGTAAAAACGGTAGGGATAAAAATAAATATAAAATCAGTAGTGAAAGTAAAATAATATGTGTAAAGAATCATATGTATGAATAGTAACAACATGTTTATATTAAAAGCACAATTAAAAAGTATATTTAAAAAGTATATATGAAACAAAATTAATTAAATAGTGATAAAAAAACACAGTTTAATGAGCGATAAATTATAACCTGTTTTCGGCTGTTGGGTATTTGTGCAAATGCAGGTGACAATAATGTCTTCTCCAATAGTGTTGTGTTGTGCTGTAGAATAATATCTTTCACCCGTTTCAAATATCAGTCTGTAATCAACTAATATCTAATTATTAAAAAAAGTATTTAGGAAGCTTAGCCACCATCTTTTTAAAAAAATAAGTGTGTGGTTAGGAGACTCCTGAACGAACGAAGTACCTACCTTTCGCCTTTTATTCAATTCCGAATTTAATCCAATAGTGGAGATCTAGCTTGTATATTTGTTTATTTTCGTACTAAATTCGCACATCGAAGTTGTTTTTCGATTTTTTTTCTCTCTTGATACTCTTTTTAATGCTGAGCATATGTTTTCAATATTCTCTCTGTAATGTTTGTAAATAATAAATATTAAACTTTCTATATTAAAGGAAACATATTCTAATCGTGAAGTTGCAATTTCAGAACAAAGTTCTGTGAATTATTAAACAATTTTAATTAATCAGTTAGAAAAGACATACAGAAAAAATCAAATTCACCAAAAAATATTTTAATTGGAGGTCCGTGGTTCGTGTCCCGGCGGCATTTAAAATATTTTTTCGTTTGCTTGACTTTTTCTGTATTTCTTTTCTAATTGATTAATTAAAATTGTTTAATAAACTTTATATTCACATTAAACGTATATGAACAGTAAATACTTGTATCAAAATAAACCATTTTATTAACTTACTTTTGTAAGATTGTATTACATATATTAGGTCCTTACATATGAAATTGACGTTTAGTATGGGAGGAACATAAAGCCGATTTTTTTTATTATAATATATTTATTTAATCAAAGTATGTACCATTGCTATCTATGCACTTTTGCCATCTCATAGGTAGTTCATCGATCCCTTTACTTAAAAAACCATTCGGACGGGAATCGATAAAATCTTTGAAGGCGGTTTGGACTGCCCCATCGGAGTTGAATTTTTTCCTTTGCAAGAAGTTATCCAAATTTCGAAAAAAATTGTAATCTATTGGGGCAAGGTCCGGAGAGTACGGTGGATGTCTTAGACATTCCAATTGAAGCTCCTCTAATTGGTAGCCGTCTGTTGTGCAGTGTGTGGTCTAGCGTTATCATGAAGCAGCAGTGGCCTAGAGCGATTAACCAGCCTCGGTTGTTTAGCAGCTAGCTTTTCCATCATGGTTTGCAGTTGCTGACAATAGACATCTGCCGTAATCGTCTGGCCAGATTTAAGAGAGCTGTAGTGAACGACACCAGCACTAGTCCACCAAACGCTCACAAGTAACTTTTTGGAGTCAATTTTCGCTTGGGGCATGGTTTGGCTGGTTCGGCAGGGTTCAGCCATTGCGATGAGCACTTCCGATTATAGTACAGGATCCACTTTTCATCACAGGTAATGATTCGATTTAAAATCCCTTCATTATTGTGCCGGTTGAGTAATGCAACGCAGCAGTCAACGCGCGTTTATTGATTTGCTTCACTCAATTCATGAGGTACCCACCTTTCAAGCTTTTTCACCGTACCAATTTGCTTCAAGTGGATTAAAACAGTTTTATCACTAACACCGCAGCCTGCAGCTAACTCGGATGTGGTTTGCGATGGATCCGCTTCCACAATAGCCTTCAATTCTTCATTATCAACTTTGGTCTCCGGCCGTCCACGGGGCTTGTTCTGCAGGTCGAAATTTCCAGAACGAAAACGTTGGAACCAAAAACGCACTGTGTTTTCTTTTGCGGCACCGTCGCCATACACATCATTAATCCTTCGAGCCGTTTCTGCAGCACTGGTGCCACGGTGGAACTCGTACTCGTAAATTACGCGATATTTCAAGTTTTTCATTTTGTAAACTGAGTGACGCAAAGAAAAAAACAATTGAGGAAAAAACAAATGAATTATAATTTTCAAAACACAAATAAATGAGTAAATAGCTGTATAAATTTGGATTTGGAATTCCTAACCAAAGAGAAGATATTTGAGATCAAATTTGCCAGTACGGCAAAACGTGAATTTCATATGTAAGGACCTAATATTTGTTGCAGTTTCCATTTTTCGAATCTTCACTGCAAAATTTCAATATTAGATCTATGTAACTACCATATGATTTAAAACAATACAAATAAATCGTATCGTCAGTGAACATATAAAGCTGATTTTTCTTTACTGTATTGTGTAGGTTATTTACGTACATAATATATGTCAAAGATGCTTGCTTATGTCCATAAATTCGGCTTAAACCAACGACCACCAGATCACTTAGCAAACGTTATGACCACTACACCATCAAGCTATTACTGAAGATAATTCATTTTTAATTAAAAATAAGGAAAAAAATCACTTTTTTTTAAATAAGAATTGGAAAAGAAATTCACTCCGTCCCAAAATCCACTCCTCGTGTCGTCCAAACGTAGAAAAGCGTGTGAACCGGAAATGTTTCGTCTGGATTCGAGGGCCTTCACCATTTCGACGCTTGACAGTATTTTATATAGTTTAGAGAAATGGGGAAGAGGGGGATCAGAGAAATAAATAACAAAGGTCACAGAAGGGTAGAAGAGAGGGAGGATCATGTTTGAATGGGCGGAACGTCGAATAGAGTTCAAGATTATGTGTTCTGTGAGAGATTGATGTAGCTCCCGAAGAAAACAGGACCTGTGATTATTTTTATAATCAAAATTAATTTCGCCTTTTATAATCGAAATATTTTTCAAGTTGTCGTCACTCTTTTTGGCGAAATCCAATTTCTTTAAAAATAAGACGCGTCGTAAAAGTATATTTTAACTACATTATGCCTCTTGCTGGTCGGATACGTAGGTGTTTAGTAATTTAAAAATTATTAACATAAATATTTGAACTTTTGTATTTATATATCAATTTTAAAAATAAATATCATCAACGTTTTATTATATCTTCTTCTTCAAATATAGCAAAATTATTTTGTGGTGACATAATTATAATTTATATAAAATAACTTTGTAAACATCACTTTTTATTGAAATAAATTCAGCATGTTTCGAAGCCAAAAAAGTGGTGTTTACAAAGTTATTTTAAATAAATTATTTTATTATATCGTAATATTTTTTTGCTGAATATTACAATAAACATTTTAAAGGTAGAAAATCGGTATAAAAAATATATAAGAAGTATTTTTTGATACCCTTTTAAAAGCTTATAGCTGTATAAAAACTCGGACTTAAGGGTTGTCCAATGGGCTTAATTTTTTTTTTATATGTACAAGATTAATATTACGTACCGATAGTAAAAGAAATTTCTTGTAGTTTAAGTAAATTAAAGATGAAACCAAGAAAAAAATCTGTACATTTCTTTAAGTGCCAAAAAGGATAACAGTTGTTGAGATGAAAAGGAAAATTGTCTAAGAAAGAATAATTTAATTATTATTTTTATTTTATTGTTACGTAGGTATTTACATTTAGTCACAAAAATATTTTTTTAGTAATTAAGTTGAACTCGGAACGCAAGTTTGTGAGCACATTTGATGACTCAAATGGATCCAGTGATTCACAAGTCTAAAGATCCAATTATTTACGAAGAAGATCACAAAAATGCCCAAGCTTGAGGAATTTACATAGATTTATTGTGACGTCATCGAAAATCGAACCCCGGGCCCTCGGTAGGAGAAACCTTCATGCCCATTGGGCTACGGGAACTGCGTCATTTATTTACAACAATATATTTCTAAGATAATTCTGGAGTGTCCATCAAATTATATAAAATATCAGAGGTTATTAAATAATGATTATTAATTAATTAATTATAATTAAGAAAATATTATCATATCTTCTATTTTTTATCAATTTTCAACTGCATTACCTCTTAGAGGATCAGAAAAAATCAGAAAATAACACAAGTAAAACGTCTCTATGATATCCAACTCCAGTATAAATTTACATTTTGAGATTTAAATCAAAGTATGAAATAATTGTAAATTTAGGCAAAAATGTTTGATTTCCTTATCCTTGATCATAAAATGATGGAGATAACTGTAAATATTGGTCCTCAAGAAATAACTTTGTGTCTAAAATAATTCAAAATTATATATTAAGTAGTCTACAAGGCCATTTATTTTTAGCCAAAAAAGAAGCCATAGAAATAATCAAATATTTATGCCTTATGACGACTTCTCTCGGATGTGGAAATCAAGAATTTTTTGCTTAAATTCACATTATTTTAATACTTACTTTGAATGACATCTAAAAAATAAAAATTACAAAAAAATTGTATACTTACTATAATCTAAATACTTTTATGTGTGCAATTTTGAGATATTTATCTGTTCCCCTAACTGATGATCCCAGAGATAATGCAGGTGAAAAATTGAAAAAAAAAAAACGTTTTTCAAGAGGGTGTCATTTATAAAAGATAAGCTAAGCTACTCGCGATTGATACTTTATATAAAATAACTATACTACATATATAAAAGTACAGAAAAAATTGAGGCTGACAAACTGTTTCTTCTTTGAACAAAATCCTACGAGAATTTTGTTCATTGGCGTTTTTTATTCTGGTCACAAAGAGTAGGTACATGAACAAAAAAAAAGTGAATTAATAGGGCTTCAATTTGTACAGCAGTATGTCCTTAACACAATGCAGATTATTGGAAAAGCCTAGAATAACTCAGTAATTAAGAAAAAAATTATGCCTGAAAATGCAATAACAGCGTGAAGAATAAAACAAAAATGGCTGCTATTTTTGAACCGATGTAATAAAAAAAATTAAACATTTTTTTTTTAAAGTTTTTAAGTACCAAAACATAAGGGAATGCACCAAAAAATAAGATGATATCACCAAATTAGTCCTATTTTCATAACACGAGCGTTCAGCTTAGTTTAAAAAAGTAAGAATATAGATATGATGACACCTATTTCTCGCACACGGTTTTTTCTAAATTAAATAAATAAATGTTGCATTTGGATTCAAATGCATTTCTGATATTGTTAAATATTAATAATATATAATATAATAAACGTTTATACATTGAGATTAATTCGCTGCTGCTTCAAACAGAAAATCTAAATAAAAATGCTGAGAACGACATCGAAAGGAGAGTGACTGCTGGAAACAAAGTTGATGGTGCTTTAAATGCAATTATGGTCAATAAGAATCCGTCATATTGGCGTTCTAGTGCCAAGTCTGATGTATGGAAGTGAAGCCTGGAATTGGCAAAAAATTAATGAAAGTATGCGATGAACATGTTCACTAAGACAGTTGTGTGGAAAATCGTTGGTCGATAGAGTGAGGAATGAAATTAGAAGTGAATGTAATGCTGACTGAAGTGTGGTAGATAAAATAAAGAATGGAGTCCTGAGATAGCTTGGTCATGTAGAATGTATGAGTGAAGAAAAGATGGTTAAGAAAACATATGGGGCGAGTGTTGAAGGCAACAGGAATAGAGGGCGTCCGAGAAAGACCTGGCACGATAAGATACTACAAGTACTGGAGGATGGCTCTATTAAAAGCCTCAACAAGCCGTAGAACATGAATGAGAAGATCGATGTATCATCATATATTGCAAAGGGATCTAAAACGTCGGCTAGAGAGGTTAGATATACACGGCAGAATATCCCACAAAACAATTTTTTGAGATTTTGAATGAGTGACCACAAAAAAATATTTTTATAAAGATAAAGCAAAAAATGATATTTTGAAAACGGTGACGAAAAAGATGGTGTAACCCTTTAAAAATTTCGAACTACACATATTTTTGAGTAATATCGAAGAAAGTTGATGAAATTGCGGACTAGAGACTAAGACTGATATAGCGAGTTGAAATCTCACAGTCCCAGTTATTTGTCAGAAGGTCGCCGATGGGAAAGTTTGTTCACCCCTGCAGTCTGCCCCCCGAGCGCCCGCACCCCCTAAAGGCCCCCCGGGGGCCCGGCGATATACTACCGATGGGACCCATATATTTCCTCCGAAAAATACTGCGGTAGAATTTTCACAGCTTCTCGGCTGTGTTTGCTATCCCGCCGTCGCATTTTTAAATCAATGTATTTATTATTTATCGGACGGAAGTGAAAAAAATATGTTTGTATTAGATTTAAGATTTTTATTCATTATTTTGACAAATCGCATACACTGATATAAAAAAATACAAGCAGTTCCCTAGGACTGCCGATAGAAGTGAAAATTTGAAACTATGAAATAAGTTGGTTTTTATTTTTGAATTTTCAAATAAATTGTAGTATCGGTAATTAAATTTCATAATTTATAAATTCGTGAATTAAATTAGTAAATTCATAACATTTTATTTTACTTGTACTGAAACGAATGAAATTTTCGTAATCGATTAAGTTACTGTATTGATTTTTCAACGTTTTGTAAAAAAAAGTTGGGAAAAAAATGCAAATTTTGATTTTGCATCACTACATAACTGTTGATGTTAAGTCACGACTGTTTGAATATTCTCGACTCACGGGAGAAATCTATTCCTGCGAGATTATTAATATTTTTCCAAATAACCCTATACAGTATTAATATTTACTTTTACTGCTGGCCTGCAAGCGGTGATGCAAACTCATAAGATTTTACCAATCCAAAAATCGCCTAATGCGTCTAAAGAAGTTTTCACTTCAAATATGGTGTGATAATTTCGAATTTCAATATTTATTGTGATATTTCAGAAAAAAATTTAACAAAAATCTTTACTGATCAATTGACTAATTTGGGCAAATATTATATGGTATTATTTATCAAAAACGTTAGGCCACATTTTAAAGATAGGTACATGTTTTCTTTTACATATATGTGGGTTATAAAAGCAATAACAGCAATATTCAAAAAATTAAAATATTATTTTGAATACAGTCACCGAGGATTACCCTTCCAAAATCAGGATTTCTATAAATATATAAGCTATGTTTCCTATAAAATCTCAAATTTAGTTCATTCTCAATAAATAATCCTCGATGACTGCATTCAATTTTTGGATTTTGCTCCCTTTGTTCTTATACCCCATATAATTTATGATGTAACAGCATACTTTTAATACAATTTTTACATTTAATATTTTTACGATTTACAGACTCTCCTCACCAATACAAGTCCTTTCAGTTGCTTGTTCAAGAATTCTAAAATTATTTATCCCCTTCATATCACCAGATAGTCCATTATATAACGCAACAGCTGTATACAGGAATCCACGCCGTTTTCCACGTGTTCTCGATATATCAGTTCTTATAATATAATCTATCGCTCTTGTGTAGCGTGAGTGCATATAT
This sequence comes from Agrypnia vestita, assembly GCA_016648135.1. NCBI lineage: Eukaryota > Metazoa > Arthropoda > Insecta > Trichoptera > Phryganeidae > Agrypnia > Agrypnia vestita. Next base: position 163,754 of record JADDOH010001743.1, on the reverse strand, counting down.
GTCGCTATTCTGATACAAGACAATTTATTCTTTATTTTACAAAGCATGGTTACCATTCGATATATAAAATTTTATAAGATTAGTAAATTGATAATTTAATACAGGTCAGTGATTCTGATAAAGTGATTTAAGTTAAATGTTATTTTAAGTGCTTTGTTCATACTTCCTTGTACCATTCCACGTGCCTGTAAACTGCAATGAGACCAGATTATAGCACAATATAATGTGTGAATTTTAATATCACTATTATCATAATTATTTTTAGTATTTTTTCACAAAAACATTAACAAAGTGCGTATTTTTATTATGTACGTAAAAAATGAATTTAAAAACACAAATATATCAACATTTATGTTTCTCCTTAGTAATTATATATAGAGTAACAATTCAAATAAATCTGCGAATTAATTTCATTCCATGCCGGTAAATTCCATAAATTCCTTTCAAATAACAGGCCACTGCGCAATAGCGAAAATCAGTGAGGCTGGCTCGAAACCGTAGCCTGCTGACGATAGGTCACCTATTTTGATAGTGCATGAGCAATGCGGTCGTCCAATTCAGACGTGCAGAGCACAGTTTTTCCATCAAATATTTCGAAAATCATTTCAAATCAGGCGAGTGTACATCGAAGCACTAGTTTTACGCATTATTGAGAATGTATTTTGAAAAAAAAATGAAATGAAATATTTCTCTAACAGAATATATATATATATATATATAATATATATATATCTAATATAATATATATATATGTATGTATATATATAATATATTAAAACCTGAAGTATAAGAAATATAACAAAGTACTTATTTTATTTTGTTCATACCTTGCTGACCGCACGCCGCTGGTGCAAATAATAGATTCACTCAATACGCGAGGTTTTATATCACACAAGCGATGATAAAACAATTTGGACTAGAATAGAAATAGAAAAAAGATGACATTCTCTGTCCTGGCATATCACCTTTGTCTCGCCCACATTCATTCATCTTCTCCTTTACGCTCTTCGGTTTTTGAAGCATTTCACATATTTTTCAAGGACCCTCTCTGTTGCTGTTGCCTTGGAATGTATTTTGTTTAACCATCCTCTCCTCGCTTCTACTTTTCATATGACCTAATCAAGACAGCGATTCTTACTTTCTAAATCTATTAAAAACGCTATGTATTGAATAATGAACAACCGTTATTTTTATATCAACAAAGGTTAGGAAAAATGTTCTCAGGTTTTCACGGCCGTTCAGAATCTTCTGTGTATAGTTTCCTGGGATATGTACGTGACCTCTCTGGCTGACGTTTCGGATCCCATTGCGGGGTCCATTATCAGGGCTGATGTGGCACATGCAATTGGATCCGAAACGTCTGCCAGAGAAATCACATACACACGGCAGAATATCCCACAAAACTATACACAGAAGGTTAAAGAAATTTTACATACAAATAACATAGGATTACATTCATAAATTGTAATGATAAATTTAAAATTTTAGAACTTAAAAAAAGAGTTATTAGCAAATTAAATATTGTAAATAACCAAATCCTCTTCGCGAATACTAATTCTTTAATTTTGTTTTCACATTATTTCCTAATTATTCAACTACCATATATACCTACGTATTTCTTTTAGTCTGTATGTATGTATTTATTAATATCTGTTATTTCAATTTGATTTTTCGTATGCGTTGTATCTTTATGAAGAGACCATTGGCCCCAAAACAAGTTGATTTTTCTTTTTATTAATCCAAATAATATTATCACAATGTTCTTTAGCTATTTCAGAGGGAATCTTTTCTTTCTTATATTCACTAAGGCCAAGCTGTACATTCATTCTAATTAGTACATTCTTTACTTTTTCGTAAATGAGGATATTAGAAGCAAAACCGCCACGACAAAATTCAGATAAATATTTTTGTTACTGTTTTTCTAGTCAGGACGGAGATTTCAAAATTAATATTCATTTGATAATATGTTTCTAAAACACACAAAAATGCTTTTAAAATCAGATAACATTTTTGATATTGACGTCGCCCTGAATTCTCGTCATATGCAAAGTGGCGCTTTTGCTTCTAATCGCCTCACATACGGTTATTTTTCATTAATATTTTTAAATAATTGTAATTATATATTTTTTTCAGTTCCACCCCAAAAGATCATACTGTCAGACGAAACAGGGGCTGAAAAAACATCAGTTGTGGGACCATTCCTAGAAGGAAGCCGCCTGGTGCTCCGATGTGATGTTTACGGAGGTAAACCATATTTATATATTATATTGACAATATCTAAGCATAATAAAAAAACGTTATAAAAAGTACAAGGTTCATATCAAAATAACCGAAAACGTATTCAATAACGTTAGTTTATAAATAATCAACACATATTTTCTCTCAATTTTACATTCCTTTTACACTATCTTCATGTAAATTAAAAAAGATCCAAGAGTAAGCTAAATCAAAAACTGTTGAATGATTTGGCAATCACTTTGTGCAACATTTTAAATAAAATAATTATTTAAACTCTGTAAACAATAACTTAATTATTATTTATTATAATGTCAAAAACTAATAAAAATAAATAATAAACTTGAGTTAACCGAAAACCTACATACACTGATACCATAATTCCTGCATTATCTTCCCATCCGCTTATATATAAAATGGCCTGTTTCCATTCAATTTAATTAATACTTATCAAAAAAACTAAATAAAATTTCCCTTAATACCACTGATTATGAAAACGAAATTAAAACAATCAAACAAATAACTGATATAATTTCGCTCTAATAGATAGAATGCTGATATCAAAAATTAATAATAATGAAAACATTGGCACCCCTGATAATACTCTTTGGCAAAAATTTATATAGAATAGTTTTATTCCTATTTAAAAAATAAGTTTTTTCCCTATTCACATGAGGCCCACATTTGCACTAAACATGGTAAAATTCTTCTAAATTAAAAAAAAATGTATTTTAGAAAAAAGCGATACACATAGGCAAATAACTTGCGGAGACTTTTATAATAAATATACTGTCAAAACTGCAAGAAACTTAAATACAATAATAATGGCCGTTGCGTACATAATAATATTAACTTCTCAGAATTCGTCAACCACATATTAGATACCAACCATTCTTGAGATAGTCACAAATTAAATCCACTCCGTTCGGTTTATGGATGATGAACAATTCGTTAACAGTTGAAATCATAAAGAATTTTAATTCTTAAAATATACTTTATATCAACAAATAGGTTGACAAAATTCTGAATTAAGCTGCCCTTGAAAGTATAATGGTGATATATGACTCTTATATTTATACAAAGTATTAAGATGGTATTATGTTTTTTAATCAAAAAATGTTAACAAAAAACCGCTTTATACGCTTTTTTATATGCTTTTAATCAACTCTCTTTGTCTGTTTGTTTTTTGTTGTGGTGGAATTTTATAATTGATTTTTCACCAACTTTCCAACTAGCTAGAGCTCTGAAACTTTCAACATTTACGGAAAGTGGATGACCATACATCTTCGTAATATATATTTAGCACTATTTTGATTCAAATTAATAGTTTTCCATTATTATTGAATGTTTGAAGTGCTTACGTAGCTTCAAGATTCATCAATATGGGATTAATCAATTTCAGATTTATAATATGAAAAAAAAATCCGATTTCTAATTTTCAAATTTTCAATTATGACATCAAGCATCGGAACTAAATGTCAAATTCGATAAATTGGGATTATGTTGAATTAAGATTTTTTATATCTTAGGATAACTTTGGTTTAGAAAAAGACGGTTCGACAAAAATGATATTCAACATAATTATGCCACGGACTCAAAGAGTGTTGATGTGTAATAAACGCAGTATTTTCTGCAATTAGCATCTCACACTCATGTGCCATACATTCCTTCACCTTCTATTGGTGAAACTACCCCATATTAAAATCATGTCTTCAACAATTTTTTTGATCCAATTGTTTTGACTTCTTTTGACTATTCGTTGAATGAAGCAAAGTTTGAAATATATATTTTAATATAATTCATCCATTTGAGGCACGAGAGGCAGGATGACGGAGTTGTCAGTAGCAAGAAGAACACAAAATACACAAATAAATCAAGAGACGCTTTCAATTTCCAAAAGTAAAAATAACTTTTCAAATATTTTATGTTGTTTTTTGATCAACTTGTCTGGCTTTATTCATTGCGATCTTCAGAGTTACGTAAACTGAAGTTTCCGACGGCGTTTCTCACCCCTATTTACTGTAAATTTCATTTAATTCTAAGTTCACCCCCCTCTATCACGGCAAGGGGATGAATTTCATTTTAAACCTATAAAATAATACAGGTATAGTGGAACAGACGTATTTAAAAAAATCTTGTTTCAAACAATATACGATGGAATTATTAAACCAAAGAAAAGCGTGCAAGTTTTTTCAGTTTTTTCCAAGTTTCCATTTATTTTATGGAGCCTTCTACAAAAATGTTGTAACGATTTATAATATTTGATTAAATTAAACACGTAAAAGAAAATATCACTTTTTTTAATGACACTTTTTTAATACTGTCGGAAATATTATGTATCTTAAAAATATACGACTGATAAAAATGTTTTAGAAGCTCCATCAAAAAGTTTATGAAATAAGTTTTTCTCATTCAATATTAGAAAAATATTTTCGTAATATCATTATTTTTTACTTATAAATATAATTTAGACAGGAGCACTATTAATATTTTAATAACTTACTTTTTTTAAAAAGATAATAATAAAGATAAATTTATATATACTTGCTTTTGTGCTAACTATTCACAAGCGACACTTAACACTTGTAAATTATTATTGTAATTGAAAAAATTGTAGTAATTAGTTCAGAGCGGAACCATCACTATTCAGCTAATAAATTTCCATTAGAAGTTAGTGCATTCAAAACAACGTTTCCTCTGCTTACTTACGTTTACCTGCACAATCCTCTCGATATCTTACGTTGACCTGTACACTCCTCTCGATATCTTTCTTCGTCCTCCTTCTTCTTCTTCTTTTCGTCTTCCTTCGCTATTGAATATACTTCCTCAATTCACAAAATCATGTCTTGTTACAAACATTCTTGGGTCGATGCATAATTACCGGCGTTTTTCGGCTGTACAGCATCGAATAGTTTTTATTTGTTTCTAGAACGTTTCCAGATTTATTAGACGACAAGGATCGATCTTCGGATTTTGATGGCCAGGTTCTTCAGGCGACCGTGGATGAAGACGAAACTTGTACCACTAGGACACTGAACACTGAACATTGAACACTCTTCGCCCGCGGAATCATCTTCTTAGCAAATGGGAAGCATTTATTGACATTAGTGACTACTTCCTCGGATGATTAACTTTCATCATATGTTTTGAGTTTGGATTCGATTTTGATTTTATAACAATTTTTTTTTTAAATGGCAGATATGCATCAACCTTATAATACTTATCGAATATTCATCACTGATTCATGTACAAGGTATCTCGTAGCTAGCAGAATAAACTTCAGGAGAGCCTTCTTTATTAAATTTTGAAAAAAAAATGCCAACTACTGCATAAAATGAGCATTTTTTCAGTATTTCTGACCTAATTTGTACTAGTTACGAGACACCTATATGTTTATATATTTTTTAATTTTTACGCTTCAACAGGCCAAGAGGCCCAATTACCTTATTACAAGCTTGAGCAAATCATAAAGACCAATTGTCTCCTCACCGGAAATTGAACCTGGAACCCTCGGTGTGAGAAGTAACTGAGCTACGAGGAGCGCCAATAAAATTATCATTTTTAATACAAAATAGTATCATCGCTCTAGAACGGTTTAATTTTATGACAAATCGTTAAACCTTTTCGGTTTAAAAATATAATTTAAAAAGTGTACATACAGTGTTTTGTTTGGGACATAAATATTATTTTGTTTTAGCTCGCGTATAAAAAACGTCAAGAACAGAAAGCACTTGGTTATTTCCACTCGGCTTGTTTCTGACAAGTTTAGTTTCTTGTGTATCAAAGGCAGATATTAAGATCCACATAAAATACTTTATTTTCGTATTTGTCGTTCATTATGAAACGGGACTGTCCGCAGACATGCAAATAGATAATCAGGCTTCCCTTTGCCACAGCAGATCATTTTGCGATTCATTTGGTAAACTTTGTATCTGTTATTTGGATTCCATCTCATAAATATTTTGAGTTTTATTCTAATGGATTTTAAAAATTATATTTATGTTTTAAATATAACATGCCTCACATTCGGCAATATTTTGTTCTACGTAGATATTAAGGTCAATTTTAAATATCATTAAATTGGGTGAAAAACTTAACTTGACGTGATTCAAGTACTTGCGCGTTGAATTATCAAGCAGTACTGACCTTTATGAAGAAGTTAGAGAACAAGCAAACATAGCTGCCATTGTAGCGGGATGTTTGAGAACTACTGTGTGGAGAAACAAACACATGTTAACCGAGAGTTAAATCTCAATTATAATATTTTCGTTGTCTGTCCGTCCATCCGTCCATGGGTCCATTCGTATGTCTGTAACTTCGTGTAACGTTCGTAACTTATTTTATAAAAATCTTTTCTCTTTTTCTTTCTATTTTTTTATCCCAAATAAAATCCCAATTATAATAGTTTCGTAGTCTGTTCATCTGTTCATCCGTCCGTCCGTCCATCCGTCTGTCCTTTCATCCGTCCGTCTGTCCCTGTAACTTCATGTACCGTCCGTAACTTTTTTTATAAAAACTTTTTTTCTCTATTTCTTTCTTTTTTTATCCCAATTATAATAATTTCATAGTATGTCCATCCGTCCGCCCCCGTATCTTCATGTACCGTCCGTACCTTCTTTTATAAAAACTTTTTTCTCTTTTACTTTCTTTTTTTATCCCAATTATAATAATTTCATAGTATGTCCATCCGTCCACCCCCGTAACTTCATGTACCGTCCGTAACTTATTTTATAAAAACTTTTTTACTCTTTTTCGTTCTTTTTTAATCCCAATTATAATAATTTCATAGTATGTCCATCCGTCCGCCCCCGTAACTTCGTGTAACGTTCGTAACTTATTTTATAATTTTTTTTTTCCCTTTTCCTTTCTATTTTTTTTCTCAAATAAAATCCCAATTATAATAATTTCGTTGTCTGTCCGTCCGTCCATAACGTCCGTAACATCTTTTATAAAAACTTGTTTTTTCTATTTTTCTTTCCTTTTTTATAAATAAATACTTATTCTTTCTTAATCGACGTGTTAAAGTACCGTAATTTTTGATGGGTTACAGCTGGTGAAAAAAATAAAACCTTTGTAAGACCGATCATGACATATGTTATTGACACAAGAGCCGACACCACAAGAACGAAGAATTTTTTAAGAACCACCAGAAATTAAAACCTTCCGACGCATCGCGGGAGTAATCATCGGAGCCAGAGTACGAAACTCTGAAATTCGGAAAATCAGCGATGTCGGAGATGAGGAAGAAATAGAATAAAACACTGGAGAGACCATGTCAACAGGGCTGATTCGACAAGAGCGGTAAGAATAGCGAAGAACAAGATACCTGATGGCAGCAGATCCCCAGGAAGACCACAAAAACGCTGGAGAAATATCTGGTCATCCATGTCCCAGGGACAGGAGCCGAGAAACAAAAAGACGTAGTCCTAACACAAGCAGAAGAAGAAAAAGACCTTTACGTGAGTTTACTTATAATTTTGTATTTTACAACTTGTATTTCGAAAGTATTAGAATCCCTCATCGACTTGCGAAATATTCGTGTATTAAATATCAAATTTGAATAATTCACCGATATGTCGATGTGAGATTCTGATGCTCTCGAAACTTGAATAGTCAAATAACAAATGTATAATTAAACTCACGTCAGTGCAACATAGTTTTTGTTTTTCAACCAATTAAATTATCGTTGTGATTAGTCTCTTCAACGTTAAGATGAAATCCATCAATAATTCAAATAGGTATGTATATCATATCATTTGTTCGATAGTTCGAGACTATACTGAATAGTATTTCAAGTGATCTAATGCTCATTATATATGACTATGTTATATTATCAATCTTGTTTAGGATTATTCATGACGTAACAGAGCTAGTCCGCAATACTCCATAGATAGATAACTGCCTGAATTACATCGAAAATATTTCAGCAACAATGTCCTAATATCAGTAGTTATGTATAGTTAACATCGCGGTTGCATTTCTTTCGATATTTTTGACTTCTTTATAATGTTCGACGATTGCATTTTTTAATTCAGAATTTCATTTAACTTTTGTAATATAATGTAGGTATATAAATTATATCGAATATTAAAAATGAAAAAAATCTTCTTAAAAAAAATGAAAAGAATTCCTATCTAAATTTTCTGTAGATGTGTACTAAGTAAGAAGGTTTGGATATTAAGACACGGGGGATTTTGACCGCAACATCGCTTGATTTCTGTTTCGCTTGTTTCTGTGGAAACGCCGATTGAGTCATGCAGCGGTTATGCCGCCCTTTATAAATATAATGTTATTTATCACTTATTCAGGTACGATCGACTGACTTATACTATTTGTAAAATTTATTATTGTAACTAACTAACTAACTTACTAACTAACCATCACGCCGTTTCACCGCAGGTGTAGGCAGAAAGGATTGAACATAACACTTTTCTATCCTGGCATACCACTTTTGCTTCGGCCACATTCATACATCTTCTTATACAAGTTCTACGGTTGTTGAGACTTTTAACAGGGCCATCCTCAAATACTTATAGTATCTGATCGTGCCAGCTCTTTCGCGGATGCCCTCTATTCCTGTTGACTTCAACACTCGCTCATATATTTTCTTAACCATCCTTTCCTCGTTCATACGTTCCACATGACCAAACCATCTTAGCACCCCTTTCTTTATTCTATCTAACACACTACAGCCAGCATTACATTCACTTCTAATTTGTTCATACCTCACTCTATCGACCAAAGATTTTCCACACAAGCGTCATAGTGACCGCATTTCCACCGCATTAAATCTACTTTCATTCCTCCTTTGCCAATTCCAGGCTTTACTTACATACATTAGTGTTGGCACTATAACGCCATTATGTTCCGCTAGTTTTGCTTCCTTTGACAGATTCTTATTGGCCATAATTGCATTTAGAGCACCATCAACTTTGTTTCCCGCAATCACTCTCCTTTCGATATCATTCTCAGCCTTGCCGTCTCTAGTTTACATATTTTTCAAATACACAAACTCGTTCACTTGTTTTAAGCAGTAGTTGTTTACAATTACATCACACTTAGTCACTCTTTCGTCTCTCTCGAATACCATCACTTTTGATTTGCTGACATTCATCAGAAGTTAACTCTGCATGCATACATCGGACATAGATGTATGCATGCAGACTGCATCATTAGCGTATAGTAGGCAGGATATGGTGAGTTCATCCATTTTTAATTTACTGTAAAACGTCCAGAGTGCTATAAAATCTTTGACTAAGTATTATTCTTTCCGTTTCTACAGTCTCGTGTCAAAGTGAAAACAATGCACACACTGAATGCGGTCCGGAAACTTGCTGTCAATTTTGTCATTCATAATTCTTTCACATTGTGCAACCTATTTATAACAATAAATATTTTTGAGTGGCCTGGTAGCTATTTATGCACGCATGCGAGAAAAGCACTTTTTTATGTTTCGTTCTCAACATATCAGCACGTCCGTTGCCTATTCAAATTCACTCGCATCTTTTGAATGTGTCATTCTTAATTTAAAATATGTTTTATTTTACTTTGTAATACACACACAATATGAGTGTGTGTATTGTAATACACACTCATATTGTGTGTGTATTACAAAGTAAAATAAAACATATTTTAAATTATAATGTTGCACCACGAAGTATCTGCCAAATCTTTCAATGATGTGTCATTCTTACCTCATTACCTGAATTTTTTGGGATTCATTTGTAAATAATTATTAAATTTGTTTTTTTTTTAACTTCATTTTGAGCAGCAACACTATTCATTTCTTATTCCTTGAGGCAAAGTTTTGTAAAGTTACTTCAACTTGTTCTCTGGTTCTGTTCTTGTCGTTGCAGAAAAGCCCCTTGCAAGCGTGCTTCGACAAGTTTTCACCCCCTCACGCCAGGAGGCATTTTTTGCATCCCTTAGACCTTACTTAGCCCCAGGGGAGGATGACTTTGAAGACGTAAATTTAGAGGCACATAGTCTTTTTACAGTCGAAATAAACTTTTACATAATTTATTCAAACATGATCGAGTATTCAATGTAGACCTCGTTATCAAAAATTAGTTGATTCAGATTAAAAAATAATTTAATATGACTAATACAGTTTATCTAAATATTATCAACCTATATCTATACTAATATATAAAGAGGTAAAGTTTGTAAGTTTGGATGTAGGAGGTAATCTCCGAAACTACTCACCTGACCTATTTTACCAATTTTTAGAATTCACTTTCAGAATGGACAAAGGCTACATATTATCCCCTTAAAATAAAAGGGCTAATTATGGTAACCTATTTTACAACTAAAGTCGACAAAAAAATAGTTGAGCGATGCGTTTTTTACGAACGCTGCCTCAACGGTAAGATATATTTAAATACTTTCTATAAAGAGGTTGTAGAACTCAAAAATTATATAAAAAAAGTCCTGGACGACATGTATCTATATGTTAAGATTAATACACAAATTGATAAAATATGACTAAAAGTTACTAAAAATCTACGCGTGCGAAGCCCCGCGTGTTAGCTACTTATACATAAAGGGTAGTTGATAAGAGCTATTGACAGGCATATCAGGCATACAGTATTTATCAGGCGCTTGCAGTGTGTAGAGTAAAGCATGCTTTTCATGTAGGTACATAAACTGTTTATTTATTTTATTTTGGGGAAAATTAACAGCAAATCAACATCTTAACAAATATAAAATAATGATTTATAAAATTATTCCAATTACTACGTACGTACGTACGTACGTAGTAATTGGCATAATTTTATAGAGTTCTACGAAATATTAACTCTTAAAAGACTGTGCTAAAAAAAAACTTTGGAGACGGTGGAGTAACACAGCGTTACCTGATTAAAAATCGGCATAGTTTTTAATATGTGATAAAATATACATATATACGATACAGATAAGACTTTTAAAAGGTCTCTTTATATAATTATGTAGGGAAAACATACATATTTGCATTATTTTAGTAAATTATTATAAAATTATGGCAAATCGAATTTGCGTGCGCTTCCGCCGATGTTTCATTGGCAACTGAATAACAACTAAGCGGTCGCCAGCTCACTTCAGTCGCCTGCACTCCTCTTTGTCTAACACATGTTACCCGACTCTACCGTACTCTTTCTATATTGTTTGAGCTTTCGCCGAAACCCAAGAAACTGCCATCTCTGTCCTACATGAAATGTATGGTATTGTCGTGCTCTTTCTTGCTCGATTTAAGTGCGATGTACAATATTCTGCTTTCTCTTGCACACTGGCCAAAAATACGAGAGTAATGAATAAATATTTTTTAATTAAATAATCCGTACATTCCTAACAGTTTAATTCAGTAATTTTGGTGTGAAAATGTCTATTTGATGATTACAAAAAATGTGACGTTTTAGTTTTCGTAAATAAGGTAGATATTTCATATTTTGTATGACAGGTAGACCTACGTTACATCACCGACACACAGGAGTTAAAATCTGAAAAATTAGATAATATTTGCGATAGGAATATTACGAGATTTAATTTGATTTTTTTTTCAAAATTATGTTTACGTAAATGTCATGCTTTGGTGTTCTCAATGCATGCCCCTGGTATTTATTCATTTCAAACTATAAACCACAACCCTTAAAACTATAAAAAATGGTTTTAGTCTTTCTTTCTTGTGATATAAAATAAAACAAACGCTATACCATTAGAAAAAAAGATTAAAATACTCCTGTTCCGAAACGGAGAACAATGTGACCACAAATATTTTTATTTTAAAACATTAATGATATTGAGTTGAGATTATTTTTGATCCTCATAATCCCAAATATCACAAAAAAATATAAAACTTAGAGAAAATTTAATGATAATGTCTAGTAAGACAGTGAAAAGTAGAAAAAAAAATCCATAGATAATCGGGAATATTCTTTAAGCTAACGGTTGCGTCATTCTTTCCACATCACTTCCATCAGCCGGGCGTTCGTGAGTTATGAGACATCAAAATTCTACAGTTTCTTAAAAAATAACGACAAATTTAGTAGAATCTTATTTACATTGTACAAGAAATGTAATTAAAAATATTATAAAACATTTTCAAACCTCACTTTTAAACCGGGGTCACTTTGTACCCCGCTCCGGTCCCCGATGCCATTTCGATCTTCCGCTACCCGAAGGTTAACATGTCTGTTCAAATGAGAATAGGCTTCGTCGAGAACGAAATGTTCTTGAAATTAGCAAACCGCTGGAACATTGCGTGACATCCGGTGGGTTATAAAATCTTGCTCCAATCGGATTTTATATGGGTTAGCTTCAAATCCAGTTTCAAAATTCGGTACAAAATTGATCTTCGTATCTTTTCGTACCGACCCGTTAACTTATTATTTTCACTTCTCTTGCTTTGTGGGCGCTCACTTTTTTTCACATGTCATTTTCTTCAAACATTTGAGTCACGATTTTATTAAATTAACACTCAAAATTGATTCACTCTATATCGAGGGTAGAAAGCCAAAATGGTGTTAGTGATTATTTCTAAGTTTGCAGGAGATCAAAAGATATTTCTGTAAATCTGATTTTGTGAATATTTATTTAATTATTAAACTATTTCCATATGTGTTATGGATGAACAAATATGGAAATCGTTTAAAAATAAAAGAAACACTGACAAAATCAGATTGGCAGAATTTTATTTTGCTCTCCAGTAAAGTTAGAAATAATTACTAATGCTCTTTTGGCTTTTTACCTCGATAAAATCGGCAAAGCATATGGAAAACGATCACATAAGAAACGTTGTTTTGTAAAAATATTATACATTGTACACTCTGTATATTTAAATGTGTGTGTGCAGACATGCGATGTATCGGACACTAAAAAGTAATTTATTAAATATAATCTTTACAAAATGTTATATTTGATATGTATTTTTTTGTTTAATTTTACTACAAAATTCTACGAGGATTCTGGCACTTCCGAATACATTATAAATAAGAACATATTTCATATTCAGAGTCAAATACGACAGCTTTGGTAATCTATTCTGTTATCTGATCTATTCTTTGGCTAAACATGTAACAAGATCTAGATTATAAATCTGAAAATACGATTTTTTTTTGTATATAGTGTCACTATTTGAAAATGGATATTGATGAAGTATTGTAGTACCACCATATTTAGTGGATCAAATAAAAACAGACAAGATATATTCTTTGTAGATATGCTATCTTGAAGAATTTTTTTTTCACAACACTCATTTTACTTTTTTCTTAAAGATAGTACATTTAGCCTTTGTAAATATTTATTATATCATTAATACAATACTGAAATTCACATAAAACATGACATGAGAACAATTAAAAACATTTTTAGTTTCATAAAAATTAAATATATATTACCTACAATAAAAAACATCATTTCATTCGTTCGTTCGTTCGTAAGTGTTTATCTTTCTCTTCTTGTTATCTTTATTTATATTTCATTTGTGCGACGTTTTAGCAGTATCTTTTTTTTAAAAAATACTTTAAAAAATACAATTTTCCAATATATTAGCTTTTTCATATATTTTCCAATATATGAAAAAATTGAAATAATATCCTGGAACTTTTCTTATCAGGCAAACTGTGATTGATTGATTTTGCCACATTAACTTTTAACTATTACGAAAATTTTGAAGCTTATACATGAAATCTGTAGAAACAAAATCAACGCTAAGCAATTGACGAAGTTAAGATAAACCAGAGCTATAAAATTGGTAAATATGTTCATAAAGATTTAGAAATTTTTATGATTTTGATTAAATTCCGTTAAAAACAAACATGTTTTCGATAGTAAAATTTTCAATATTTGTTAGATAATTTTCAAATACAATCATCATCTTCTATTTTCATCTGATTGCGTAGTTGAATTTTTTTCTATATCCCTTTTATACATATATTAAAATAGAATAATGAATGATAAATATTTTATTATATTTGAGAAATAGACATTTTTAACGTATATATATCATGTGTACATATATTCACTGTAAAGTACTATCTTGTAAATCAACTTGCTTTTCACTAATTTACAGATTTGTTAAAAAAAAAACACATGTTTACATTTATTTTCCCCCAACGCGTTCTTAAAAATATTATCAAGCACCGAAAAAATCCTTGAATGCTAATAAATATTACAAAAAAATGATAATTCCCCAACGGCGTGACGTAGGGTCTCATTATTAGCAGGATGATTCCATTAAAAATTGTACGTAACCGTATTTTCAGTTTAAACAATAAAATCTCGGGATAATTCCGGGAGGCAGTTTATTCCCGAATTTCTGACGGATGCGTCATAAATCAGGGATGACCATTAAGTTTATACATACATACGTTCAAAGCCGGCAAAAAGGATAGCCATTGTTTATCTGCGGATGACTTTCCACCCTCTGGACCACGCATTCTCCAAATCTCTTTATACTAACACGATTCTCGACTTCCCTGAATATATAAACGCTACAGATTTGTAGAATGCGAACTTTTAAACAAAGTGTCGGTGAAATCTTCAGATTTTCAAATATGAAATACTTTTGCAGATATATGAAATATATCTTCTTTAATATGAGTAAAACAATTTTGTGGTGACATTATTAATTATATGTAGAATATATTTGCATATTGTTGAGTATTATATTATATTTCTCATTTAATAAGTAACTTTATAAAATATAAGTCATTGCTTTACATTTATGCACGGCTCAAATTGGGCATATTCCATTCAACCATAGATGATAATGTATATATTAATATGGAAAATAAAAATAATGTACATCCATAATATTATGATTCTTTGATAATACCTATATATTAGGTCCTTACATATGAAATTGGCGTTTTGCCGTACTGGCAAATTTGATCTCAAATATCTTTTCTTTGGTTAGGAATTCCAAATCCAAATTTATACAGCTATTTACTCATGTATTTGTGTTTTGAAAATTAAAATTCATTTGTTTTTTCCTCAATTTTTTTTTTCTTTGCGTCACTCAGTTTACAAAATGAAAAACTTGAAATATCGCGTTATTTACGAGTACGAGTTCCACCGTGGCACCAGTGCTGCAGAAACGGCTCGAAGGATTAATGATGTGTATGGCGACGGAGCCGCAAAAGAAAACACAGTGAGTTTTTGGTTCCAACGTTTTCGTTCTGGAAATTTCGACCTGCAGAACAAGCCCCGTGGACGGCCGGAGACCAAAGTTGATAATGAAGAATTGAAGGCTATTGTGGAAGCGGATCCATCGCAAACCACATCCGAGTTAGCTGCAGGCTGCGGTGTTAGTGATAAAACTGTTTTAATCCACTTGAAGCAAATTGGTAAGGTGAAAAAGCTTGAAAGGTGGGTACGTCATGAATTGAGTGAAGCAAATCAACAAACGCGCGTTGACTGCTGCGTTGCATTACTCAACCGGCACAATAATGAAGGGATTTTAAATCGAATCATTACCTGTGATGAAAAGTGAATCCTGTACGATAATCGGAAGCGCTCATCGCAATAGCTGAACCCTGCCGAACCAGCCGAACCATGTCCCAAGCGAAAATTGACTCCAAAAAAGTTACTTGTGAGCGTTTGGTGGACTAGCGCTGGTGTCGTTCACTACAGCTTTCTTAAATCTGGCCAGACGATTACGGCAGATGTCTGTTATCAGCAACTGCAAACGATGATGGAAAAGCTAGCTGCTAAACAACCGAGGCTGGTTAATCGCTCTAGGCCACTGCTGCTTCATGATAACGCTAGACCACACACTGCACAACAGACGGCTATCAAATTAGAGGAGCTTCAATTGGAATATCTAAGACATCCACCGTACTTTCCGGACCTTGCCCCAACAGATTACCATTTTTTTTCGAAATTTGGATAACTTCTTGCAAAGGAAAAAATTCAACTCCGATGGGGCAGTCCAAACCGCCTTCAAAGATTTTATTGATTCCCGTCCGAATGGTTTTTTTAGTAAAGGGATCGATGAACTACAATGAGATGGCAAAAGTGCATAGATAGCAACTTTGATTAAATAAATATATTATAATTTAAAAAAATCGGCTTTATGTTCCTCCCATACTAGACGCCAATTTCATATGTAAGGACCTTATATATATATATACTCCTAATTAGACTCTTTTATTGATAAATACAATTAAATAGTTACACTATCCAGACATATTTATTGATAAATATAATTATGTACATATGTCTTTTCTAATTGATTAATAAATTTGTTTCAAAATTCACAAAATAATTTAGCTGTGTTTGAAGAAGAAATCTTGTAAATCATTTTATAAAATACCCTGACGATGGAAAGGTTTTTCTGAAACATGTAAGCGTAAATTAATAAATATAAGTAGATACAAACAATTGATAGCCTGGAATTGGCAAAAGAGGAATGAAAGTAGACTGAATGCGGTTGAAATGCGGTCACTAAGACGCTTGTGTGGAAAATCTTTGGTCGATAGAGTGAGGAATGAACAAATTAGAAGTGAATGCAATGCTGGCTGTAGTGTGGTAGATAGAATAAAGAAAGGAGTGCTGAGATGGTTTGGTCATGTGGAACGTATGAACGAGGAAAGGATGGTTAAGAAAATATATGAGGCGAATGTTGAAGGAAACAGGAATAGAGGGCGTCCGCGAAAGACCTGGCATGATCAGGTACTACAAGTATTTGAGGATGGCCCTGTTAAAAGCCGCAACAATCGTAGAACGTGTATGAGAAGATGTATGAATGTGGCCGAAGCAAAAGTGGTGTGCCAGGATAGAAGAGTGTGGCGTTCAATCCTCTCTGCCTACCCCTGCAGGGAAACGGCGTGATGGTTAGTTAGTTAGTTAGTTAGTTACAAACAAATGATAAAATCTTTGTTTTTATATTTCAATTTTTCAATTTCAAAGTTGCTCAACCAATTAAAAAATCACAGAACTTTGTTCTGAAATTGCAACTTCACAATTATAATGTTCTCTTTAATATTTATTTTTCCTGTGTATATTTCTAAATGATTTCTAATTCGTTTTTAATATGTAGTTATTTACAAATATTTCTTTACCATGTTTGCTTAGGAATCCATTAATATGACTGTAGAAACTAAAGTGAAGACAAAATAATTCAATATGTATGTTGTACACATAGAATTGTTTTGTTTATTTATACGAATAAGCCTAGTATTAAGCTAAAATTTGTTTAGTAATAATTAAAACATCCAATTATTTCAGTTTAACATGCGGCAGCATTATTTTACGCTTCAAAATCCAATATCACCTAAAATATTACATCAAAAATATCACCGAATGTGATCTTCGAGGTCGGAAAAGTAACAAATTTTCCGGTGATTTTCATTTGAAAATTCCTCCATCGAATATATTGAAAAAGCTCTTCCACCCTTCGCGAACAACTATTTCATAAGTCCCCCTTGACGCGGGGGTGCATAGCCTCCGACAAATATTTTAATAACTCCTCGAAAAATGGTCCCGTCCTTGTAAAAGTGTCGTGGGACGGCATTACGAGGGTATATCTCATCCAGCGTATCATCACGCGGGCCGACCCTCGAGACACAATATTACATAAATAATTTATGCCCAGCTTTCGCTAAATCCTTGCCCGGACTTGTGCGACCCATATTTTCGATTGTGTATAACTTTAACTTTTGTCGATGCGGAGTCTCCTATTCTCTTCCCCGTTTTGATATCTGATGTCACGTTCCGCGCGCGAGATTTATTGCCGGTTTCCTCGCAACTCTCGCTGAAACAAAGAGTGTTGTATATTTTTTGTTTTATATGTTAAACTGTTAAATATTTATCGTTTCCGACCCCTGTGAAATGAAGTGTGTAACGGAAAGCAGACATTCGGAAAACATTTTCGCTGTGTGCTCCTTTCTCTGTTCGCTTATTTTATTTTCCAACCTAAATATTCCTTTTCGCAAACAGTTTGAATCGCATCTACAGATAATATTTCAAACCTGATCACTTTTTTTATTAGAATTGACATTTATGACTAATCTTTTTATTCATTTATATACTTGGTGTTTGACATATTAATATTTAATAATTGTATATAACATAATAATTAATTGTTATATGATTTTTATTTATTTAATTATTGGGTTAATTGTTAATATTTATTATTATATTGTAAAATCCATAATATTTTCAAAATGTTATTAGAAAATATTATGGATTTTCAGTTCATTTTTTTTTAAATTTATATGAATAAGATCAAACAAAACAAAACATCAAAAAAGGTTTATGGAGAAAAATCCGTGTTAAGTCAGACATATTTAGTAAGTACTTGTGATATTATAATTACAAATACGCTGAATGTCTTAATGTTAAAACATAAAAATATCTTAAAACATGGTTTAAATAAAATAGATAATATTGAAGAAATCTAACTACATAACAATATTAAGAAATGTATTTTGCTAAGTGCGC
This sequence comes from Agrypnia vestita, assembly GCA_016648135.1. Lineage (NCBI taxonomy): Eukaryota > Metazoa > Arthropoda > Insecta > Trichoptera > Phryganeidae > Agrypnia > Agrypnia vestita. The sequence continues at coordinate 145,100 of JADDOH010001743.1, read as the reverse complement.
TAATTGTGACACCAAATTTTAAATTTGAACTTAATAGGATTATTTATTAGCTTCATTTTGTTTATCATATTATCAAATAGTTTTTCGAAAAAAATATTAGAAATATATATCTGTGTCGAAATCCAGTGTGTATTTTGAGGATTTGTAAATTTTATTTTATGCATGTGGCAATAATGTTTTAATTGCTATAATCTATCAATCAGAAACAGTTAACCAAAAATTTGGAAAATAATATTCATTGTTGCCGGCCAACAACCATTATAATGCCATTATTTGAATAATTAATCATTATGCCACAATTTTACTGCCCTAATGCAATTTATGAATATTAATCCCAGCAATAAAAATATTTTTTGTGAACATGTCACATATATTATTATGAATCAATTTATCATTGATTGAAAAAACTTAATGTTTCGTATGATTGTATTTCCTTGTGATGAATATACTTCCTATATAATCTGAATTTATTCCTATATATTTATCAACACAACACTAGAACGGCTCAAAAGTATGATAAAACACACGCCAAAACAAAAACAGGACACTCACGACTAATTTGCAACGGATTAAAACTATACAAAGACCTGAAGCAACAGACCAAACAACCAACTGAAAAAAAAAAAACTACCGACACACTCAAAACAGATGTGAAAAAAATGCTTAAACTCGGCCAATTATAAAAATGATTTTGTATCTAAATTATATTAATATTATATTCCTTTATTGAATCATGTAAAAAATGTTATCCAAAAACCTTTTAAAGTTTCTATTATATTTTTAAACTAGCTGTTCATACCCGGCGTTGCACAGGTTAAGGATTAAGTTTAAAATAAATGTATGAAGGTAAACGAAGGTTCGATTCAAACGGTATAGATTTGCATCGAAAATATATTAGTGGAGGGGAAAGGGTAAAACAATAGGAAAGGATATGTCACCAATTTTAAACGCCGAGTCCTAAAGAATAATTTTGCAAATTTTCAGTACGATTAGTTGAACAGTAAAGATTTTCATATAAAATATAACAGATGGCGGGTAAAAGTAAAAAGGGGAAGGAAAAAATGTCACTTTTGTTACCCGCCGGGACCTAACGAATAAGTTTCCAAATTTTGAGTCTGATCGGTCAAACCTTACAGATTTGCATCGAAAATATGTCAGAGGGAGGGAAAGGGTAAGAGAATGGGGGGAAATGTTGCCTATGTTACCTTCCGCATCCCAAAGCATAAGTATGCAAATTTTGAGTCCGATCGGTCTAACGGTTCAGATTCGCATCGAAAATATGTCAGGGGGAGGAGAAGGGGTAAGATAATAGGGGGGAAATGTTGCTAATGTTACCCGCCGAGTCCTAGAGAATAAGTTTCCAAATTTTGAGTCCGATCGGTCAAACGGTACAAATTTGCATCGAAAATATGTCAGGAGGAGGAGAAGGGGGCTAAGAGGAAGGAAATGTTGCCTATGTTACCCGCCGAGTTCCAAAGCATAAGTATGAAAATTTTGATTCCGATCGGTCAAACGGTTCAGATTCGCATCGAAAATAGGTCAGGGGGAGGGGAAGGGGTAAGATAATAGGGGGGAAATGTTGCTGATGTTACCCGCCGGGTTCCAAAGAATAAGTATGCAAAATTTGAATCGAATCGGACAAACGGTGTGGATTTGTGCATAGTGAACAGACAGACAGACAGACATTGAGTTTTATAGGTATAGATAATTAAGGATTTTCTATATCTGATCACCAATAAATTCAATAAAGATCTGATTGAGTTGTTATTAAAACCTTTATTTCTGACACAAAATTTTTTTATTATTTTCTTCTTTTCTTTAGTGCCAAAAATCATAATTTCAGTGCTTTGTGTGATTTAATAATTTACAGTTTACTAGGCTCAAAAGAGTGTTGTACTTTTTTTAATGTCATGATACCGATAATTTAAAACTACTCAAAATATTTATTTATTTGTAAATAAATATTTCGGGAAGTTTAAAAAAATAGTAAATTTAAAAAGTAATCATTTTACAGTTGTGTATTATTATTATTAAATTTAATATTAAGTGAGAACATATTTCTGTATGTCTATAACTTATGTTAGTTGTTAATTAGTTATTATTTTTACATTAAATTTATATTTTCTATTAAGATATCCAACGATGCTCAAACTTGAATTCTGTTGCTGTTTGAAGCTGTGAAAATGAATTGCTATTGATGTTAAGTGGGCTTGTTGATTTTTAATTAGGAAAGGTAGAAGACTGACCTGTGAATGAAAATTACTATCGCAAATATAATAATTTCGTTGTCTATTCGTCCGTCCGTCCGTCTGTTTTTCCATCTGTCTGTCCGTCGTAACTCCATGTAAAGTCCGTAACTTCTTATAGTATAATTTTTAAAAAATCGTTTATATACATAAATAAATACTTATTATTTAAGAATCGACGTGTTAATGAACCTTCATTTTTGACAGATTACAGCTAGTTTGTAATAATTTTAAAATACTTAAGTTGAAAGTTTTAATCCCTGAAATCAGGTTTAAGTAAAGCCAATGAAGGAATATAAAATCTAATTTTTATAATGAGATTTGTTCAGTATTCTGACATATTATCAAAAGATGCAGATGTTTCTCCAAGTATCCGACATATTTTCAAACAATGCATATATTTGTCCAACTTTGTTTTCAATGTTTTAAAAAAATGCCGAGTCTTTGGTCGGTGAAAAACATTTAATCATACACACCTAACTTATTATAAGTCCTTCAAAGTACTTCTTTTGTAATGCACATACTTCTCCCATCGGTCTTGCCATTGTTGGAAATATTTCCGGAATCCATGTTTTGGAATAATGCACAGCTGGGCCATCGCGTTGCGCATTATGTCTTCTCACATTCGTAGCATCGCATGCATCGAAATAGCGTCAAATCCTGCGATTTGTTTTGGTTTTGGCAAAAATTAATGCAATATCGCTACTTAAGTCGTTCCATCATTTAAAAATAATTGACAACCCGACAGGCACTAACAATATCGACGGTCCTTACGCATGCTGTCGAATCTGCAAACATTCCATTTTTGTTTTACTGTCTTAAACTGTGTAATTTACAATACATTTTGTTTTCAAAAAATCAAATAGGTATAAAAGAAAACATTTTTTTTTCACATTATCCGAAAATATCGAGAAAAGTGGTAAGTGTAAGATAGTAAAATGGAAATCGAATTTTTACAGATTCGACAGCACCTATACGTAGGGATCGTTGATTTGTCTTCACTCAGAGGCTGACTGCCAGCGACTGTCGCTTCTGAGATCGGGAAAAACTTCCAGCATACGGTGTATCTGATTGTATATACCTGGTTTGATATTCTCAAATGACGCAAAGATTTGTCCATCTTTCGGAAGAATGCTGAAATGGTGTATAAGTTAAAAAATTTTGTGGTAGGTATTCGTCTTTTTCTATGTGAGGGCCTGTATTGCCAAAGAAAAAATCGGCGTCAAATCACACATTTACTCGGGAACAATACGACAAGATGATATATATGACAATTGGTTTCTCCCGCTACCGCACGTCTTTACAAGCCAGCCTGCAATTCTGGAACAGCGCGCGTCCTCCCTAACACACACATACACTATTTTACGCTTGCATACACACACATATTCTCATATACTTCTCATAAATGAAAATCTTTGTTCTCACCTAAGAATACTGGTGCACAAGTATGAAATGTTGGTCTCTGCGGAATACCGCATTTTGTAAACACCGCACTGTGCGTTGTAGCTCTGGCACGCTGGTCAGCCGCGAGTAGGAGGATGTTTAACTGCATTGACACAGCAGTGTTGATGTCCTTGTAAGTAAAGGCTGCATTTCATCCAATATGTTTCTCGTGTACGACCAGAGTATCGGACATTTATGGTCTGCCTATTTCGTCCCTTTCCCGAAGGGATCGGATGTCGAGCTGACAGGGTTGGAAGCCAAGTATAATACGAGGAAATATAATTCAAAAATAAAATATTTAATTAAAAACTTTCAGCATTTCTTCTTTGCTTATAAATAATATATACCTATAAGTAACAAAAAACTACAAATAGTTCAAAACAAAGCATGTATATTATATTGAAATGCAATTGAAGAATAAATATGATGAATGAACTTATATTAGAATCTGTGAATCGGATAATATAATATTACTCGATGACGCATTCAAACTTTTGTTTATTTTTTGGATATTGCTGCCTTTGCTTTCGTATTCCACATATTAAATATGGAACTCAATAAACATTAAAAATAAAATAATTTAAAAGATATGATTTCCCACAGTTCATGATATTTCAACAGGCGTTTGTCCGTACCAAAACGTCGGCCTAGATTTCAAGAAAACCATCCACATTAAATACACTTACATAGAAGAGAGACCAGTTCCATGTGTACATACAAATTATGTATATATTTTTGTATATTTTGAAAGGATTGAAGGTGTTCCTATATAAAGGTTCTCTATAGTAGATCAGGTCACAAAGTTTTTTATTATTTTAAAATTATAGATAACACTATGGTTTTTTTTTTATTATTTCAATCCTCCAGTCTTGCTGATTTCTGACCTCAAAAGTTGGCTAACGTGGAAAAACGGTCAATATGCATCTAGTAGTAAATTAATATTACGGATGCTGACAATTCGACGACGTCACTGGGATTACTTAACAATTTGATTTAACAGAACGTAAAATTAATATTTATATGTTTAATAAAACGGATATTTTATACGAACCATATATTTTACTGAGAAGTAAATCTCGAATTTTCGAAAAATCGAACGTTTCGCTGAATAAGACTTCAACAAAACGTTGATATTTGCTGCTCAATAAAATATATGGTACGTATAAAATATCTAATTTATTTACTACGTAAATATAAAGAGTTAAGATCGTTGTCACGGTCGTTAGACATATTTAACTGTAACTGGTTGCGGATATTTTATACGAACCGTGTGTTTTTCCGAGAAACGATTCTCGACGTTTCGTTGAATTCTTATTCAACGTCATCGGGAGGACAACCTTTACCTTCGCGGGTAAAGGTCGTCCTCCTGATGATGTTGAATGAGAATTCAACGAAACGTCGAGAATCGTTTCTCGGAAAAACATACGGTTTGTATAAAATATCCGCAACCAGTTACAGTTAAATAGGTAAATATAAAATTATTACGGTCATTGGACTTAAACTCATTATTTATAAGATTCGTTGGACCTCTTTAATAACGTTAAATAAATATCCAAAATTTGTAATTAAATATAAGAAATTTAAAAAAAACTGAAATTCTGATTATTTATTTCAGTGGGTGTTTTTTCTCTCTCCTGTAAAATTTTATTTTTGCGTATAGATATTATTATAGAGACGTCATCAGTTGTGTTTTGGCACACTGATATGTTTCAAATGGCAGTTTCCCAACTCTTCTATTGTACCTACCTTAGACGCATTCCTCAATATTTTGGAATCTCGCCAAAAGAAACGACAACCTGGAAAAGATCATAGTGGTTGACAATGTGAAGGGATCGAGTGGGGGGCGGGTCCTCCCCGCTGGACCGACCGAGTGAAGAGTAGTCGCGGTCGAACCGGACCACTTGTGACGTCACAAGACCTGAAGACATGGTGTCAGGAAGCTCAGTGAGGGGATGCATGAAGCCCGCAATCTCTAGTCATGAAGAAACAAATAGGAAGAAGAATCATTCAGTATTAGTGATCACAACACGTCTATGTAATTAAATGAAGAAAACATAAGTAGGAGTAATGATTCAGTGTCAGTGAACACATGTGAACACACACACGTCTAAATCATTTTCTCAAACCTGTCTTTTCATGACCTGTTTCATTGTTTACGTAAGCCTGTTGTATTTAAAAAATTACAATTTCTGATGTCTAAGAAATTACAATATTAATGTTGAATAATGTCTTCTCTTTAACTAATGTTCCGTTTGTAATTCCGCTATTTTTATCTTTAATAATGTATTATGTATACATTTCTTTAAGAATTTCATCAGTATAATCTTTTGTTTTGGTAAGAAGTAATAAAAAATAAATAAACCAATTATAGACTTCTACAACACAAAAAAATCTTTCTAATAAATAAATTTGAAATTTGTGAATTACAAATCATACGTATCACATATGGGCAGAGGGGTTTTAACTATTTTGTGCTTGAACTTTTTAACAACATGCAACAAAGTTTAATCGAATGTAATCCGATAATAAATACCAACAAATATGTGGAATACTTTAAAAAATCCTGGAATAAAAATATGGACCGATACAAAATTAGTGCTACCACCCAAATAAATTAATGTCTTTCCAAATTATTTATTACCGCACCTTTTATGATTACTGCATTTGCATTTTTTCCACTATTTTTTTTTATCTTTATTCTTATAGATTTGGTATAATCATATATACCTAATATTGATGGATAACTTTGGTAAAACTAAGTACGTGAGGTGGGTGAGGTCATGGAGATATGGTATGATGCCTAGTAGTTGGATAGTTTAAACTTATTAAGTATTAGTTTAAGAGCATGGAGTACATTTGAAGTGAAATGTTGAAAATAAATATTCTTCTTTAGAACCGCAGAGTATTAAACTGTACAGAGATTAACTAAACCCCTGCTTTAGGCCAGGGTATTTGGACACGGCGGAAGCGCGCTTGTGGTTAGAACTCTTGCCTCGTGATCCAAAGGTCGCCGGTTCGAACCTTACTCCACATCAAGTTAGTCCTATTTTCATAGCACGAGCGTTTAGCTTAGTTTGAAAATAATAATAATATTGATGTGACACGTATTCCGTATTCGTCTATAAAAAAATATCTATTAAAAAAATTGAAAACATTTATTCGCATAATTGAATCTCTAAGTAAACGAATTGTATTTTTTACAATAGACGTTGTATTTTAAATTATTAAAAATTTCATTCCAAACCTAACCTTCTTAAGAAAAAACGTCTTATTGTAAGAAAGTGCAACATATTTAAGAGTGCTTATTTGACCTATTTTTTTTTTATTATTATAAATTTAAAAGTTTGTAGTATTTTTTAAACATGTCAAACGTTTTATGCCGTTTATTCAGACCGTGGACCAAGACATTTCCGTTAGCTCATGTTTATACTATTCAGGACCTATCGGGTTTTAATACTATCGAATTTCCCGCACCACATTCTTTCAAAGAATAATAATTAATCATTTTCTTCGATAAAAATCCTCATCTCGCGAAGGAGTCCTTCAAAACGTAGGCCTCACAGCGTGCAGCGATGTGGTGGCCAGAATTCGGGAGAAAAGTTTGCAAGAGCCCTCCAGCGCCAGGCGGGACCCGGCGAGCAATGATATTTCGCTCCATGAATAATTCAATGAGACACTTGTTGCTCCGTCTTCTCCTTCTAGAGTGTTCTGTTTACTCTCATTAGGTCCACTCAAGAAGCTGCGAACTATCAGCCAGGATCGCCCTCGAGAGGAGTGAGGAGTCGCTCGTTGTACAATCGTGGGAAAATTGTAAAACACGAGATGCCTTCTGGTAATTGAGAACAGAACTGTGGGACCAGCGCTTCATTTTACGCTCTGGAGATTTTGAAATAGATAGCAAAATTTCTTTGTTTACAATTTTCATTGCATAAATGAACTTTATACAATACACAACGAACGAATAATTTAATATCCCTGATACACATTTTGATAGAGTTTTTTAGTATCATTTTTCTGTCAGCCAACAATATTGTGAAACAGTATTTGACCCACTTCCTGACCAATAATCGCTATGAAATTTAACGGAGAGACATATTCCGGGTGACAAAACAATAATCATTAATTTATTTCCCGAAATGGCTTTATTTAAATCATTATTTGTAATTCTGATGCGTTATTTAACGTGTTTTTTACATGCCTGTGACATCATCTGTCGGTTTGCATTATGATAAAACTGATGTTTGAGTTTTGAGGTTAATAGTATTTGGAAAAGTGACATGCCTAAATAACGCAGTTTGAATTGTTTGCAAAGGTCGCGGGTTCGAATCTCAGCCCAGACTAGCAAGTTAGTCCTATTTTAATAGCACAAGCGTTTAGCTTAGTTTGAAAATAGTAAGAATATTGATGTGACACGTATTCCGTGTTCGCATCTCTATTTAAAAAAAAAAAAAAAATGATTACAAGATTTAGGTATTGTGGAAGATTAAAAAATAATATTATAAATCAAATAAAGTAAAATTGTTTTTTTTTAATAACGTACGCATATATTGTGATCGCTATTAGTACTGCGGCTGTTAAAACTCTTATTTTTACTTATTTTTTCATCGTGCTTCTATTTATTTCGAAAATATTTTTTGTATTTTCATTTTAACTTGTTATTTTCCTGACCATTCCCAGCTCATTTACCAGCATACGTAAACCGTAATTAAGTCAATATTAATTATTCATTGATTTGGTCTTTAGTATTCTTTGTGTTTTTGACGATAAAGGAGGATTTACACTAAAAAATTAAAACTGTGAAAGAAAAAACAAACACATGTTTCATGAATTGAAAAGGATATTAGTTAAAAATTGTAAGAAATAAATAATTTAGAAAGAATAATAATAATAAGAAAGAAAGAAAAAATAAACACTCAAACAATCCTGAAGGAGAGAACATTGTTCTCGAAACTTGTAGATTTTATGTCTTTAAAAGTGGTGAAAACAAAGTGATTTATGTTTTATTTTAGAAATAATTTGTGAAATGTATAGCACAGACTATGTGACTATTTTGGACTACGTCAGAGTCAACTAAAGCAACCTCTAAATTCGATTTCAAGACGGACCTCGTTTCTTCCGTTTTCTATTTTGATTACTTTTGTATTTTTTATAATATATTTGATATAAAAACTCCGTTACTACTAAGATTTTATTAAATGACGCCAACCAGTTTAAAAACGATTATTTCTTTCAATAAGACAAAACAATATGTATATTTCTCCATGCAGTTTTCTGTGATATTCTGGCGTATATATCTAAACTTTCTGGTCCATGTTTTGGATACCATTGCAGGGTCCATCATCAAGGATGATATGTTGTAATGTGTGTGGATGATGTTATGGTTAAGTATTGGCTTGCAATTTTTTATTTTATTTTATTAATTTTTAGGAAAAGTTAACAGAAAATCTTAAATTAACATACATACCTTAAAAAATAGTTTCTGCCAATTATAAACTTTTCAGTGATGATTGTTAATGATATTAACAAAGTTTGACAATGAGCTAATTTATAATTCAAAATTTGTTGAGAAGGGGCAGGAAGGGCGGGGTGGGACGTAGATTAGGATAAAGGAACGAAGGATGGGAGTATATGGGAACATAAATTGAGAAACTAGTTAGGGTGCGGTTGTGAAATTAATTTACGTTTTATGTCCCAAATAGTTAAAAATATCAATGTGGTTTTAATTTAACTTAAATGAATTCGACGATCTGTAGATGAGTAAGTTTTGTTCAGAGTTGGTCTTGCAAAGAAGGAAATGAAAAGTAGGTGACTCTCTGCTGTTACGATTTTGTATATGAAATGATAAACGTTGAAGAAGATCAAGAGTATTAACTAAGTTGTGTGCGATTTTAAATAGCATTACAGAGTCCGCTATATTTCTACCTCAAGTTTTCTTACTTACTTTTGTGTTCTGTGTAGCCTGGGTTCCATACCTGGAAAGCGTATTCTAAATTACAATACCTGTCGAAAGCAGGGTGTGTCGTTGTCTAAGTATTGGCCGGCAATACCGTGTCGAAAACGTGCCAATCCTTAACCACAACATCTTCAACACACATTACAACCATCAGCCCTGATGATGGACCCTGCGATGGGATGTTTGGCACAATATAGGTGTCAGATATACACGGCAGAATATCTCAGAAAACTACGCGCAGAAGATTCTAAAAGGTTGTGAAAACTTGAGAACATTTTTAAATTGTGTTTGTTTGCCACTGTATCACATTTAGCCTCAAAGTTATTGCCTAAAAATTTCATTAAGAGACTTATTCATGATATTATTGATAAAAATATAGGACGCAAGTATTTTCATAAAATCCATCTTTTTACAAATTAAAGTATTACGAAGTGAGTGTCTTTTTATTTTAAAAAGACCTTGTTTTAAAACTTGTGAGATGTTTTTATCTCAGATTGTCTCAACTTTGGTTCGCCCTTCACTTTTAAGCGAGCTCGCTCTACCATTTTGCATTTGTGTATGTATAAGAAATAAAAAAATACAGTAAAATGCTCCATTCGCCAACGACTTGCTCCGTTTCGTATTTATGTTCCTCGATCGGTTTAGTCCCCTTTCATTTCTCGGACAATCTTTTCTATAGATCATTTTCCATCGGACGTAAATTTATCAGCGGATACACAGACGTTATTTGAACATATTTTTTGTGAAGGCGTCATTTGTTATTCATAGCAGACTGGTCCCAGGACGACTATAAAAGCTTGGACTTATTCTTCTACGTGATATCCTGCCACGAATCCTTGAGAGCGAGTTCTGAGGCTTTCACGATCACCCTTATCCGAAACGTGTTCCGGTTATAGGTCATTACGGACCGAAGAAAATATATAAATTAATCACAACTCACTACCCTTCTTTGATATTTTCAGCTCCTAATGTGCCTACATTTCCACAAGGTGAAATGTTTTATTACTTATATAAAATTTTAATAAAAAATAAATACCATAATATTGGATTAATAAAAAATTATCCGCCGATCTTTTTGCGACTTTATTTTTTAAAAATTGACAACTTATTTTTTTTTTTCCATAATATTAGGTCCTTACATATGAAATTGGCGTTTTGCCGTACTGGCAAATTTGATCTCAAATATCTTCTCTTTGGTTAAGAATTCCAAATCCAAATTTATACAGCTATTTACTCATGTATTTGTGTTATGAAAATTATAATTCATTTGTTTTTTCCTCAATTGTTTTTTTCTTTGTGTCACTCAGTTCACAAAATGAAAAACTTGAAATATCGCGTTATTTACGAGTACGAGTTCCACTGTGGCACCAGTGCTGCAAAAACGGCTCGAAGGATTAATGATGTGTATGGCGACGGTGCCGCAAAAGAAAACACAGTGCGTTTTTGATTCCAACGTTTTCGTTCTGGAAATTTCGACCTGCAGAACAAGCCCCGTGGTCCAAAGTTGATAATGAAGAATTGAAGGCTATTGTAGAAGCGGATCCATCGCAAACCACATCCGAGTTAGCTGCAGGCTGCGGTGTTAGTGATAAAACTGTTTTAATCCACTTGAAGCAAATTGGTAAGGTGAAAAAGCTTGAAAGGTGGGTACCTCACGAATTAAGTGAAGCAAATCAACAAACGCGCGTTGACTGCTGCGTTGCATTACTCAACCGGCACAATAATGAAGGGATTTTAAATTGAATCATTACCTGTGATGAAAAGTGGATCCTGTACGATAATCGGAAGCGCTCATCGCAATGGCTGAACCCTGCCGAACCAGCCGAACCATGCCCCAAGCGAAAATTGTCTCCAAAAAAGTTACTTGTGAGCGTTTGGTGGACTAGTGCTGGTGTCGTTCACTACAGCTTTCTTAAATCTAGCCAGACAATTACGGCAGATGTCTATTGTCAGCAACTGCAAACCATGATGGAAAAGCTAGCTGCTAAACAACCGAGGCTGGTTAATCGCTCTAGGCCACTGCTGCTTCATGATAACGCTAGACCACACACTGCACAACAGACGGCTACCAAATTAGAGGAGCTTCAATTGGAATGTCTAAGACATCCACCGTACTCTCCGGACCTTGCCCCAACAGATTACCATTTTTTTCGAAATTTGGATAACTTCTTGCAAAGGAAAAAATTCAACTCCGATGGGGCAGTCCAAACCGCCTTCAAAGATTTTATTGATTCCCGTCCGAATGGTTTTTTTAGTAAAGGGATCGATGAACTACCTATGAGATGGCAAAAGTGCATAGATAGCAATGGTACATACTTTGATTAAATAAATATATTATAATAAAAAAAATCGGCTTTATGTTCCTCCCATACTAAACGCCAATTTCATATGTAAGGACCTAATATAATATACTAAAATACACTGCGTATCAAAAATCGCACAGATATTTTTGTAGGTATTTTTTATAGTATGTAGTTTGGGTCATAAAAATTGTCTTTAATTCTTTAGTCGAAAATTTTTTTTAAATATTATAATGTGCACTAAAATAACGTTCCAATCAATAATTGTTGTCGAAGAATAGGTATATCTAAAGGACATATCTTCGCTGTATATATAATAAATCCTATGTGCCGTTTAGTACATTCTGAGATGAACGAATCAATTTGTCAATTTTTCATATAAATAATAGAGTTATACTAAAAACACATTACCGTTCATCTGTAAAGTCTGCCTACTAAGTATTTAAAATATTTTTTATAAATCTAGTCTGTGCAATTATTTTTTGAAACAGTTTTATTCGTTTATCTCATAATGTACTTAAACGTCATATAAGATTAATTATATACACAGCGACGATATATTTAAAGTTTTTGGAAAACTACTCCATTTAATTTATGGCAATTTTTTCTTCTTCTTCTTCCTTTAATCTATCTATATCTATGGTCTGTTTTTCAGAGGATAACGCCTCCGTTGAGGTGAATTCCCAGCTTTTTTTTATATTTTAGAACGTTTTCCGCGGGGGCGGGGTCCATTAGGCTGACTATGTAGTGCGATGTAAGGGAGTCTAGTGCTGTCCATTCTCTGGAAATGACCATACCAGGCAATTCCAATAATGTTAATATTAAAAATAAATAAATATGCTACTATAAAAACAACTAAAAAATATCTATCCGCATGAAAAAGATGTTCAGCAGTTATGTCTCAACTTTGGATTACGAATACGAATGGTAAGATGTAATGTGTTCTCAATATTATTTTATAGAGTGAATGCAAAGACGCATACATAAGAATCGGTAAGGCGATTTAAAGCTTTCGAGATGTTGTTCTTCAGAAGAATATTCAAAATTACCTGGATAAAGATGTTAAAGTTCGGATGAATAAAGATAAAAAAGTAATAAGATCAATAAAACTTCGAAATCTTGAATATCTCGGACATGTGATGAGACATCCAGAAGTATTTCACAATGCAGAAAAGATTGCCGGATTTCGGGGTCTAAGAAAAATAAAAAGAAGAAGAAGAAGGAAAATGTCAGGGCTGAAATACTTAAGTATTTCAAGTATTAATTAGTATTTTTGATTGTTATAGCGTTTACTTTGTGGTTAGACATAATTATAAATCTTAATTAAATAACTTTGTATAAACCACTTAAATAATGACTCTGTCTACCAGTCTTTTTCGTCTACTTCTACGTTTCGGATCTTATAGAAACAGGCCACACCTTTAAAAAAAAATGGCATCAAAATTAAACATTTAAATAATAGAAGCCTTAGATTAGATAACTTAGAGATACTAGAAATAAAAAAATGCCTCAACACTAAAGCCAACATTATTAATAATCAGATAAATTTCATGAATAGCCCGCTACTAGGTATATTTCCCATTTCGGCGTCCACTCCTCAATTACCCTCACCATAGCCGTAGCCACGATCCCATTCAGAATTGATTTGTTTACTAGGATAGGTAATGGATAGTCAGTTGTACGTCAATCCTGATGAAGATACGCTAGTATCGAAACATCGAAACGGTCATTATTTAAGTGGTTTATACAAATTTATTTAATAAAAATTTATTATTAATAAATGCTTTGGCCAAATGGTGATGGGGCACAAGAAAAAAATATAAGCGTATTTTTTTCGTGTGCCTTTATCACGCCTTTATTATATTACGGGTAGTTTGGTGTAAATATTTCCGTAGAATGACGTTTGACAATGTACAATATTTTATTTCTTCTTTCCTTCATGAGTCTTTTTACACTCACTTTTGGGTGTACACTTTCCTCAAACTGCCACCAGTCCCTATCTTGATCAGATCCATGCAAGGCTAGTGATTCTCATCGCTCAAGTATCTCTACGTCTACTTTGCATGGTGGGGTTCCCTTGGTCTTGGAAGCTTTATGTGTAATAAATCAAAGCATTCGAAATAAATATTTTTCAAAATATCGTGATCTCAGTAAAAGCACTTTTAAATTTTGTTCGCGAACTTTTCTATTCTATTTTTGAATTTAGATGGTAGTTGCGTGATCGTAAATTCGATTTTCAGCCTGATTGAGACAATCTACTGAAAATTGTTTTGTCATCTTTCTCAGGATGTTCAGTTGACTGATCCGTTATTAAAACAAGCAATATTTAAGCCATCGTGACATTTAAGCGTGTGACCATAGTTAAGATTCTAATCTCTGATCTCGTGGATTATTTGTCGGTAAAGGTCAAAGATTTGTCGGCAAAAATAGATGTGTACCGATTGCGTATACGTGCCATTGCATGAACCTCTGACCTATGTTTTGAACTATTTTTACTGTCGTTCCGGACGAAGGCCCTGGCAACTCGAAATGGCCACCTACGCTAAAAATCTAACGTCAAAAGACGGTGGGCGAGAGGTTGATCTTCAATAAGATGGGCGGCCCAAGAGAGAGGATCGCCACTCGTCACTCTAAACAAGGCCTAGGATCTCGAAGCTGGAGGAAAACAGTTCGCGCTGTAGGAGCATACGAAAGGACAAAAATGTTCAGTCATGGGTTCACCGAATAAGGGTCGATTTTATTACTTGATTTATAGTTAGCAACGACAGATTTAGCTAATTAATCCGGTGCAAGTGCGTACTACGCGAAATTGTTTTTATTAAATTTTTCAACATTGTACAGTAAAATGTAGGATGCTAACTGATTGTACAGTATATTCTTGACAAGAAAATTAATTTATTTATACGTCCATCTATTCGTTTTTGTCGGAAGAAATGGGTTTTGCCGCAAATCTAAATTAATGTTGCCATTGAAATTGTTGGCTATAGATTTGTTTTCTACATATATCAGGTTTTGATTTACATATCGCAGGATATATGTAAAGGTGGGTACGTGATGAATCATGAGTACTGTTTCTTAATTGTGGATGGAGTAAGCCGATGGATGGAATAATGGAATAAGAACGATTTTGATGGGAGATGTCAGATGTCCGTGCAATACGCACGCGCACCGGCTTAAACGAGATTCAAAGTTTAAACTGTCGTCGCCTATTATAATATTTATTGATACAACCGGCCCTAGGAAGAATACATATGCCTAAAGCAAATCACATTTTCAAAATAGTTTTTAATTAATATTATTTTTCTTTTCGTTTTAAATTTATGAAAAATCCATCTGGTATTTTGAATTTTTGTCGAATTATTTATTTTATAGTGTACCCGTGATGTTAATTCTTTAAATATTTTGATCATAAGCTTAAACCATGACATTTACGTGTAACAAAGGTTATCATAAAAAAACCAAGAGCCTACTAAAGAACCCTTTGTTTAAAAAAATCTATTTACAAAGCAATAAATATTAATTGATTTTTGTCGGTTATTAGGAACCTTTAATCACTTTAAAATTTTACGATATAGTCTAAAAAAAATTTACAATTGTCCGGCCAGAATTTATCAAATTTAGCTCCAAAAATATTATTTTGGATAAAGTAACATCTGACACTCTTTAAAAAGGTCCTTGTATGAAATTAGAAGCAATAAAGTGTTAAAACGAGAAAAAACTCTTATTATTTTTAACCTTCAATTTGCGACTCATTGTGAAGTGTGATCAAAGAGACATTTCCCTCTTCAGATCCAGTTGAGAGATCATTTCGATCAAAGGAGAAGCGTCTCATTAATTTTTATAAACGATAACTCCGGTCAAATTCAGGAAAAATATCAAACAAGGGCACGAAAAGACGAATAAAAAAAACGATTTGTATTACGTTTTTTAAATTCCAGAATATTAGAGTATCGTTACTACTTATACTTTATACAGTGCGATTTTCTATTTCTAAAACTCTCAACCCTCGACAAAATACTCGAAGATCCTTCAGAACCTAATGCTCCGATCGGGGCTAAATTACCTCGCCACCCGATCATCCCTTAATGGCGGAGAATGCTCCAGATTTCTGTCCCGTTAAACGACAATAAAGTGAACCAGCGCCGACTATTCATATTCACCGACACTTTAACGCTTAACATATGAACTTTATGCGCTCCCATTACACCTACGAGGGTTTGCGTTCAACTGGAAGGAGAGCGTGTTATGCTCCAATGAATTACCAGAATCTTTACAGAAATCTCTTAATATTTTCCACATTAGAGCATTCGTTATGAAGTTGTGTAACTTTTACCCATTGCTATTTTTAACAGTTTCTGTGATCTCATGCATTATACTTACCTTCAAGGGTGGTATGAGGATTTCCCATTAATCGGAAGAAAAATAAAAATTCGGTTTCTTATACGAAGTCAACACGAAGCGACTTCATAAGTTGTACCTCCCTGGGAGCTTAAAATTTAAATACATATACACTACATGCATAAATATTTAAAAAAATACAAACTTTAATGTCGCTTATCTCCTTAACTGTTAGAATGTCATTTGAACCGTAAAGAATATTTTCTATTCAAAATTGTGTGAAAACTTCGTGAGTTTTTTCTACTAGCTACGAGACCTGTTTATTTTGTTATCATTTATAAAATAATCTTTCCGTGGTTATCGAAAGAAAACTCAAGATTTTTGTTTTCTTAGATAAGCGTGGTTAGAGGAAACAGATTCAATTTTAATTAAATGCATGTATAGACCCCTTTGCGAAAAGTTATTATTAAGGTTGTATGGGAGATATTGTTAGGTACGAAGGACTCGCAAATTGCGAGTCGCAATGTTCCGCACAGCTATTGTTAATATCTGGTTGATATATGTACTAAAATGATTCTTGGTATTCTATAGTACCTACATATTACTGCTATTGATAAGCCATTAAACCGACTCTCTCTTAACTCATTTGCTCATTCCCGGAAAACCTTAATATTACCAATCCCCGGTTTTAGAAACCCAAGCACCCCTGTCAAGTCACCAATTGTACCCTTTTAGATGACTTGTGGCAGAGAGATGTCAGTTAAAAAAAAGTTTTTCCCACTTTATGAGTAAACGTCTTAAAACAAGGTGGCTATTAGTTGTAAAAGTTTCTTAATTAAATGTTGTGTTGCGTTAACATTGTTTTATCGTGTAAATACCGATGAATATTTTAAAATAAACAAATTTAGACAGCTTTTTAAAGTTAATGCAAAATATTGCGGTAAGTAATTTTTAGTCAAGTTAATAACGAACCTGGTTTATTAATTAATTTCAACAGGAAAATATTATTTCCTAATTTTGGATACGAAAGATAATAAATTTTATGTTCAGAATTAGTTTTCATCACCTCGATGAAGGAAATATTTTTTTTCCCAAATCAATTAATAAGTAAACTCAAACAAATTTCCTTATAAATTCTATAAAATGTAAGAAAATTTTAAGCAGGTTTAATTATAGTACAGAGGATTTAAAATGGATGGCTTAGGTTTATCATGTTAAGCGAATGAATGACAATCGATGAGCTTTCTTAAGATGTTTGAATGTGAATGAGGCTTGTAAAAGATTGAAGCATGTGGATGAAACAATTTTCAATTTCGTTATGTTTAGATATTTTGAGTTTGTCCAAATTTTTCAGAACACAGTACTGGATCTTATCCCAGGGGAATCATTTATCAAGATAGATAGATCTAACTATCAAATTAACTAACAGGGGTTTTTCCGCGAGGGTGGAGCGCTACAATCTTCGGTCTTGAAATCGGTTCGCAAGCAAGCTCAACGATTTATGAGGCTCTTAATAGGACTTCTTCATCTTAAACCTGGTTAATCTGATCGTGCCACTCCGCAGCCACTGTTGTTGGTGTAGTTTGTCACGACACTTGCCTAGTAATCGGTAGTTTCATCCCCATTCCGGGACACTACCTATTTAGTCCTATTTTCATAGCACAGGCTTTTAACTTAGTCTGAAAATAGTAAGAATATTGATGCAACACGTATTCCCTGTTCGCATCTCTATTTTTTTTTAATTAAAATAATAATATTGATTGAATTTTTTCCAGTTATCTAGTATCCGCTTAGTGTTATTAGTGTTATTCGGCATATTTATAATATAATGTGTGAAAGTAAAGTCGTGATATCATTCTAACGATCTTCTTCTCCTGGTACTGTCACAACTCATTGTCTAGGGACAGACGGGCGGACGGACGGATAGACAACGAAATTATTATGTTTGAATACCTTCTGTTTCTCTGCTTTGTAATAGATTGTGTAGTAAATACTTTACACGGTTTAGTAATTAGTATGCTCATTATGTTTACTGATTAAAAGAGGCGCAAAAATTAGGTATCGACTTTATTGGAACTACTGGATCTCACTATTTCGTCAATTATTTTTCTTGGCTATGAAATAATTAATAATTAACGAATATTCATGTTTACACATACAATTTAGTGAGGAGAAACCATGGTTATGATAGTGATTGTGAGATTTTAATTCGATTATAACAATATATTCGATTATAATAAACAATCCGATTATTCAAATTGTGGCGAGTAATCGCTTGTACTCGTTTAATCTCAGCAACCAATCATCGTTATCTAATTTCAACCACACAATCACAATAACAGCTCAGCTCATCACTAGACAGGGGTGTCTAATTTTAAAATAAATTTGAAAAATAATGAGACAACAGTTTAATCAAGATAATATATAAGAAAGTGATGTTAGGTTTTTTTTTGAAAAATACATAGTTAAAGATGAATGAAACATTAACATTGTGGATATTATAATTATTTTATATCAATAAAAGATGAATTAAAAGACTTACGGACTCTTGTTGGTGATTTGTCGGCACGTATTCTGTTGGATTGCATCATATTATTCTCCTTGTTCATTTTTATAATAGATTTTTAAATATCCAGGTAGTTTATCGTAGATCGTTTATAAAATTAAAATTTTATTTGTAACATTTCCTGCTCAAATAATATCTAACCGTTATTTGTTCCTCCCAAAAAAATGGCGCACGGGAAGAATCCGTTGGTGTAGAGATGTAGGGATCACTCGTACATATGCGTGAATTTTTCCCCGCATGCAGAATGCAGCAGTCTCTGGCAGTCAGCCTCTGACTGAAGACGTTTAGTTAATCGGTTTTTTAGACTTTTAGACGAGACATAAAATAATTAAAACGAACTGGATGTAAAAAAATCGATGAATTTCAAATTAATTTTAATGCTTTTGATGTGGGTGGATATTACAATATATTCTAAATACTGTAACTGTTTTGTGCTGTGGGCAACTCTAGAAGTCCCTTAATAAGGTTCTGGCAGCTTTATGCATTATTTTCTACATTGTACAGACATCGGAGTCTGCTTACACTTACACTTAATGAATCAATTTACGCATAGCTGGTTAAAACACCGAATTGACAACGGCCATGTAAAGCTAAAATGTTATTTTACTACAGTGGGTTTCAAATTATTTTTTTTAACAAAAATTGATACGTCGTGAACGTTAATGAATGAAAGAATAAGATGAAAAATAATTTGAATATAATAACAGAAAAGAATCATCATGTTGGAAAAAATGATGTTTATGTTTTTATTGTTACGAAACTATATCTTTCTGGATAAAAAATACGTTATTGCTCCACTTTAACCATTTAAGTTTACAAAACTTGTAGACTTGTATAATAATATTTTTAATTAATGAAACACTAAAACAATTACAACTTCTATTTATTGCGCAAAGTCATTGGACACGAATTAAACTAGAGCACTTATCTTAAATCCACAATCACTAAATGTTTCTAAAATATATCACAAACTTACTATCAAATTAGTAATTCTCACTAATTAAATCTGTCACTCGTTCATGAAACACTTATTATTACGTTTTTTCTGTCGCATCGATCATTTTCGAGAATATTTTGCCCAATTTTCGAACGTATTTAGGTACTTCGTCCGATATCTGTCACTCGCTTCATACGTGCTGGTCACACTACTTTTATTGTATCTATGTTGCTCTTATAAAATGCCAACAATGATTGATGCGCAGTAGCCGGCCGGTTCCTTTTTATAGATAAGTCGCGCCGCGATGGTTCGAGAATTCACGAGAATAAACGAATCTTTTCGAGACATGTTGACGGTGCGTAATTCCTTCTTCTTCTCGTTAAAAAATGTATAATGATTTTGTATTCCAATGGTTTATTTTTTATAATTTATAATAAAACATTTTTCCGGTAGATAATTATTTAGAATACTTTTTATGCATTACTGCATTGGCCGTACTCGCCGATGTTAAATTTTCACACGAAGCAAACACAATGTTGTGCAACATAATATCTTTAAGTAAAATAATTGCGTTGAAGATATAAATAACGTAAGATTTACCTTAATACGTTATATTTAATAAAGTTATTTATTTTATTATGTTTTATTTACTAACGTTTCTACTAATATATTTTATTTCAATTTACTTATATTATTATGTTTATTTCAAATTTTTGTCAAATATGCTAGGATATAAGTTAATAAGTTCACTGCTGTCTATTTAACATATTATTTTCTTAGAAGTGTAAATATTATATAAATACATAAACTCTTTGTTTAACACCACTTTATGAAGTTTTCAACCAATGGTTTCAGCTCACAGGTGAGCGCCCTAATCAGGGTTGAATGAGATAATTATTTTGTATGTATGTTTCTCATTGATTCATTTATAATAGATAAAAGCATGTTATGAAATAGTAATTTCGCAAAAAATGTGTTTTTATAATAAATTTTATTTAAAAAATTAAGGTTAGCATCACACCCATGACGTATTAATTGTGGAAATTTTTTCCTAGTTAGTATTTTTTATACAAAAAACATAAAAATTAACCCCCACAAAACCAGTGGGTATAAATTAATTAAAAAAACTTCACGAAAAAATTCTCCCTCATTCCGTTCTATACCTTACAGTACATTAAAGTGTATATTTTGTAATTTCCCTGTAGTTTACGGCACGCTTCGAATTCGCACTTGCAATATTGATATTATTGCATATTGGCGTATAAACTTCTAATTAACACTATTTTAATGTAAATTTTACGTTACTATGAGAACTGCAACGTTTGTGCATCATATTTCATATTTTATACGAGAGTTTCGTAACTTAATTTACTCAACAGTGTGTGATGGTAGTGTAGTGATGTTTAATGACAGTGATCGAGTTACTGGTAATATTTTGATCTAACTTAAAAATTTAAATTAATTTTTAGGAACAAAATATTCAATCACTAATTATTTTTAATTATGTAAATCATCTGAAAATATATCTGACAGATAGTCATTAAAATTTAATTTTTATTGAAATTAATATAAAATTTATATACACAAGCTGAAAAATTACGTTTTTCCTAGTAAACCTAACAGAAAAAAAAATTCAATAAACTTTTCAGGACATTCTGTGTCATAAGCTGTATGTAGCTATGTACTTTTAATTTCCTCACTAAAACATTATAGTTCAGATCAGATATCTATGCTGAACTCTTTTAATATTGCTTAAATGAACACAACACAGTATTGCGAACATATTTTATTAATTTATATTCTAACTAACCACGAGCTGATGATGTATATAGGATATTTATGGCTAAGTGTCAACTAAATTCTTTTACTGATCTCAATATGAAACATAGCACTTTAACTATTTGATTCGTGATATGAAGTGAAAATTATATCATACTAGCTGTTCGTACCCGGCGTTGCACGGGTTAAGGATTAAGTTAAAAATAAATGTTTGAGGGGAAACAAAGGTTCGATTCGAATGGTACAGATTTGCATCGAAAATATATCAGTGGGAGGGGAAGAGGTAAAAAAAGGGGGATATGTCGCCTATGTTAACCACCAGGTCCTAAAAAATGTGTTTCCAAAATTTTAGTCCGATCGGTTGAACGGCGGTTCAGATTTGCATTGAGGTAATGGAAGGGGTAAAATAATTGGGGGGAAATGTCGTATTTATTACCCGCTGGGTTCTAAAGAAAAGTTTCCAAAATTTTGAGTCCGATCAGTCAAACGGTACAGATTTGCGTCGAAAATGTATCAGGGGGAGGGGAAGAGATAAAAGAATGGGAGGAAAATGTCGCCTACGTTACTCGCCGGGTCCTAAAGCATAAGTATACAAATTTTGAATCGAATCGGATAAACGGTGTAGATTTGTATAGATAACAGACAGACAGACAGACATTGAGTTTTATACGTATAGATTATGATTTAAGTTGATCCATTATTTTTCACAGGTAAGCCCAAACCTTGGGTGAAGTGGTTCCGGAACGAGGAAGAACTGGAAGCCAAAGTCGAGGACGATCCAGAGTCTGAGAAGGGAGCGGCCAACAGTGCAGGCTCGCGCGTGAGGAGTACGATAGAACTTAACGAACTCGGCAGAAAGGACGTCCACTCCGAGTTGACTTGCCAAGCTGGGAACAATAACAGATCAGCACCCCTGAGCAACACGGTCCACGTTGATATGCATTGTGAGTATATTCAAAAATTCTCTATCTATCACTAGTACGACGTATCTTGGAATATTCATCACTTATTTGGACACCTTATGATACGATTAGGGATTCCGAAGCCTCGGGTTTGTTCAGTTCCCGACTCGAGACCCATTTTTGAAGTCTCGGAACATGGTATTTTGATTATTTTTCTTTGAAATTATGGAAAAAAATGATGATAAAAAATTTGATTAGTGTAAGTTCGGGTGAGTGCATCTATCGATTCTACTTTGTATACACGTTACAGTGGTGCCATCTTAGATTACTTTGCTAAAATCAGTTTTATTCACGCTATGACACATACATAGAGAGAATTACAACTATCAGTTATTATTATATTAGCATTCAAACTTTGAGCAATGGTTTGTCTTCACATGTGACTTGGGGGTATCTTTGTAAATTAGCTATTCACAACAATTTGTGTTATGGACATACAACTTGAAGAGTATTCTTTACTTGAGTAAAATTTTGTTTTCTTTGTATTGGTTTAATGAATATTTAAAAGAATTTTGATTCATAAAAGTACGAGTATATAAACTTTATCTTTACTTTTTCCACTTCAACACACTAAGAAGCTCTATTACTGAAGTTGTTACATCACAAAAATACCCAAGCTTAAGTAAATCACATTACTATTGGCACGATGGTCCTGTATATTAGAATGTGAAACAATCTATGTTCACGTTGTCTAAGGTAATTATCAGGAACATACAAACCAATGCTCCGCATAATTTCAGGATTATCGATCATACCGCGCAACAATCGATAAAAATGCTTAATCACATACATTCCTTCTAGTCTCTAAACTATTATAGCCAAGCAAACCCAGAAGGAACTCGGTTAACACCATTGATAATATTCGCTCAACAAAACACCTTTTTTTTCAGTTGGGCCACTAAACGTTCACATCCTCGGAGCTAACCAGCCCCTCTCAGCAGGCCGAAGATACGATCTCCTCTGTCAATCTTCAGGATCTAGACCACCAGCGTCTATCACGTGGTGGAAAAATGGACAGCGATTGGATAAGTCGAAGGAAACTGTAAGTTGTTGCCTTATTTGTTTAAAAACGCTCGTTTCATGAAAAAAATGAAATTTCTAAAAGTGCTTGCTTTCAAAATATGCTATGAAGATAAATTACATATATCAAAGATATGTGGAATTATTTACAATATGCAGCTGAGTGCTTCTGCTTTGTAAATTAGGGTTTAGATTCTAATTTCATTGTGAATACAAGCTTTTCATAATTAATTTAATATATCTCAGGTTAATAAGGTCTATTGTGTCCTATTGTAAGCTACAGACCAAAATAATCCTATTATTATACATAAATTATTATAATAATATTGCTTTGTTAAACATACTAAGCTTTACAATACGGCTTTGCACGTAATTTAGATGGACGGAGGCCTATATTACTTGCATGTTCTCTTATATTTAATTAATTAAAATTGAAAAATATTGCAAGGCTTACAAGAAATAATAAAAAAACAAAACTGATCAATTTGTCACAACACATTCAACAAAATGTTTTCATATGTTCATTAAAAACTTATGTCTTGTCGTATTTTTTATATTTAACAAGATATTTCAAATCTTAAGACATGGTTATACATTTTATTTTATTTAATGAGGCGTTAAAACGGGCATAAAGTGCCCACATTTTTTTTTATAATTTTGATTCGCGTGGCAATGACAAAACAAACTATTTGTCGTTGTACCAATATAAGGATCCAATATTATCAAAGAAACACCGGCATTCATACGTTTATTCGGAACAATACAAGGGAATTATATGTGACAGTTGGTTTCTCTCGCGACTGAAATGAAACAACAACAACAAACAAAAACAACAAACGCGACTGACCAATGAAACACCAGCATCCATTCACACGTTTATTCGGAACAATACAAGGGAATTATATGTGACAGTTGGTTTCTCTCGCGACTGTACATATATTTACGAGCCACTCCGCAAAGCTTCCATGCGCTCGTTCTCCCGTGCCGTCTCCCATACATACACACCCAAGTACATCAAGGTAAATTACGTTTGGACAATTCACTATATCTCTGATCAAACTCTTGAATTGTGCCCAAATTGTATCGGAAGTTTAATTCAAAAATTATATTGTGGACAACTTTCCTTCAAAATTATTTTATCTGTAATTTCGGATGTTTTATACGCACCGTATGTATTACCGAGAAGTGAATCTCGACGTTTCGTTGGATACTTATCCAACGTCATCAGGAGGACGACCTTTACCCGCGGATGTGGAGGTCGGACTGATTAGGTGCTGCTTTCTAGGGCGTAAATTTTATGCACTATGTTGTGGAGTGTTCTCTTCTTCTATAAAAGAGGTCGCCAGTATGCAATATGTACTAGTTACGTCGGCGGATTTTACTGCGACTTCTCTCAAGGGTTGAATCAGTGTCGTTAGAACAGGACGCCAAATACTTGATAGTTTGTAACTCCTTCGTGGGTAAAGGTCGTCCTCTTGATGACGTTGGATAAGTATCCAACGAAACGTCGAGATTCGCTTCTCGGTAATACATACGGTGCGTATAAAATACCCGAAATTACAGTTAAATATGTCTAACGACCGTAATAACAACCTTAACTCCAAAATGTATTTCTCGAATAAAGGAAGAATTTTTTAATTTTTTCACCGATAAATAAAATAATGCAATTTAAGTTAATTATTTCTGTGAAAGAATCAAAACACATAATGTTTATAGAAAACTCTTCGGTTAATTAGTGTAAATAGTGAATTATTTACTACGGAACAATTTCTGTGTGTTTCAATTTTCTCTATGTTTACGTTATATTCACGTGAAATGATTTTCCACGGAAATACAATATTTGATTTTGAAATTGAAATTACTTACTATTAGAAAATACACATATGAATGCGCAAATATTAAAGGCCATAATTCAAAATAGTTCTATCGCCGGTCAGTTTCATTTACAATTATGTAACTAACTGTGTATCAGTGAATTGTTTGTGTGTGTTATAGGTTTCAAATATATATGTAGTAGTTTGATTAGTCAAAAAATTATCATTAAATTAGGTAAAAAATTTAATTTAATTTCTTTTTTTTTTTTTGAACTCGGTTATTAATTCGTTTAACAATATTACTTTCATTAACAAATCTCCTCTTTTCTCAATATTGCCGTTACAACCAATACTTGAGCTCATTTTGTCAGGACATGACTTCTCCTCAACACGCGCAGCTGGTGGAGATAATCATGTCGCCAGGGTTTGAGTGAAGTGGAAAAGTAAATTATTTTCTTGTTAAATAATGTCACGTCTCTATGAAGTAGCATATCGAAAAATGATTATTTTTATGCAAATGAGATAAGTTTGAATATAATTTTTATCTTTTTCCTAAAACGATCGTAATAAAAAAATTACAATAAGCAAACGGCACTTTTTATCAGAAAAATCGTACGTTAAATAGTAGAAAACATTATATTTAAGATGTCTGTAAAATTTTAACTAAATTGGCTTAATAATTTTTATTGATATCATCTCCAAAAAATTATGCAATTTGTTTAAAAATTTACCTATACTACTAGCTTCAAAGCGCTATAACTCAGCCAATTTTTAAAAGTTTTTAATAAATGATGACTCAAATTATTCTTAATACTTCAAGCTGTAATTTCAAGTTGTAACAAAACATGATTTTTTGAAAATTTCAAAGTGGTATAACTCCTTAACGAAATAGTCGAGTTATTTTTTATTATTTTTAATTAATTAAGAATTTTGTATTATCCACTTGGAATAACTTTTGTCTACCGGTTTCGACACCATTGTATCTTCATCAGGACGAATACATACTATTTATTACTTATTTTTGTAAACAAATATTTTTTTGGACGAGGCCTTGGCTACAGTTACGGTGGAAGTAATTGATAAGTAGACACCGGTACGGGGAATATACCAAATAATAACCGATTTTTCATAAAATATGTTCAAATTCATGTTAGCTTTTTTTATTTTATTGTTTAGGTTATCTTTTAGTAAGTGAACAGTTAAGGCAGATACCAGAATATTTGAGTCTAACCACGGTGTACAAAAGTTTACATAGCATTCTAGGCGTATTTTGTCGCCTATTCATGATGCTGCATCCCGCAAAAGCCGTCCAATGTCCAAAGCGCTGAATTGAGTAATGAATTGCTGAATTTCAACTAATCCTCATACACGTTCGTGTACCCACTCTATTTATTTTCTGCATTCAGAAAGGCGCTTGTATGGACTGACGACAGATCCAATTTGTTTTAAGTTTATAATTAATAATTAATAATAATAACGACACCAAGATAATATATTATATTACAAAACGCTGATTAGGCCAGTGCTCACGTACGCAGCTGAGACATGGGTACTAACTAAGAGGAATGAGCGAGCACTGGACGTTTTTGAAAGGAAAATTTTGAGGCGTATCTTCGGACCGGTTCTAGAAAATGGACTTTGGCGCAGACGTTACAACAATGAGCTCTATACTCTATTTAAGGAGCCAAACGTCACAAAATTTATAAAACTGGGAAGACTTCGGTGGCTGGGTCATGTGTCATAAGAGAATGTCCAAGCATCAAGCTCCAAAGTCCCTGCTGAACTCAAGGCCAATAGGGCGAAGGAGCTTAGGAAGGCCAAAACTAAGATGGAGTGACAACGTCCTCAAAGATATCTCTACCTTAGAGTTTCGAAACTGGAGAGAGCTGGCACTAGACCGAGACGAGTGGAGGAAAATTATTGAGGAGGCCAAGACCCACCAAGGGTTATAGTGCCAAGAATGATGATGAATAATAATAACGAGTTCTCTCCATTCAATTACTCATCCGTGACTAACAGTAACTGTTGAAATATTGCTCAGCAGTCTAAATACATACGAACGGTACAGTAATCATATTTCATTGATCAAATGTAGCGCCGAATTCCAAAACCCCCTAAAACGGATTTCGGATAATTTCAATCAATGCCTTATGCAATATGCAGTTTTATAGATTTTTGTCAGCCACGCAGAACACATTGTTTCTTGCAAAACTCACTTTAATGCATTGCCATCGCGTGTTTTAAATTAGCGTTTGTTTCATACCATCGCAAAGATATTTTCCAAATAATACGTTTTTCATCCATCGACACAACTAAAATCCAAAAACACATAATCGTTTAGGGGGTCTTAGATGTAAGCTACAAATATCTACTTTCTCTAGTGTTTTATATTATCAAATTTCGTAAAGAATAAATTAATCCCAATTATTTTGGAAAGCCTTTTTTATGATTTTTTTAAATAAAAAATGCCTTTTTAGTAGGCAGGTACTTGTCTAATAAAGTTTCATAATTTTTTAAAATTAATTTTTGCCATTATTATCTTCATCAAATAATTGTCAATGTATGAATTTGTGTTTTTGAAATTCATTGAAATTCCTACTTTTCCAATAATGTGTCATGACTTTATTCAATTACCTTTATCATTATTATCATCATTGATTCATTGAAGATGTTTGCCTTTGCCCGCAGTAGACTTCTTGAGATTTAACATAATCATTTTTTAAGAATTAGGATTTAACATAATGGTAACTAACTGTTGATTTTCAAATACAATTTATAATATAGGTATATGTATGTTAACTCTTTTTTAAAGTTCGTAAAAAGAACATGGCACTCTGAAAAATTGTTTCGAGCAGAAATTACTTAAATGATCTCGACTTACATATTTTAGATTGTTGTCCAAAAGTTATTAATTTCTTAATAGTAAAAATATTATGCTTTTTCTTTTACAAACACTAATGACATTATCAATGTAGAGTGTCAGCAGATTAAATGGCTTTATAATAAGATCAACTTTGGTGCAAATATAAGATTTATTTTTTCCAACTTCGGTGCAAATATAAATATATAAAATTTTCTAATCAAGAAAACACTTTGTGGATTGACATTATATTAAAATTTAAAAAAAAGTTCAATACTTACTTTAAAACCACTTATTACTATTATATTATAATAAATTATTTTATAAAAAAATATTATTACTGAAGTTCTTGATTGAATGAAAATTGTGAAATTATTGAAAAATTAATTGCGAGTGATCTAGAACTTCAGTAATAATATATTTTTTAAATAATTTTTCAAATAATTTGGAAAAACAAGGAACGAAAGACATTTCATTAGAATTTTTTGACAGTTATACAGCACCCTGATGGAATGGTAATTTCTGAAATGTTGGTGAAAAAAAAAAACTCACATAAAAGTAGATATATATATAGACAAAATAATCAACATTTTTTTAAAAAAAATGTCAATCTAAATGTTGCTCAATCAATTGAAAAAAAATAAACAAGTAAATTTATCTAATAGTCCGATTTTAAAGTTGTTCCCTCCCTTTTCGCTTAATCCCTCTCCTTTCCCCCATCCCACCTATTTAACATTCTGTCCCTCGCTGATTCTATGTAAATGTCTGTACTTAGATTAGTCTATATTATATTGTCCTGATGAAGGATGAAACCAACCGAAACAAGTTGGCGAATATGTAGTAATAAATGGATTAAAACTAAGTATTTAATTATATTTTAAATTTTAATAAATATATAATAGGTATACGTAATCTATGATTTTTCGTTTAGAGGATATCACCTAAAAACTATATATTATGGCACATATTGCACTTCTAATTAATAATCCTGAAGTTGCAATGATATTTTAGAAATCACTATCATACTGTTACAAACTCGTCGAGTCAAGTTATTCAAAAGAAAGTAATAGAAATCGTGCAGAGAAAAATTCTAAGAATTTCATCACATTGCTGCGGACTACGCAAAGATCTTACAAGATACGAAGCTGACTTAGTTTTTTGAAACTTTGGAACCTCTTACGAAGAAAACAAACACAACCTTTTTCAAGAAACTTACACCTTCAATGGGGAATTATTACAACAATTCTTGATGCTTTAAGTGTTCGTTAGATATATGTTTTTTATATTGTATTTTTCATAGACAATTTTTGACTACTGCTGATGTTTATTTGTGTGCATATGGTGCATAGCACTTTCGAAAAAATGCAAAAGAAGCAGAGAAACAGCCTTTTAGTATAAACGGTAAAAAAGTACACAAGATCGCAGACAAAATAACAATCATAAAAGCAGTATACAATTAAAAATAAATTAACAAAATATTGAAAGCAATTAAATAATAAATAAACACGGAAAATTAATTAAATAAATCACAAAATGACAAGAAAAATTTTAAAAATTGGCAAAATTATGAGCAACCAAATATATTAAACAGAAAAACATCAGCAAATCAATACATCAATATATATATATATATATATATATATATATATATACAAGGTTATTTGTAAAACATTAATAACCTCGCAGGACTAGATTCCTGCCTTGATTATGAGTCGAAAATGTTTAAGCTATTATGACCTAATATCAATAGTTATGGAGATATACGACATCAAAGTTTGCATTTTTTTTCTCAATATTTCTGACTTATTTTTTGTAAAACGTTGAACTATCATATCGATTACGAAAAATTCATTCGTTTCAATAAAAGTTACTAAATTACTAGTTAATAAAATTATATATGTTGTTAAATGATGATCCCTAGAATAAAATCCAGTACTATGTTCTGGAAAAATTTGGACAAACTCAAAATATTCTGAATATTTCTTTTGGTTAAAAGTAGAGTTAATAATTCAATGCCATAACTCAAACATATTAATTGACGCCATCAACACTCAGCGTAATCAAATAAATCATGAAAGAAAATAAAAATAAAATATTCGTGTCCCATCAATAATTGTAAACTACCTTTATTGCCCTAATATCGTCCCGATGCGGCGCTGGTGATGGTAACATTCCACGTGCACCTGGCTCGGAGCCAGAGAGCATTTTCTACCAGTTAGAGGCCGGGCCAAAAACTGGACATTAGTAGTTCGAATTTTCCGAAATTTTTGACACAATAATTCCGCCTCATTCCCCGCCACTGAAGTGTCGTTCCGGTTCTGTCAAAACAGTTTCCTGTCCGTAGCGTTCGCGTTGGCGTCTGGACGAATTTGATGTTTTCCACATATTAGATACGGTGTATTGAAGCCTTCCAATAAAAAAACAACGTAAAATTTTTGCTTGACTAGTAAATAAATCTATAAAGTAATAATTGAAATTGTAAAATATATATTTTACCATTCTACTTTCTCTTAATAATTCGATGTGATAACTTCTTCTTTAAGGCGATCGTTTGGAAATTGTGAGAACTTTGTCACATACCTTCTTTTTTATGCGGTTTATATCACATTTTTGCATGAAAATGTATCAAATTATTAAAATTTATTGATTTTGTACAATCTTCTTCTTCTTCTTCTTCTTCATCCTTCATCTCTCTGGATATAGGCCTCTTCCATACCCTTCCATCCTTCCTTGTTATTTATTTCCCCCCGTAGCGGTTATGTCATCGGCCCATCTCTTTTGAGGTCTTCGGACGCCTCCTTTATTTTCCCAAGGTCTCCACTTCAGAACTCTGAGAGTCCATATTGTAGCATCATGCCTTGCAACATACCCTGTCCATAACCATTTTAGCTTCGCTACACGATCCATAATAACCACTACTCTAGTTCTGCGCCTAATTTCTTAGGTTTATTCCAAGCATGGATATCTCCATGGATCGTTGCCTGCATTTGAGCTTTTCTACACTTTTCTTTGTAAATTCCATTGTCTCCACTCAATATGTTATCACTGGCAGTATGCACGATTCAAAGGCTTTTCTTTTTAGGCTAATTGGGATCTCTTTGTTCTCGAAAATATGTTTGAGTTTGCCAAAAGCAGCCCAGCTCATTTCTATTCGTCTTGGCAACTCTGCTGTTTGGTTTTCTTTGTTCATTTTTATCTTGTGTTCCAGATATATATATTCATCTACTATTTCAATATTATTGTTATTGATTGTGATGATTTTGTTTTCTGGACTCAATTTTTTTGTTTTCTTTATATTCATCTTAGGACCAACTTTGCTCGAAGCCTCAAATAGTTTTTTTTATCATTATACTTAGTTCTTCGATGTTTTCACTTACAACTACTATGACGTCAGCAAATCTTAGGTAACTTAAGTATGCGCCATCTATCTTTTCACTCCTTTGTTATCTCAATTAAGGGTTTTAAATATATCTTCTAAGGCTAACGTGAAGATTTTAGGCGAGATTGTATTACCTTGTAGGACACCTTTTTCTATTTTTATTTTCTCAGTTCTAGTGTGACCAGGCGTGATACCAAACAGTTTGCCGTGAAATTGACGTTTGTTTATGTTCATGTATGTTGGTTGTCTGTGGTGTGTTTGCTTAAAATAGTGTTCCCTTTTTGAAATTTTTAAAATGAATGTATCGAATTTTATTTTTACTAGACATCAACGGATGGCAACACCACCACATCCACTGTCTCCATTTACGCTACGCAAGACGATGCGGGGAAGTATCTGGCGTGCAAGGCCGAGAACCCGGTCCTCAACACGGAGCCTATCGAAGATGGATGGAGGCTAGATATTCAATGTGAGATACCCAAATTATTATTATTGATTTCTTTGCGTATTTTATTTTAAGTATAAGTCAAAAAATTATAACACCGTTTACTTTCACTTTTTGTTATTTATAACAATTGTAACGTTTTTTCTGCTGACTTATCTATCATCTTTAGTTATATTACTAATTCTAAACTTAAGACTAAATTACGAAGTGAGGAGCGGGACGGGGAAGATTGTAGAGGGTTATATAGGGGGTTGGTATAGGGGCGTGGGCTTTAAGCACAGCGCAGTGGAAGTAACATGAGGTGTTTTAATATTAATTTTGTTACAATACATTTTTGTTACAATTAATCGCTATGATATCTATACCTATAAAAATCAATGTCAGTCTGCCTGTCGATCTGTCTGTCAGTTCTTTAAACAAATCTACACGTTTGTCCGATTCGACTCAAATTTTGCATACTTATGGTTTAGGATCAGGCGAGTCACATGGGCGACATTACCTCTCTCTCTTTTTACCCCTTCTCCTCCCCCTGATATATTTTCAATGCAAATCTGAACAGTTCCACCGATCGGACTCAAAATTTTGAAACTTCTTTTTAGGACCAGTCGGTCATAATATATGCGACATTTTTCCTTCCCCCTCTTACCCATCCCCTTCCCCACATATATTTTCTGTACAAATCTACACCGCTTCACCGATTGGACCCAAATTTTGCATACATATAACGAAAATTATTATACGTAAAAAATAGGCCATATTTCTTCCCTAGACATTCTATCCATCCCAGCCTTTGTTTAATGGAAATAAATAAATAAATAAAAAATAAAAAAATTGTTTTATTTTGAGACCTTGCAAAACAATAGAACCTTTGTTTCCCCCACAAAAATATTTTCAACTTAATCCTTAACCCGTGCAACGCCGGGTACGAACAGCTAGAACCTACGAGTATATAATCCATTATCCCTCTTTACTCCTCACGTCATCCTTTTGTCATAAGTTTAGCATTGGTAAGATTACTGAAGATGATGCAACACCATTAAAGTTATCGGTGTTATTATTGTTAATAATTGATAAAAATAGTTAAAGCAATGTTTGTTTGCTTTTTATAATTTAATAATTATGTGCAAGTCATTTTATTTTAATTTCAATGCTATAAATTGGTTAAAAAAGTCTTATTCATCGTCTACACTCTGCCACAAATAAATAAAGCATATCTTATATAATGTGTTACCTGACAAATGACATTCAAACTGTCTCTTTGTTTAGATGAGTATCCCAATAAATGGTCGATGTATTATATCACAAAATACAAATTTACATTATTAGCATACAAATATACCTGTTCAACTTGTTCTACCATTGCCTTAACCTATATTTTGAACTCAATCTTGTTATCCATAATTTTCATTACTCATATCAAATGTGATAAATATTTTATTTTAGATATTCCTGAAACGAAGGTGCGACTAGGAACAAATTTGAATCCTGAAAATATCAAGGAGGGATCTGACGTGTACTTTGATTGCATCATTAGAGCACATCCCTACGTCTATAAAGTGGAATGGAGACATAATGTAAGTTTCAACAACTGGCAATACTTTAGTTAGTACATTTACATAGACAGGTAATATTTAACTTATTTCTGGAAACCTCATAGAATATGTTTGCTTGTATTTTAAAATAAGTTTAATAATCTACTCATCATTGCTAAATGCATCTTACGCTACATATACAGAGTATAACAAAGAAAGTTCACAATACTTTGCATGTAGATTTTTACCTAAATTGTGAGACGAAAATTTTCAATCAGTAACGTCCTTGTATCTATACTTATGGAGATAAACAACTTCAAAGAAAGTTTTTTTTTCAATTTTTCTTACTTATTTTTTTTTAAACGCTGGACTATAATTTGATTAACTTATAATATTGAGTATTAAAAATTTCTTCTCTTTAGGCTTAATCAATTAAAATGCTTTAAATATTGAAAAAAAAATTACACATTTCTGCAGGTTTTTCATATTTTTATGTGATTTTTCTTAATTGTTGTGTTAAGTTAAGTTAATACGCTAGATTGTAAGCCCTATAAATACCCGAAAAACTTTTGTACAAACTTTCCCATATAAAAAGTAGCTTTTTCTCCATGAGACATCTATAATATATAATAATTAATAATGTCCCCTGGGATAAAATCCAGTATTGTGTTCTTGAAAATTTTTGACATATTCAAAATATTCTAACATATGGCTCACATTGTATAGTAGATCAGTGAACATAAGAGATATGATAAGATCGGAAAATTAATACGTTCAGTTCATTTTACTTCAAGCGTTACATTCACCTCAGTAAAAGTAGAAACACTAATGAAAGTTTCGCACTCTACGAGTGTATACAAACGTTATTGGATATCAATAAGTTTTCATTATGTTAAGGAAAATATGGCTGAGGATTATTATCTTGTTCCTAATAAGGAATATTATGAAATAAGAGCATCTCAAAAACAAAGATATGAAAAACAATACCAAAGTTTTTATTCTCTTCGCATCCTGAAATACTTGATTATTTTACCCAGAACTATTATTTTTATATCATAATATTTGGAATGTACGAGTTTTGGATAATGTTTTAATGAAATTCTTTGGATATTCCCCATTTTCATCTATTATTGAAATTAATTCATAACTTTTAGATTTGAGACAAACCTCTTGTAAAAAATTGTGCTCCCATAATCTAATCATCAATACAAGTATCCGCCGCTGTGTGGTTCAAATAAAATACTTAAATACGTAAATGATATACTTTGGTATTTAATGGATAAGATTTGTAAATAGTTACGAAATGGTTAACTTTTATTTATATATCAGAAATCTCTAGAATGTCCGCGTTCGAAAATTATCACTTCGTTTTATTTAAAGTTATCTTGTTATCTTGGTGATATGTTTTTTTAGTATATTTTTCATATATTGCTTCGTTTAATATTAGATCACTCGCACACAGTTAGACTTAAATCTGTATACTTGCCAAGAGACTTCGTCCGGTGAGACCTCTGAGAGAGGTGATTATTCGAGAGACCTCTCTCTAAAGACCCTGAAGCTTATTTTTTCTTTGTTATTTTAACGTAACAATATTATACTGTATTTAAAAAATATCGTACCTTTGGTAGACAAAAACAGATGTTTTCATGCACACTATACTTATTTCTTTCAGCAGTCCTATTATTGTGGGAAATGCTTTTAGAAATCATTTGGAATGGTGTTCAACTGCGCCGTCACGTTCCGCGTGATGTATTCACTAGATTCAAATTTGGCCCCTTTCAGAGACATTTTTAACTTGAGGATTAGCCAAAATTACACGGAGCCATGTCTGGAAAGAACCTGACGAATCAGGGGAATGCTGGTTTGGCCAAGAAAGCCTGAAACACGCATAGAGTTGGCGGATGCATTATTGTGACGAAGCTTAACTCCTATTGAATTTTTTGGAACAATCTTTTCAATCTTCCTTCCAAATTAAATTTACCGATCATTTTGCAAGTTTTCGAACAGTGATAAACGATCTTGCATGAACAAAATCGGCACTTGGTCAATTACACTCTTGTTTTGGCCAGTTGACGGCCTACCAGGACGCGATTCGCTGTCCACTGATGTGCATCCATCTTTAAAGCACTTGTTGGTTAACACAACACTGTTGTATCACTCACTTATTAATCCGTAAAATAAACTCCAAAACTTCTTGTATCTGATTCAAATCATTTCCATTTGGGTATTACCAAGCCCTCTACAAAATTTTCAAGAAAATAGATACTCAATTCGTTCCGTCATTTTATAAAAATGGCGATCCGACAGATATTACGTATACTTCTTCCATCAGAGGCTGACTGACAAAGACTAACGTTTTCTGCAAACAGAAAAAAATTCAAGCATGTGCATGAATGTCCCTTACACATCCCGTGCTTCATTTGTTTGGGTGAAAAAATTAATATAGAAAAACACAGTAGTACATCTTTTTAAGAATTTTATTGTTGTGCCTACTACTACACAGTTTCGTGTTTGTTTTTCTATAGCATTTGGCTTCTAGTCTAGTCTCTAAATTTTATTACTTATATTGCCACGGCTATGAATTTCGTATTATCGTTTTGGCTAAGATTTAATTCCATTATATCTCGGTGACAACTAGGGATTACAATAACGAGATTTCGGATCCGTTAACAGTATTTATGAATCTCAAGGTTTGTACATGTAATTCAAAAATTCTGGATTAATATTTAGACTTTATGTTGGTGAACCAAAATAAGATCGTGACTAAATAAATGCTTGTTGTTGATTATTTTGAAAAACATTATTTTTGCATTTTATTTGGTGCAAAGATCCCTTATTTAAATAGGGTGTGTTACATGATAATTTATTTGTCGATTTTTAAAATTATGTAATTGTAATTAATTGTAACTATTACCATAAAATTACACTTACAATTATTTTATAGGATTTAAATTATGCAAAATGCACTTGATTGGGTGGTGTGGAATCATAAGGGGAGCTAGAACTATTTCTGAATATTCAAAATCCAACAAAAATATTATTTCGAGGTTCTTGAAGGACGTATTTTAATTCTTCTTCTTCTTCCTTGCACTGTCCCAACTCATTGCCCAGGTAGGCTGTTAGGGTCGGCTTTTCTGGTTCTCAGGCTGTATCTTCTTTGGTTCTGGGTATCGCGTTCACCCAGGCCGTTTATCTGTAGTATTTTGGAGCATTGAGTCACCCAGGAGTTCTTTGGTCTTCCTCTGGATGAATGTCGACGAAGTTCCATAGGTATTGCCTGCTTCATCGTGTGCTCTGGTGGTCTCCGTCTTATGTGTCCATACCTTCTTACCTGGCGTTCCTTAGACTCACTGTTTATGTCCATGACACCCAGACTACAACGAATGCGTAAATTTTAAATCCTTTCTTTAAATTTTACTCCTGCCGACCATCTCAGCATTCGCATTTCTGCTGTTTCGAGTTCCCTAGAGTAAGAGTTGTACGTAATCTAGCATTCGGAGCCATACATTATCGCGAGTCTAACAATAGTCTGGTATATCTTTTATTTAAGTTTTTATGAGCATTTTTGAGTCACATAAGATTACGGATCTAAATTCATCCATCCCAACATGGATGGCCAACATCCGCTCCACATCTTCGGTGAATGAGTGAGCCCAGATATTGCGGCATATTTTATTATTTAAGTAAATTAGATTGCACTAATGAAAATAAATATGAATATCTTACCTTTGATTGCGTCTGATATATCACCAAGAGTTTCTTGAACATTCAATTTACTATTGTATAATGTACTTTTGTATAATTTACCAAGTAATTCCTTGTTTTATATTTTTAGACCGATCATTTTTAAATATTTTTTGTTTAATTTTTGTTAATTTTCTTTATACGGTTTTTGTTTCTGAATAAGAACAGTTTATTAGAATTTCTTTCATTGGGAATTAATTAATTGAGTTACGATCTAATCCCACGACAGGTATTGGAGAATCATCAGTATTGAATCCTAAAATTCAGGGATTGAATTCATTATTGACAACTTATTGAGACGAAAAATTGTAAAAATTATTATTTATTAATTGAATTATTATTTTAATTAAGACAAATTATAGATATCTCACAGAGACGAAGCTATTTTAAATATGGAAAAACACGTACGAAAGTCTTTATTGGGTGTCCACAGGGCTGTCTTGGCTGGCTTAAGCGATCACTTTACACGGTGAAACGTTTACCGATTCCACCCAAGATCAACCGCACATATCCATCTTTTTTTTAAAGTTGTATATATGTTTATTACGCTTCTTATTTTGCGTAGTTGAAACAACTATGTGTAATAACTATGTTAAATAACACAATTTAAAATTAAATAATTTTTGAAAAACATGTCACGTAAAAGTGTTAGTCTCTCTCCTATTACAAGAGTAACTCTGTTTTTCGAGATATACAGCGAATAATATTGATGTGTTCATTATAGATTAAATAGACTAGAATAAAAAATGTAATAAATTGTGTAAGTTTTATTTAAAAATAATAATAAAAATGCAAAAAGAATGATAAACACACGAAAAATAAATATTTATTTAAAAAAAAAATATATATTTTTTTGCATCTATAGTTTGAAAACAATAATCATTTTGTTCTGATTCTTCCCTGCATGTATCCACGTTAATTCACGAATTTCCCTCCTCAGGGAAGACCGCTGAACCA
Source organism: Agrypnia vestita (assembly GCA_016648135.1). NCBI lineage: Eukaryota > Metazoa > Arthropoda > Insecta > Trichoptera > Phryganeidae > Agrypnia > Agrypnia vestita. Next base: position 106,825 of record JADDOH010001743.1, on the reverse strand, counting down.
CAATGTGGGGCTCGGGATAATCGTCAGCAACCAGTCCCTGGTGCTGCAGGGGGTGGGCCGGAGGACCGCGGGGAACTACACCTGCGTGGGCTTCAACACGGAGGGGGACGGGGAGAGCCAGCCCTTCCACCTCAACGTCATGTGTAAGCATCCTCTTTATACTTATTTATCATCATTATAAATACTTAAGATATTTCGTAAACTTCGTAGTGCCAAATAATTAAATATTATTGAAACATGATGCCAAAAAGAATGTCACTTTTCACAACACTATCGAAAAATCGAGAAAGGACTTTAAATGAGTTGATTAAGAGATCTACAACCTTCGAGAAATGTCTATAAACGCCTGGTTTAGCCCAGAAGCAACGAGCGCCTTCTCCTAAACACTAGAATGATCCAGAAAGTACGAAAGTATCAGCATTTGGATATAAATACAGCGTCGGCCGCAGCGCGAAGAGTTGTCATGTTGACAGCAAAAGCTTTCATATCGGTCCTACTTAATCTTCTCCAGTTTGATATTTTTTTTAAACTTAAGAACAGGACCGTGCTGCATCGCACCGGTCGTATAAACCGTTGCGAAGTAGCACGGCCGCTCAAACAAAACCATTAACTGTCCCCGCCTTAAGACATGTTTTTATTGAAAAGAAAAAATACATAAATACATGATCACAATAAATAAAGAAAAATAATTATATACAAAAGAAAAATACAATTAGTAAAAAGTAAATAGGATAATGTGAAATGCATTTAAAGAAAACAGTAACGCAATAGAAAGAAAAAAATACAAGGAAAATAAAAAATTTTAAAAAAAGTAACCATAAAAACTAAGTTTTTATTATACTTCCTTTCTCATTTACTAGTGGAAACTGGTTTGGCGCTTAACCTAAGCGTTGGGCTTCGGTCGAGCGACGCTACGAAAGTGAGTAATAAATAATTTCCAAAAATCCAAAATTATACTATAATCAGGTTCCGTGTCTACCAGACGCGTTGAAATATTTTCATACAACTTTGTAAGTTGTATGAAAAAACCATTAAAAATTTGAAAAATCCAAAATATATTTTTTTTAACGAAAATTTGATAGATCTTCTTGATCGTCGCCACGAGTCTGCCTGCAAAGTTTTAGCTCGATTGGATTACGGGAAAAGGGTTAAAAATCGATCCAAAGTTTTTTCGTCAAGCAAGCAGACGCTGCGAGTTAATATAAAGGGAGTAAAAACGTAACCCATTAAAACCAAGTTTTTATTATACTCACTTTCTCATTTACCTACTAGTGGAAACTGGTTTGGTACTTAACCTACGCGTTGGGCTTCGGTCGAGCGACGCTACGAAAGGGAGTCATAAAAAATTTAAAAATATCCAAAATTTTACTATAATCAGGTTCCGTGTCTACCAGACGCGTTGAAATATTTTCATACAACTTAGTAAGTTGTATGAAAAAACCATTGAAAATTTGAAAAATCCAAAAATTTATTAATTTTTTTAACGAAAATTTGATAGATCTTCTTCATCATTGCCAGAAGTCTGCTTGCAAAGTTTCAGCTCGATCGAATCACGGGAAAAGGGTTAAAAATCGATCCAAAATTCTTTCGTCAAGCAAGCAGACCCCACGAGTAAAATGGGGAGGGAGTAAAATAAAACCAAATAACAAAAGTGTAAATTACAAAATCAAAGAAATAAAATAATGTAAGTACATATGATGATGAAAATAATAATGAGAAATCCATACTATAAAACAAAAGATGAAATCCCACGGTGGCGGTTGTAGATGGCAGTCGAAGACAGGACAAGAAAAATAAAAGAGATCAAACCGCTCCCAACAAAGGGAAAAAGTGAGACAAAATAAAACGGGATGATACCCGGCAAGGGATGTCACGACCGGTAGATATACATCTGATGCAAGAGCAATACACTGGAGAGTAAAAAGTAACTTAACATCGACCATCAGACATAGTAACGATTAGTTCTACAAGAGCCAAGCTGTTTACGCAGGTCCCCGCAGGATTTCCCACCAGGACACCCACACCCTAACGAAAGCATTCGAAGTTCCTTGCATTCCTTACCAAGTCCTCGTTAGAGGGACGAAGGCCCGGTACATTAATGCTCTGCTCAGTTATACCCTCAATTAAGTCCTCTCTCGCGCCGTTCATTATCTTGCATACCCGCAGGATATGTTCCGACGTCTGGCCGATTTCACCTGTCGTGTTGACAGATGAAATCGGCCACGAAGTACGCGCAGGTGCACAGGACGACACCCAATGCTGCCAGTCGTGAGGGAATCGAAGCGATCAACCGGGAAAGGATTTACCTAATTAGCTTTGAAAGAAATAAGCGATTAATATGTGATGATAATCGGATGAAATGTTCTAGTGAATGATAAATACGTGTTACCCAGCGATAAGAAATTGTTTATTTTTTTGTGATGTATTGCGAAATAGTGTAATTTAAAGAATAACATTAAGTTTAAAAGTGTTAATTGACTTTGGTTAGCGAAAAATTCTAAAAAGTCATTCTATTTTTATAAAAAATGTTATATTTTTAATTCTGTACTTTTCTTATAATTTTCTAAATTTTAATTTTGCTTACCTGGAGAGAATTAAAAATTAATTTTATTTTTGTTAACTATCTTTTATTTTTAATTCATTACTTAACACGTCAATCGACTAAAAAGTCTATTTATTTATGTTACGAGTATATTTTTTATTCTTAATAATTTTCTTAATTTTAATTTTAATTACTATATCCTCCTATGCGGTGCAGGAACCCCGACCCAATAGGTCAAGGGGTAGAAAATGAAGAAGTAGAAGAAATTACCAAGCGAGCATCGTTATTGTTTATATTCCACTATTGCGCACAACGGATTAACCTGCCTTCTTTACCACAGACCTTGGCCTAGTTAAGGAGGCAGTGATTAACTTTTATATTTAATTATTAAAAAACTATAAATAAATTTAAATATATAATACTGTAACAGCAAAATACAATAGATAATGTGATAAAATAATTAAAAATATCTGATAATAAAGAATGTGGTTGTGCTGTGATTTAAAGACAAAAACATTTTTAATTTAAATAAAAAGTAGTATTAAGGATTAAAGGAATCACAGGTTTCATCTTTTATATACGATCATGTAAATACAATCTTATACTTCCTCCTTATTATATATTGTTTACCAGTATATAATATGTTATAATATGATACAGGCTGTAAAACCCATATTCACTTCACTTTCATATGTTTTAATTATTTCACTTTGCTTGTTACTCTTTACTGTTATGATTTTGTATTCTAGATAGTTCTCTTTACCGTGATTATTTTTATATATTTTATTTTATTGTATTATATTTTATAGATTGTTACTGCAAACTGTGATTGTTATACTGATTCATTTTATTTTATTACTTCAATCATATTTTATAGATATTTAAGTCTTGCTTATAACTTTTTTGTGATTTCATTTAATTTATATTTAAACCATATTCCGCTCTTTCTTATTGCTTCTTTGCATTCCCATTTATTTTATTTTTTACTTTTATTTCAGCTTGCAACTTCTTTTGTGGATCAATATGAAAGACGCTGCTTTGATAATAAATGTAAAACTATCGTTTGCATGATACTTTTGAATTTATATTTTTTAATATGTTTACTCTTTCTTTTAACTGTTTATACTTTCTTTCAAAATAAATACCAGATATCGATCTAAGGTGGTAAAACATTTTTAAAAAGAACAGGTATTCTAGAGAGATAGGTAGTGGCCAAGATGCTTGCTACATATTATCCTATATTTATCGGTAGGTATTATGTGTGTATGTATCGAGCAATCGAATGACTCCCGTCCAATAAACGCCGATTTATCGGTGATGAAATTAAATTAAATCTCAAATTTATATTATATTTTACTACAATAATGTTTTTTTTTATATTACTTCAAATCATATTAAAGTTCTCATTTATAAAAAGTTACTTAAAAATATATTGCACTTTTGTAATATTAACTTTTATATATAATATGTAAAAAATTATGGGTAAATTCTGTACCAACTGAATAAAATATTTTATATGTATTGATTCTGAATACAACGTTATTAATTGAACGGATCGTGGTGAAAAATATGAAATAAAATATCCAACATTGATTTGAAGAGTACACTCGTATTTTATAAACCAATTAAAAAGACCTCATCTTTTTTGATTAATCTTTTACCATTTCCTTCAAATAACAAGTGTTTCGAAAGAAACGATAACAACATTTCAATGCAATTAATTTATATGAGTTGATCTCTCATCACAGCAGTCTATTGGAATAATTGCTACAGGTTTTGATATCATTTCCAATTGACTTCGTTTTCGGTCGTATTTTACTACGCGAAAAATGCAAATTTTGATCATCTCATTCCCCCACGTTTATTTATGTTATGCCAAAAATACTGCTGGCTTCTCTTTTCAAACAAAAACAGAATTATACCCCTCGTATTTTGTTTAGAGATAGAAACGCAGTATGAAAACTAATTGGACATCTCCACAAAGGGATGCCCGTGTGTAAGGTTGTCTCCGTTATTTTGAATTATTTTAAGCAAAACTCATGAATAGGGCTCGTTTTTGTAAAAAATCTAATTTGGAATCAACTAATTTTATTTTCTTTTTGTGAGAGATTAAATGTATTATATGACATGTTAGTACGTATTTATGAATTACATCACAAAACGTTGCCGAAAAATCAGAATTTATAGGACTAAAAACATTTAATTGTTTAATACGTTGCACATAATACATATAAATATGGGATAATATGTAGCAACCCTCTCAACCACTACCTACCCCGCTAGATATAAAGAAATATTTTTTTGGGGTAGTTTTTTTAATATTTTACCATCTTAGATCGATATCAAATATAGTTTTGAAAGAAACTACATACTGTTAGAATCAAGAGTAAAAAATATTTAAAAGATCATGCAGGAAAAAATGGAAATAAATGCAAATGAGTTGTACATTTCTTATCAAAACAGCGTAATTCATATGAATCCACAAAAGAAGTGGTAAGCTGAAATAAATGTAAGTTATAAGAAGAATAAATAGGAATGTAACGGTTTATACTATGTGAGTATTTTATAGAATCTTAAAACGAATTTCTTTTGAAAACTTTTGGAACCACCTACCCATTTATATATTGTTTTTTCATTGTTAATATAATTTATATATCTTCATACAAGATAGTGCATAACACAAGCAACAAATCATGCTACCTCTAAGAAAAAAAAAAGCCTATTATACTGAGGGGGGGTGATGTTGGTTAATATATAAAAAAAATTTGTTGATCGTTTTTTGTTATAATTCTTTTTAAAATAAGGGCACAATCAAACAATACCATATAAAAAAATAATGTAAATTGTTATACACCTGTGTCAAAAAAACTATAAAATCAATTATTAATTTTCACTGAGTTCACTTTTTTATAGTTTCGCGAAACTTTCAGAATGATCGACTGATTTCTACAAATTTCTAGTGATTTATTAAAAATAAAAATTGAAGTTTATACAATAAAAATATAAAAAAATAATTTATATGAAATGAACAAAAATTACTAACAAGAGTACAAATTCTAATTTTTTAAAAATAACTAATTTAAAAAGGACCTGGTTATTTATAATATTCAATTTAGTATAAACGCTTTTTCTTATTTCCAAAATTTCTAATTTATTAATCTATAATTCTGTATAATTTGTATGTAAAATTTGTAAACGATGATTTGCAAATTCACACCTCAAGTGTGTTCATTAACTCTAACAACGAAATTTCTACACATTTTTCCTATAAAATATATATATTTTTTTTTTAAATTGAGATGTGAACACGGAATTCGTGCCACATCAATATTCTTATTATTTTCACATTAAGCTAATCGCTTGTGCTATGAAAATAGGACTAACTTGCTTGTCTGGAGTGAGATTCGAACCTGCGACATTTGGATCACAAGGCGAGAGTCCTAACTACAAGACCAACTAGCAACTCATGATTTCGTTGTCTATCCCTCTGTCCGTCAGTCTGTCTATGTGTCTGTCTGTCCGTTACGTCTTGTAACGTCCGTAATTTCGTTTGAATTCACGGCAAAAAACAATTAAATCTCCGATGAACCCTGGGCCAGCAAACCCAAACCAGCCGCTCCACGCATATTGCTACGGCCGCCTCTACGTAGACCGCCAAAAAGATACTATAAATATTTACTAGGAATTAACACAGACGCGAACCAATATGCCGTCATTTTTGACGGGTCATAGCTAGTTTAAACATAATCATACAAATAGCCAGGTCCTTTTTACAAATAGTTATCTTTTAAATTTGTTTTCATGTTAGTACCTGCATAATTATTATTCATTTTATATTTTTACTGTCTATACTTCGATTTTTGATTTTCAATTTGTCACTATACATTGTATCGTGACATAGGGACCATTGGCCTTAAAACATGTTGATATTTTTATTACATAAGTGTTGATTGCAAAGTACATTTTTATTAATTATATAAATAAACATTTGTTTTATATTAATATTATTATTCTGATTAATTTTGAGTTAAGTTTAAAAACTTTGTGTTCTCGTTTGTTCCATCACTTCATACAATAGTTACGTAACCAAAATCACTCATATCAGAGAACGTTTCCGAACAATTATTCCCATTGAGCTGTGGACGTTTCTAGTTTTTCTTTTTCGACAGGGTTAATAAAAAAAACACCGGTCCTGTGAATAAATCTGCCCATCATTGGTGCAAAAAATCTCCCGTAGTGGCCAGTTTACTCGCGCATAGAAAAAAAGAAGATTCGTGGAAACTGGAAACGCACGTTTAAAAAGTTCCGATGGATGAGGGTCCTTTGATCGGCTCTATACATGACAGGTTTTTATACCGGTATCTACGCGAATAGAGGGAATAGACAGACGGCTCTGTAACAACCGTATCTGTTTGTGAACTAAACATTCTCACTCAACTAACGAAGGTACGGCGAAAATAAAAATACACCGTAGTTTTAAAAACTACAATTTTTGTGCAGGTTGGTTCACATATTTGTACAATTCACGGTACTAACAGTATGATCACTATTTAATTAAATGATGTTTTGTACATCACATAAAAAAAAACTATTTATCCACAGCTAATTCAAAATTTCGATGTGAGTATGTTTTTGATAATCTTTGAGATGACTTCTCATGTTTAAATATATTTTTTTCATTTAAAAACTAATAAACATATTTTTAATTTTTTTGGTACTTCGGTTCATATTTTTGAGCTGTATTTCGATATCAACATTTAAGAGGATCGACATTTGAAAAAATGAAATGAGATTAATAATTTAAAATCAAATTGAGAATTAACGTTGTTTATAATCGGTACTCGAATATTTATTATAATCAACTTGTATAGAAAGAGAGGGTGACCACGGAAGACGTGGCATGACCAGATTAACCAGATACTGGAAGATGGTCCTGTTAGAAGCCTCAACAACCGTCGAGCTTGCATGCGAAGATGTATGAATGTAGATGAAGCGAAAGCTGTATGTCAGGACAGAAGAATATGGCGCTCTATCCTCTCTGCCTACCCCGACGGGGAAATGGCGTGATGGTAAGTTAGTTAGTTAGTTAGTTGTATATTAAAAAAAAGATTTTATTATTTGTTTTAATCTACTTATATTCATTCGACAGGGTGAATGAATATAAGTAGATTAAAACAATGAATGAATGAAATATTGATTAATATAAATTATGCCTTTTGATTTTTTGGTTTTCTTAATTATTTAAAAAATTATTTTTAATTATTATTGCTGAAGTTCTTGATTACACAAAAATATTGAAAATATTTCAGTTAAATTTAATTGATTATTTAATCATATTTTGTTTACTTTTACGTGCTTTACTAATTTCTAATGATTCTAAATTAAACATGTTCAGTCCAAAATTATTTATGTGTAAAATAGAAAGTCCTAAATTTTTACCAAAACCATGATCATTTTCTAATAAATGATTTGAAAATTCAGAAAAAAACATGATTCTTCAGACGTCTTAAATGCTCTTTAACTTACATTACATTAAAATTTCGACCGGTTTTTCCAATAAATAACGCTGTATAATCTTTGCACGAAATTTTGTAAATACCAGAATCGTTAAATATATATTATCTTTATCTTATGAATTAATGAGTAGTTTCCTTATATTATTATTTCTATAAAATATAAGCCTAATATTTTTTGGTAAATATTTTGAAATTAGATTCTTAATTGTATTAATATATAAAATTCTTCGACAATAATCAATATTATTATTTCTATTTATCTGTGAATTGTATAAAAGTTGGTTATTTTTATTTTTTTATTTTATTTTTTTAAATTTTATCTATTTTATTTTCTGTGCTGTATCCATTATTTAATTCAATCTGAAAATTAGAGTGAGACAGAGGTACATTGACAAGACGATGTATGTATCGTTGAATGGAAACCCGAGTGTTTATGTGATACAGGGTGATTAGATGTACTATGTATAATAGCGTCTGTAAAGGTTGGCCTTGTGTTAATTTAAAATTTGATTTTATTATTGTTATTAAAAAGTGTTAGATCAAAAAATTTAAGTGTCGAATTATTTTCTATTTCAAAAGTAAACGTTTTTTATTTTGAAATGAATTGATTAGTTGTAAATATTATATTAGTTGACGTTCTGATCGAGTCCAAACACATAATATATCATCAATATACCTTCTCCACAACAAAATATTTTTTAACAAAAGTGAATCACAATTTAAATAATTTTCTCTAAATTATCTACAAAATGTCTGCAGTTAATGGCTCGTGGGTGCTTCCACAGGAAGTCTCTCTTTTTGATAATACATAACGTTGTTAAATTAAAAATAATTTTGTTTCATACAGAGATTCAATAAGAATTAAGATCTTCAACCAAATTATTAGGTAAATTTGATGAATTTAATAAATCAGAAATGATAATTATACTTTCATTGATGGTACATTCGTAAATAAATTGTAGGTATAATTAATGAATATAAGAAGATTAAAAGAAATAATAAAATCTTTTTTTAAACATTTATCTACAAAGTAGCTCAACCAATTAAAAAATAACTCGTTTATTATTCGAAAAATACAATTCCTTCACTAGAGTCAAAAAAACTTACTTTTAACGTAAAATTATTGAATTTTGAATACGAAATTAACTTTTAAGAAAGTTAAAATGGTTCTAGTAACTGAATATAAATATTTAAATTCAGAACAAAGAAATATACGGAAAAATAACATTAATTATGAGTTTTTTTTGGTCATAGTACTCCAAGGATTGTAAACCCATACACACATTTAAAGAGCCAAAGTTAAAAGAGCTTCTTTCACGCTGTATAGTAATACATTTGAACGCGTCAGAGACGCGATGTATTGGTGCACTTTTTCATTTAAAATATATTTTTTTAAATAATTGTAATTTTGTTTAAAATATTTTTTTATTCTTGTTTAAAAGTAATCTAAATTTAGCACACTAACAATAATTACTTTTAAACCATTTTTAAAACTTACCGAAATATTTAGTGTTTCTCCATTATACTTATATAATAAAATACACTATTCACTTTTAACCAAAATTTATTTTCTATATATTTATTCATTCCCTAAACATTTAATCATTTAACAAATCTGTGAACTATTATATTATAATAATAATAAAAAAATCTAACAATAGATTTGTCAGTGTCCTACTGTACATGAATAAAAAATTTAAGAAAGCATGATTCTTATAAAATTTATTCTGAAATTCATATTTACACAAATACTTTACACAAAGTATTGTTCAGTTCGTGATAATTATTTTCCCGAATTTCATCTCCACATCGAAAAAACCATATTATTTTTATAACTAGCCGCACATCCGTGAAAAATCACGGAACATGAAATGTTTCACGTCTTTGCAAATCCCTAGTACCTATAAGTAGTATATTTTTGACTGTCCACGGAGAGGCGGCGGTAGCAGCATGCGTTAAACGGCCGGTTCGGGTTTGCCAACCCGGGTTTCAAGCCCCATCTCCGGCCGCTTTATTATAACTGTGAATTCGAACGAAATTGCGGACTTTACACGAAGTTACGGACAAACAGATAATGAAATTATTATATTTAAATATCTGTCGCATAATGGTTTCCGAGCCTCTCTGCCTTGATTTACGATCTCCCAACAGGCAATTTCAAACTTTTATACACTGTCAGCTCATCTCATCGTTGGGCGGCACAGGGGCCGAATTCCTGTTGATGGTTGATGTTATCTTACGAAGTGCTCTGGATACGTCACATCTGACGTCGTGTCTTGCTCAAGTCTTCTCAACTTGAACATCGCTGAGGTATTTGGTTGTTGGACACAAACTCGGGGTTTGTGCGAATGCGCCATCGGTAATTATCTTTAGGTGGTCAAAGCATTCTCTAGAGAATTATTTGCAAACACTTGGATAATTACTGTTGGATTCCCCGCGAGGCTACATCCTTAATTTAAGTTATCCTTAACTTAATTTAAGATAGAAATTGGGTGATTTTTTATAAGAAGGTGATTAATTATTTTTTTTATTATTATTGGCCCTTATTAAGGCATTCGTCCGGCAATGTGAGCAAATTTCACAATTTTTTCTTATATCCTCTTGCGTTTTTTGAAATATTTTTGTGTGTATAAATGGAATAATATATCATTTTAAAATGTATCCATCAAAGTAAATATATAAGGCGAATGTTGAAGATAACAGAAACCGAAGGCGTTCATGAAAGACTTAACATGATCAGATAAACCAAATATTGTAAGACGACGCTATGGGCTAAAACATCCGTAGAGCGTTCATGGGAAGATACGTGAAAGTGGACGAAACAAAATTGGTTTAGAAAAGAGAAGTGTGGCGTTTTATCCTCTCTGCCTACCCCTGCAAAATGGCGTAAAGTTAGTAAATTATAATGCTAGTAAATTGGCGTAAGGTTAGTAAATTGTGTCTCCCTGTTGGATGACCGAATTAAATAAAATAAAAATATTTATTTTTTGGTGGATGACGATTTCTGTGATCGGACTCCTGCATACCTTGTCAGCCTCATTTAAAACTCTGAAATATTTTACTAAATAAAACCTTTTCACGGAAAATTTCTTTAAAAATATTTATTTATTTATTAGCGTGAAATATTTAAATAAAAGTTAAAAAATAAAATTTCTCAGTCACATTAAAATGTCATTATATAAAATATTTCATACGAAATTCTCAATTATATTTATGCGTTCACTGAATTTAAGACACGACCGACTGATTTCACATTAGCCTAATTTACAATAATAACTCTAGATGTATTTCTTGCAATTTCGTGGTGGATGATATAAAGAAAAGATATCTGCTCTGTTTTTCACTAAAAATTATTCGCGAAACCAGCCGTCAAAATAGACTTTCATCATAAACGAATTTGCAGTAAATGAAAAAACTGAGATAAACGTAGAATTTTTTGCCTCGGGCTTCCAGAAAATTATTATTCAACAGAAAATAATATTTATGTGTCTTGAATTTAATATTTTGTAGAAAAACTTCTTTCTTCGTAGAAAGAAAACAATTAATAGCCAACAGACGTATATTGATTCGAAAAAAGCATAGATACACATAAAAAGGAGAGGCCCAAATACAAATATTATGTAAACCTATTCAACAAAATATATAATTATATATATTTTAAACATATGTATATTTATTGTATATGCATGTGTAGGTATATATATACCGCGTGTAACAGGGAGCAATTCCATAATACTTTACAATTAGATTTGTGCCTCAAAAATGCATTCGTTATAAAACAGCAGATATTCACTTATACATTAAAAAAACATTCACTTCGACATTTTTACCAATGCATATATTATGTAAAGTACCATAAATTAACCTTGAAGACAAATGATTACTATATCACTTATCGTTGATAAGTAATATCTATACAAATTATTGAACAATCGCTTTAACCCTCCCTAAAATTCTTAAATACATGCATTTTACAAAACAAGAGTATAAAACCTTATTCCCTTGGATCATTGGAGAAAAAATTACGACAAAAATTCCTGTTTTTTATATTTATAATGCTTTTGCAGATCTCAACATTTTTTATTTGAATTTTGAGCAATAAATTGCTATCAAATTTGTTCGTTCATATTTGCAAAGCTCAATTCTTATTTGTTTCAATATTTAAAAAAAAATTAATTAATATTACATTGTACATAAAGACGTTAATCATATATTTGTATAAAAGAATGAGAATATTAACCTTACCCACTTTCAATGGAGAATTTAATTCTCGCGTTTTATATTGTCATATTATATTGTTAAATAGTATCTAGCATTATATGAGAATATTGAAAAAGATATATGTAATAAAATAAAATATATCTAGAAATATCAGATGAAGGAATAAAAAATATGAAGAAAATAGGATAGAATTTTGAAATTTCTATAATTATTTTCCGCCTTCATTTTACTGGGAAAGGCATTAAAAATTAATACTCCTTGGTAGTTAAAATGATGTTGGGCTATGCTAGTGTTACACTTAGGTATAAAAATTTATACAACGCAAGGTATCAATGAAGTTTCACTTGGTTATCTTATTATGTCTTTGTTTTATTGTAATTAATTTCATTATGTTATTATTACAGTACCTACTTCATTGTAATATTCACTTTTTCCATTAACTTGCTGCTATTCTTGTCTTATATTCTTTATTTGTTCTTCTTATTGTTTTTGTATTTCAAATTTGTTTCTAAATTAAATATGTTACCACAGGTTAATATGTATATTCGATTCTGATAGCTCATGTTCGTATTCATAGGTACCTACATATCATTAAATTGTGTCCGTTTTATTTCCAAATAAAATTTAATAAGAAATATATTGTTTCAGAGGTTAGTTTATAGAACTTAACAATCATACATAGGTATGGAAATAAAACATTCGTTTAAGTTCTATCTTTTTAATTTTCTGAGACGCGTTTCGCCTTAGGAGGGCATTATCAATCTAAATATTGTACATTCCACAGCTTGTATTTATATGGGTTTTTATTTCCATAAGTGAAATAAAAAATATTTCCAGCTGATCTCGGTCTATTACTAAAATAGCTCAATGCATACCATTATACAAGTATTATAAATTTTTGATAAATTTGATTAATATTTAGGACATTAAAAATGTTGTAAATTTCTTTTGTCGGGAATAGTGGAGGTTTTCTCAAAATCACAATGATAATTACTCTCTGGACTATTTCCACCGATAGTATTTCAGACTTAAAGGTAAAATATGTTGATGATCCTTTATAACAAATTCTTGTTGCAGTCGCCCCCACGTGCAAGCCGAACCAGGTGCGGGTGCACGGTGTTGCCAAGCAAGAGAAGGCCCAGATCATGTGCCAGGTGGACGCCAATCCTCCAGAAGTTCAGGTAACCAATTAGTCTGCATCTAAATACCAAATGGGTTTCTTCGAGGAACCATCCTGAGTAGGGTTCATCCCATCGTTGGGAAATGAGAAATACGCATTGAAAAAACTGCCAAAACAAGGCACGACGAGCTCTTTAACCCTTATGTTACTACCCGGGTACCTGTGTACCCATTTTCAACTTCAAAATTAAATAATTTTATTCATGAAAGCTAGATGCTTTGGATCCTCACTATTTAAAATGTTTGAAAGGGAGTTTAATATAGCGTGAGTAAAAAGCTATTTTATTTATTTTTAGAAGTTTTTTAATAGAATATACTTATTTTTACTTGAGTAGAGCAGAAAATAATGAGCTCTTTACTCTATCTAAGCAGCTAAGCGTCATAAAATGTATAAAACTGGGAAGACTTCGGTAGTTGAGTGCAGTGGAGAGAATGACCGAACATCAAGCACCAAAATCATTGCTGAATTCAAAACCGATTGCTAGAACTGTTGACATTTAATATGGAGTGACAGCGTCCTGAAACACATACCTGTCTTGGAGATTCTAAACTGGAGAGAGCTGGCACAAATTCGAAATGAGTGAAGGAACACTCTTGAGGAGGCCAAGACCCACCAGGGGCAGTAAAGCCAAAAGTGATGATGATGATCATTTTTAAATAAATCAGTTTGCTTATGTATATCACATAGGACGAGGATCATCTTACAAGTTTCCACAGATTTAACAGTTAATAAGAGTTATACAGTAAATAACACACAGAATGAATAAAAAAAAGTGGAGTGAGGTAGTTATAATAATAATAATATTTTGATAATTTATAGAGCGTCTTATTCGTGAGAACTCACCTCAACGACGCTTTACATATTAAAACTATTTTCAAAATAATTGACTGACTAAAAGACTTATTTACTTTAAAACTGGATGATATGAAAAAAAAATTAATTGACGGTTAAAACTTTAGCTGAGAGGGTCAGTATGAATTAGATGTTTTCGCGGAGTACCATACCTGGAGTTATATTGACACTACTGTAACAATTTGATTCTACAGCTTTTGTATGATTGTCTAAATAAGTGAGTCTTTAGTTGTTTTTTGAACCGTGGTAAGCTGTCTATTTGTCTCAGATTGTATTTAATAGTACCTAGTTCTTTGTACACTCGAAGATTTCCATTCAAACTCGACAATTTTGTTTATCGATAAATACGCTAAGGTGAAAATAGGCTTTGTCATTTTGTAACAAATTGAGTTTCTTAGATTTTCGGCAACATTTTCACTCATTCTGAAAATATTTTCCTTTGAATGAATACTACGACAATTCATTGGTGTCTTTGCTTTAAGATCTTTCGAAGACTTCGCTGATTAGGCTACGAATTGCGGTATCTTTTGGCAATGTGATTATGACCAAAAATTCCAAGGAATTTGTGAATCGTATTCCACGAATCTATAGTATGACCGGGATTAACTTTGGTATAGTCATGTGTTTTATATGGAGCTAACGTTAGTTTAAATGTAAGAAAAATATTTTTTTTCATGTTAATACTTATATTTATACTTGATTTCTCTTTTCTTTTATACATCCTATTTATTTACTGATATTTACTTTTTTTTTTTTATTTTAATATTTTTTGCTGTATTACTTACTCTTTCGCTTCGCACTATGTCTTTCTTACTTTTTATGCCCGATTTATTTGAATAATTCTTGCTATAAACCTTATTTCTTGTTATATCTTGCCTTTTATGTACCTGTATGTAATAATTTCTATTTATAAATTTAAATCGTCTTATATTTCTGTACATCACATGTATGTATGATAATTTAATGCACCTATGGATTCTCATATGGAATATGTGGAACTGCACAAACCTGCACATACTGGAATAAAATTTTATATATTTATTTTCGCTTGAGTCAGACAAAACCTCTCGGTAGTTGAACAATTTATAAAAGATTTGCACGATTGAAATTCGTTGTGCCGTTTTGAAACGCTACGTGATGAATTTTTTTGGTCTCTGTCAAATTGATCAATGTAAAGTAACACAGTTTAAAAATGGCGACATATTTTATTCATCGCGTTTCTCAAAATTATACCGATATTTCTAAATTTGAATTGCATAAATTTTGTTAAAATATCAAATAATTCATTGTACCTTAAAAATTTTCTTGGTACCGCTCATTTAAAAATATTAATATTTAACCATTTATATATGTGTATGATGTGCCATTATGACCATTTTTACTAAGACTAAGTACTCGCACGTCATATTAAAAAAATTCTTAGAGTATTATTATAAAATATTGATAACTATAAGACAAATATAACAACAAAGCATATCTACAGCCATACAATAAGTATAAGGAATAAAATAATGTATTCTATTAGAGTCCATTCACTTTAGGTAAGCCTTTTGCTTCAGTGTGAGTAATACCCTCTGTAACACGTAAATTGTGAAATTGTATTCGTTTTTTAAACTAACTTCATTGGCCGCTCCAGTAACACTCTGACCGGCGAGCGGAGTGGTCGTTTCTTTGTTTAATATTTTTCGCTTAAAGATACGGTGACTATAAAATCACGAATATTTTTAAATTAGGAAAGGAGAAATCGCTTTCAAGTCAAACAAAGGTGATAGTTTTAAATGTATATAAATATCTCGAAGAATTACATAAAGATAAGTTATATAAAGATAAAATGGAAAAAGTTGATAAAATAACCATCAGCGAGTGGAAAAATGTTTGCTGGCATATAAAAGGAATTGAAACTGAACACCCAACGAAGGATATTCAAATGGATGAAATCACAGACTTTAATCAATTAAATATGAATTTAGACAAGGATTCAGAGTCAGATACAAACGATTGTAGTTTATCTGATTAAAATTAACTATAAAAATTCGAAATTATTTAACCACAATTATACCCGCTTATACTTGTATATTTATTTTAAAAGCCATAATCCGTCAAAAATAACGTAATTTTATTATATATTTTGGCCGCCAGTTAAGGCTGTGAGAACAGCGCTATACAGAGTAGCGTAGCGCCTTGATAACATTAGTGATGGAAATAAAATAGAGAATTTTGCTTTTTTTGCTTCCTATATCTATTATTTGAGCCATGTGGCAGCGTTAGTGATGGACTATTACTGGTGATAGATTGTTGCATAGAGAATGATATATTTTGATTAATACTAATGACATATGTCTTTCAATAGTGGATACACTTACAAGTTTTAATTATACTTAAAATGAAATATTTAGAACAATCATGAAATTAAAAAGAATATCTAATTCAGAATATTTTATTAAAAAAACTTAAAGTCAATGTCTTTATTTTAATTAAAAATTTTGAAATCATATTAATTTTGAAAACGAAATTTGATCAGTTATTGGATTCTAGTAACGGTTACGGATAGATTTCTAAATAATTATTATTTGGGAATTAAAAAAATGAAATATAGATTTTTTATAATATATATATGCTAATTTCAGGTTAAGAAAATAAAACAATATTTATATATTTTTTGCGTCTATCATTTATTCAAAAGAAGAATGTTACGAGATTTTGTAAACGGACTGTTACCCTCACTAATGCAAAAGGCTTACCTAAAGTGAATGGACCATACCTACAGCAATTGGCAGCTTAAAAATACAAAATTGAGAATCAGCATTGCTTTGGATTAACCTCTGATATCATTTTATCGACTAAACGCTATCTCATACTCATAAAAAAATAGATCAAGCAATTTGTATTAAAACTGAATTAATATTTTTTCTATTATTTTAATGATAAATGTTCCCGTTTGATCTCAAGATTCTTTCTTATTAGAGCTCAAAATGCTATAAAACTCAAAATGATTTAGACAGTTGTTCCATCAAACTGTCGTAATGTTTTTTCGTTTGGAGAAATGGAAGAAATAGTAATAATATCCACGAATGTTGCCATTATTGTACACCACTTGCAGGTGCGTCTGCCTTTCATCTCAGTCTTCCCTTTGCTCTAGATTCGTCTGATTTACGTGTGAAGAAAGATCTTTGTGCGTGTTACAGAATTCTCAAGCTTTCACATCAAATCTCGTCTGCGGCAAAATTCTTTGGAATTCTCTAAAAATTCCAACGAACCACCGAATTTTCTGTTTTTACCTTTCTTCATTATCTTTTCAATTATCAACTAGTAAATAAGTTATGTGCTTTGATGTGCAGAGACCAAGAAAGGAATGTTTATATTGTTTTTATAGTTTTATTTAGTTTAATGATTTAACCATATTTTACATGAGGAGCGAACAAACGTAGCAATATCATATTTATATCTTAATATAGAAAAAAAATTGTGGCGTTAAGATGATACTATAATCAAAAAAACATTTTTTGGGATTTTTAACACATAACCATCGATACATATTGTGCTGACTTTAACATTGATTATGATATTTCTCCTATCATTATTTAAAAAGCTACAAACCTGAACTTTTAGAACATATCAAATCAATTATTTGTATAAATTTTCGTACATAATCACATTGCATTGATGCACTAAATATTTGTATCCATTCAGAATATTTTCCAAAATTTTCAGGAAACAGTACTGAATTTTGTCCCAGGGACATCACTAATCAAGAAATATCATGTATATCCATGTTGCTAGAGCAGGCCACAGACACATCTCATTGGGATAGTGAGTTTTAAGTTAATTTTAAATGAATTCTTCAAAATGAGCAACATTATTTTGTGGTGACATTATTAATATAGGACTTTGTTTTCACCACTTTTGTATTGAAGCATGTTGATATTTTTCAATATAAAAGTGGTGAAAACAAATTTCATTTTTATTATTTACTAGCTGATCGTACCCGGCGTTGCACGGGTTACGGATTAAGTTTAAAATAAATTTGTGAGGGTAAACAATGTTTCGATTCGAACCGTATAGATTTGCATCGAAAAAATATCAGGGGGAGGGGAAAGGGTAAAAAAAGGAGGGAAATGTCACCAATGTTAACCACCAGGTCCTAAAAAATGTTTCCAAAATTTTAGTCCGATCGGTCGAACGGCGGTTCAGATTGGCATTGAAAATATATCAGGGGTAATGGAAGGGATAAAATAATTGGGGGAAAATTTCGTATTTATTACCCGCCGGGTCCTAAAGAATAAGTTTCCAAATTTTGTGTCCGATCGGTCAAACGGTACAGATTTGCATCAAAAATATATCAGGTTAGGAGAAGGGTTAAAAGAATAGGGGGGAAATGTCGCACATGTTACCCGTCGAGACCTTAAAAATAACTTTCCAAATTTTGAGTCCGATTGGTCAAACGTTACAGATTTGCATCGAAAATATGTCAGGGGGAGAGGAAGGGGTATAAGAATAGGGCGAAAATGTTGCATATGTTACCCGCTGAGTCCTAAAGAATAAGTTTCCAAATTTTGAGTCCGATCGGTCAAGCGGTACAGATTTGCATCGAAAATATATCAGGGGGGGAAGGAGTGTGAGAATAGGGAGGAAATGTGTAATTAAATCGTATAGTCTGAAATGCGCGGACTCGCCGCCATGGGACGCGCGGCGCGGCGCGGTTCGCGGCCCCCGCGTCCAGCGCGCCGCGCACGGCCATAACAGACTATATAATTTAATGAATTCAATAATTTTTTGAATATTTATATATTAATAACAGTAAAATTTTCTTAGTAAGCATGTACAATTTAATTAAAATAATCGATGTTTTAATGGTTTTATGGATACTGCAATATAGGTAAAAAAACGCTTAATTTTTGTCTTTTTTAAAACGATATATTCAACAACTTGTCGTAAAATATTAATGTCTGAATAGCACCACTGTTTTTTCAAACTTTATATACTTTATCTTCAAACTGAAAATATACGAGATTTGTGTACCAAAGATAACTCTATTGCATGAAAACTAAAATAGTGTTTCGAGGTTATAATTTTTTTTGATGTTATAACAATATATTTGTTCATATTTTTTTAAGGAAATGCTTCAAGAGTAAATGGATCTATCATAATAAAATTTATTAAAAGCCTGTTTAGCTATGGGTTTTGCAAAATGATTTAATAAGTTTACGTTAAATTTAGCGAAATCGAGAGCAAATACGAAAATCGTGTACTGGGGCCTCTTTTCGGAACTAAGTTTGTTTGTGTTTAATGACGTTGCTCTTCCGCAGTTCCGTTGGACCTTCAACAACTCTGCGGAGAGCATGGAAGTCAGCACGGGGCACATTGCCCGCTCCGGTACCTCCAGCATCGTCTCCTACACGCCCATGACGGAGCTGGACTACGGGACGCTGCTGTGCTGGGCCACCAACCGGATCGGCCACCAGAGGGTCCCGTGCGTGTACCACATCATCGCCGCTGGTGAGTTTTATTATAATTAAAAAGCATCATTATATTGTTGGTCGAGCTTACGTCGGTAATATTACGGTAAGGTGAAACAAACTTATGTTTAATGTAAATGTAGACGAGAAAACTCTTTTTCGATGCGTTCGGTAAATATTTACAGATTTTAATTATTTTATCCAATACATAAATACATTATGGAGGAGTGCCTAAGATATGAACTCTTTATTTAGTATATTTACAGAGATATTCACAAAACTAGGTTCAATTCAGTTTACGACACTGGAAAGGCAAAAATTTGAGAGTTAAAAATCTTGATGTTAGATATGTAAGTACCTGATATTTTACGATCACGATCAAAGGCGGTTAATGTTAATGCATTGAGAATTTATTCTGCATACTGCTTGGATTTTCGAAAAAACCCGCGTACTGAGAATTTTATACAACTCCTCGATGCGATGGTGAGATATTTATATATGTATAGGCATTATTCTTGACTTTACATAACTAAGTTTATATAGGTTATGCTTGGCTACAAAAGTATAGGGACGAAAAAGAATGTGTATCAGATTATGCAGATTTATTGATGATGAGATCTTTATATGTACAGGCATTATCCTTGACTCTACACAACTAAGTTTATATAGGTTATGCTTGGCTACAAAAGTATAGGGACGAAAAAGTATGTGTATCAGATTATGCAGATTTATTGATGATGAGATCTTTATATGTACAGGCATTATCCTTGACTCTACACAACTAAGTTTATATAGGTTATGCTTGGCTACAAAAGTATAGGGACGAAAAATAATGTGTATCAGATTATGCAGATTTATTGATGATGAGATCTTTATATGTACAGGCATTATCCTTGACTCTACACAACTAAGTTTATATAGGTTATGCTTGGCTACAAAAGTATAGGGACGAAAAAGAATGTGTATCAGATTATGCAGATTTATTGATGATGAGATCTTTATATGTACAGGCATTATCCTTGACTCTACACAACTAAGTTTATATAGGTTATGCTTGGCTACAAAAGTATAGGAACGAAAAAGAATGTGTATCAGATTATGCAGATTTATTGATAATGCGATCTTTATATGTACAGGCATTATCCTTGACTCTACACAACTAAGTTTATATAGGTTATGCTTGGCTACAAAAGTATAGGGACGAAAAAGAATGTGTATCAGATTATGCAGATTTATTGATGATGAGATCTTTATATGTACAGGCATTATCCTTGACTCTACACAACTAAGTTTATATAGGTTATGCTTGGCTACAAAAGTATAGGGACGAAAAAGAATGTGTAACAAATTTATTGATTGTTGCGCGGTATGATCCTCATCTTGATTATCCTGAAATTATGCGGAGCATTGTTTGTTGGTATATTTTTATTTAGTTGTAAAAAAGAAATATATTTATACATCTAGTAGGTAGCTACATAAATAAAATAACAAGATTTTTTAAAACATAATAAAAGGTATTATGATTGGTTTTTATGTTCCTTATAATTATGATAGCGTTAAAATATATTGTTTTACATTCCAATATATAGAACCAACCTATCGATGGTTATGCTTATTGAAGAGCTACCGCTATACTGAATAATATCACTTTGGATATTGATATATTCCAGAGGCCTCCAAAATTTCTCTAAAGGAATTTTCCAAAGCGGAATTCTCCGAATACTTATTTACAATTTAATTAAAGTAATGGAATAGGAATTAATTAAAGTTATTAAAGGTAATTTGTACGCATAAAATTTATTTTTATAATATACATGCTATTTATTAAATAAATAGAATTTTTTATTACAATACTGTGAACGAACAGTCATAGATACTAATATCGAAAACACAACAACAAAAAAAATACTTTGATATGTAAAAGCATGCCATATTTATATTAATTATCTACCGGAACAAAAAATAGTTTAAAATACGATCAGGCTATACAAAACGATATTATTTCATTCTCATGTTAATTATTCACACATTTTCAGATTTCATTTAAGACATATAACATATATACAAATAAGATGTATATATGTTAAAAGTCTATATTATTTAAAATATTTTATGAGTCTATGCTAGAGACATCTATGGTTACTATTATCATATAATAAAGATAGATTTTGCAGCTGATAATTATTCCTTTATATTTTTAAGTGAAATATTAAGCAACATTATTTTCAATGTTTGTAATATTCTTCCGAATAATTTAATTCAATTATTTAATTATTTTTACTAGCCAGCATATATTTCATCAATATATTCATCTGTACGTTCACTATATTCAGTCTTTAATTGTCCGGTGTAAAAATTAATAATATAATTTGCTTAGTTACATTTTAATTTCAAATGAAGTAATGGAAAACAAATTATTTTTCAGCTATCAATAATATGTCTTATTATACAGGTGTACCAGAACAAGCAGCTCAGAAACTTAGCCGGTAGATTCCGGACGATGTTATGAGTCTAAAATTTTGAAGCAACCATAGTTATGGAGATATGCAATATCAAAGTTTGCATTTTTTTCAACATTTCTGACTTATTTTTTGCAAAAAGTTGAACCATTTCAGTACTCTGGTACCCCCCGTTTATAATAGTATAGTACCTTACTCTTGATGAACTTGTTTTTGTGTTTGTTTTCCCACGGGAATGAAATAGAGACTAATCGTATTTTAAATTATTTTTTGTATCCGGAGATAATTTATATTTATGGTATGTTTTTATTGCGTATGTAATGAATTTTCTTAGTACGGTTAAAACCGTATTAGCGAAAAAATTCCCTCTGCAAACAGAGGGAATTTTTTCGCTTCATAATAAGACGAACATCGTAACGGAATAAATTCCGGAAGAAATAACGAAAATATAATTTATATTGCTTTTAAAGATGTTCCAGAGAAATCTGTTTGCGCCAATATTGTAGCAAAGTATTGCCGATTATTTTTTCTCTGTTGTGATATTAAGAGTTTTGAAATTGTATATTACACCTCGAGCTATTTTTTTTTAATTAAAATTTTTGAATTATTACTAATAATATTAAACATTCATCCATATAATGAACTAAGAAATATTGCTATTTCTGTATCTTGATAGATATTGCATAACATAAAATTACTGGATTCAATTAATTAGAAAGCTTATTATTCGTATTCGTGAATAACTTAATATTTTATTATGTTTTAGAGCTTTTTGATTAATTGAATTCATTAATTTCAAACATGTCAAACAAAAAACATTGGTGGCAAAACAATGTTATATGTACATACCTATCAAGATTATAATAAAGATCTGACATCCCAATATTGCTATTTTCAGAATATACGTCTTTCTGTTCCATGATTTTATTAAATTTTGTTTCTCAGCGAGGAATCTTGTATGTAATATTTGACCCATAATCACTCTTATGTTTATGAAATGAGACGTATTTTTGATGACAGTACAATAATCATGAATTCCAAAAATATAAATGCTGAGGGGTTACGTTATTGGATATTTTATATACCGGTTACTCGGTTTGTATATTTTTTAAATAAAAATCGATACATTTTATTATCCCAGCGACTTAATAAGCCGTCAATATTTGATTGTTATATGGTTCTCTTTGAATTATTAATTCACTTATTTATATTATTCCATTTTTATTCGGGAAATAATCGAATGCTTCGAGAATATCAAACGAAGTTTTGACGTCTTCTCGCTAGTGGATTTCCGAAACAATGGAAGTATTCTTTGCTAAACTGCAAATAAAGTATATATATTATTAAACATATTTTTCATTTATTTAAGGAAACGAGTCCCATAATATTTAATACGAAATAAATTAATGAATATATAGTGAAATTGGTAACACGCTGTGCCCGAAACACAGAGGTTCGTGGTTCGAATACAGGTTCCAGCATTTAATTTTTCAGTTTTATTATTTGATATTTGTGTGTTTCTCTTTATTTTCATTCATTTGTTTCGTATTAAATATTACGGGACTCGTTTCCTTAAATAAATGAAAATTTGTTTTAATATCTATATATATACTATATATATATATATATATACTATATATATAATTATTTAAACATATTTTGCTTGAGGTTTCCGCGAGCGTTATTGTATGTAACAAAAGTAATTTCTGGACTACTTCGCGTTTTCTGTAAATGGTCTCCCTGAGAAGACCTAGGCCGACGTTTCGACACGGTATCACGTGCACAACAGAACTTCAAATACAAGGCGCAAAAATCCCTTTGAAAATGGTCAGTTCCATCTGTCCGAAACGTTGGGTACAATATAAGAGTCTTTCTCAAGACTACATACAATACGCTGGCTGGTTATCCTAGAAAAATAATACTTCTATATCTATATATTTATATATATATTATATATATATATATATATTATATATATACATTTAAAATATATTTGTTTCCGTTTTGTATCTACGCATTATATTCTTCAGCTGCTTGTCTACAAAATGGGGGCACTTCGAGGTAATTTATCAATCATCCACATGATCACTGCAGTGACAAGCTTGATACTTTGGCACTTTTGCGTCTTGACACTGTAAAGTTGGCCAGACCGAGCGCGAACGATTGCGAACTTAGGCGAACCGGCGGCATATCGTATATAGCCAAAATTATGATTTTCGGGGAAAAGGGGAGGGGGTGTGTGACATAAAATTATAATTATGATTTACGAAGCAGTCGCCTGTTTTATGCTTACTTAATTACACACACTCGTAAATGTGCGCGTCGTCAAAGCTAATTACTGACAGCAGATGTCAACATTCAACGACATATTTTATGTGTGCGCACTGAATAATCAAAATAATTGTTTCTTTCAATGTTCACATTTTCAGGCAATTCTTACGAAATAAAAATTAATGAATGCCAAAAGATACTATCGAATTATAATATTTCTTTGAATTTCAGTTATTTTCTGATATTCACTTGTTGGACATTAATATTACGTTTTCTTTGTTTATTCGTGTTATTAAGCAATCCCAGTGACTTCCGGCATTGGTCATATATCTTACTACCAATTTCATATATATATAAATATGGCCCTTTTTCCACGTTAACCAACTTTGAGGTCGAATTTTTTGAAGGGCTTTGAGTTATCTTGATTTTCATTAAAAATTTCAACCGTATAACCATATCCATTAGCAGTTTTTAATATTATGCTGATCACAGAATTTAACTGGTAATTAGTTCTGGAATTGTGGCAATAAAAGGCGACAATTTCTCGAGTTTTATGTAAGAATGGGATATTGTAATTGATACATGCTACTAGGTCAGGACTGTCTATCATATTACTTACAATTTTGTAAAGAAGAACTATATCACAAATTTTCGTTCTCTTTATTTCATTTTTCTTCTATCATATTTCTTCAGTCTCTTCAATTGATTATTGCATTCTATGTTTTGTATTGGTATGTTAATCTTGTAGTTTATGTGTCTGAAAATTTGTTAGACACTCTCGAAATGTATGTATGCCTTTTATAATATGGAAACCTTTTATAATATGGAAACCATCTTATAAAGGGCATATATACAGTATCACCTAACATGAATATAACATGTGCTGGTGCATGCAGCTTTCGTTCGCAAACAATTCAGGCCGGACACGCCTCAGTCGCGTTCGTAACTGTTTCATTACCTGCAGATAGAATGCTGCATTAACGGCGTTTGAGCCCGGGAACAAATTCCAGAGCTATTTTGCGGCCAGCTAACGTTGCCGATGTCGCCGTGTTGCTGCGGGCAACGGTCGATAAGTATTTCAAGAACTTAATCGTCAGTCCTCATACGTACGTACTGTATTATAACTTTGCAGTTTATTGTCGCTTTTAGGGCAAAGAATGTCGTAAAATTTAAATATTGTCACGGTTTTGTGATTGTGGGGGCTAATGAAACACTAGAAACAATTAAAACTTTAATTTATTACACAAATCCACTGGACACGAATTTAATCGGAATACCGTTCTTTAATTCTCACTTATTGTCACTAGAATATTACACACGAGTACTTGACAATCTTCTACACATTTGTAGAAATTTTAATTCACGACGTTTGTATTGCCTGATTACTATGGAATATTTAACACACGTCGGTAGGTACTTTATCTCTGGTCAGAATCCGCACTTAAATCGCCAGTTTAATTTATTGTCGCTTGGTCACACTGAATCACCGCTTTATTTATGAATTACATGTTCGTGGTAGCTTCAATTGTTTTGATTCTGTTACTATAATGCAAATACTCAGTGCGCAGTGGCCCGGTCAATCTTCTTTTATAGTTAATGTTGTTCGCGATACTTCCAGAATCAAAATACTCAATTAAAAAATTCTCAAAGTAACGATGTCCATTATTCACACCAAGATGCTAGATGGCGCTTTTTTATAGACTTTACTCATAGCCGAAACTAACGCTACCAGATGGTGCTGTTCACATGCTTATACAAATATACTACGATTTCGCGATAATTTTAGTTTTAGAAATTTTTTAATTATAAATTTTAATTGTTATTTTGTTAAAACCCAAAGTAATTTATACAACTCTTCATCAATTTGAGATCATAGTCATATTCATAATGTAATGCGTTTCAATGTTAAAAAAATGTTACAAATTAGATTGTGTTATAAATTTTTTTGGTTTTAACAAATGTACGAATATAACTATAATAGTAAATTATTGTAAACCTAAGATTTAAACATATAAACTTTGAAGAATTCTCTCATTCTCATAAGAATGAGTCTCATTCTCCTATTCTTCCGTTATGTTACTTTCTACGTTAAAAGTAAAAGTTAAAAGCTTAAAGCATAGTACATCAAGTCTCACTTTTTTGCGAAATTGGTTTTTCAAATATTTAAATTGAAATAATTTAATTGATTTTTCCGAGAAATAAAACAGAAATTATTTTTTAAACATTTAACTTCAGACTAAAAAGATCACCAATGGATATATATATATATATATATATATATAAAAACTCATTAATTAACATTTTCTTTACAATCATGTTTTGACCGCGAATGTACATAACATTGTATACTTCATCAAATTTAACGTAATGAAATTTGATAGATGCCCTGACATTTCTCATAGAAACTTTTCACGTACAGACAAATAAGTACCAACGTCCCATTCATATTTTTATTTACGCTTTAACGGGCCAATAGGCCCAATTGCAGAAGCGGAAAACATCACAAAACACGCAAGCTTGAGTAAATCACACAGATTAAATCTGACCTCACCGGGAATCGAACCCGGAACCCTCGATGTGAGAAGCCAGAGTCATGTCCACTGGGCTATGAGGACCGCCTTTAAAAAAAAACTTATTTATGTGTTTATTTATTTGTATATTTTATTTCATTAAAAAATAACCCAAATAACATAACATGATCAAACATTAAACTTACATTTCACATGTTTTTATACACATGAACTTAACCTTTGAAAAGTTGCGAGATTATTTACTTATTATGTATGTGTAGTTCTAATTGCTTTTTAAGTCTCGCGTGACGGTAATGTAAAAGTCAAATCTTTTAACAAAATTTATAACGTTAATTTATCGATAAAAACACGATTTTAGAGAATACGACGGAAAAATATTGTAACCATAAAAAACGTACATATTTCAGAAAAGGGCTAATATTTGAAAGCTTCAGCCGTTAAGCGAAACCCGATATCCAATATCGTATAAAACGATGACAAAAGTGCACGTCTCCTCTCCCGTGTCACGACACCAATATTTTAGGGCGGCCTCCTACCCTCTCCAGATAGCATAACCGGCACAATATTCAATTTACGATGCTCGCGGCATCCACCCGAGGTAAGCTTATTACCGAAAAATGATCATAATAAAGGTTTTCCATGCAATTTAGTGATACCCCGACGTTACAGGTGGGACCTGCAAACATAACCTAAGTAAAAAACAGCGTTAGTCCGGGTACGGACTTAGTAGGGATTGAGTTATCCGGTCTTTTGATTGCTGTCAGATAACACCGAGTTATAGGGAGTAATCATTTTTATTTTTATTTGTTTAAACTTGAGAGTAAAAATTAACTTTAGAGAATTTTAAATTTTGATTTCAGGTTGAATACTGAAACCTTAGTCTGGCGGTTGCTGGCTCTTCTATACTAATATTATAAAGAGGAAAGATTTGATTGTTTGTGTGCATTGAATAGGCTCCAAAACTTCTGGAACGATTTGAAAAATTCTTTCCCATTTGAATCCTACATTATCCCTGATGAACATAGGTTACAGAATATTTTCAAAAATGTTAGGGATCCGTATGAAAACTCCAATAATGTAACCCAACGTGTGAAAAAATACAAAAAAAAATTATATCGCGTACGCTGCGGAAATTATTAACAAGAGAGCAAAGTGATGTAGTACAGTTTTATAGAGGACATTAATATCTACAAAAAAGTCTGCGTTACCAAATATCTAAGTATTACAGTTATGTTACAATAACTTATGTTAACCTTTGTTTTTACTTAATCCTTAATCCCGTGCAACGCCGGGTACGACCATCTAGTAGTCTATAAAGCGGTAATATCTGGCACGAACAGCACATTCAAAAGTACGAGTGTGAACGCAACGAGAAAATACTGTGCGGCGGGATTTCGTCTTTGTCACCCGTCGAATACCAAAGAATAAGTGTTTACTAATAAAAAAAATATAAATATATATATAAGGTAATTAAGTTAAAAAGTAACGGACGTTACAGGAAGTGACGGACAGACATACACTGATATAGTTATATTTAGATATTTTTAATTTTAATTTTTAAAAAAATCGTAAAATAGATAGATGGTCCTAGATTAACATAAGAGACACCCTAACTTGTAACTTGTAACTCTTGATTTCGTAACTCTACGAATCATTTCGTAATTTTAGATTGCGAATAATAATTAAACTATTTAAAAAATGATTATTATATAAAATAGTATACAGAAACGTTATAAAATTACAATGTTATAAAATAATCAATCTGTCATAAGCATTGTGCAATATTTTTTTTAAATGAAGAGTTGTTTGTTTCATGAACTGGCCACGAAATTCGCAGCACATGTCACCAGCATCTCGTATCTTTTACGTATATCGTAATACACACTTGTGGCCTTAATGTTCGTGTCTCGAATTTATACGGAAAAAATGAACAACAATATGTAGAAACATGTAAGTACTTGAAAGAAAATTTTTCGAGAAAATCAGGATATAATATATATTATGTGGTAGCTATTGGAAGGACAGGAAATTGACAAAGGATTGGAGTCAAAGGTAAAAGGGTCTTTAGGAGCACTACATTTAGCCTGATAGTCCTCACTCTTGAAGTAATACTTACACCCAAATCTACGGATATGATGGAATCTGAAGTGCTCCAGACTAAAGTTCCATCCAACTGTACAAAAACAACAAAAATGGGCTGATTTTATCTCAGCTCATATATATATATACAGTGACAAAGTTAATTTAAATATTTTTCTAACTTATAAATCTTTAAACCCAAATTTTACCTATCCCAGTTCGACGGAATTAGACAAGAGATAATAATTAAATATCACTGAGCTGTTATAATGTTCAAACCAAGCTTAAGGAGGAGCAAATTAAGAAATTAAATAAGTTCGCTTGATAAATTCCGTTGAGACATTAATTTATTCTTCATGCTAAAACTGTATAACAGACATTGGCATGAAAATATTCAAAGAAATACTTCCTTATTTTTACTTAAAAAATACGAAAAATTCAAATTCGAGTAAGTCAAAAGTTTTTGTGACTAAAGTAATAAATTTATGCAATTCAATATAACTTTAAAAATATATTTTATCAGTGTATTTAACTCACGTTACAAAAAATGTATATATGTCCCAATGAATTCAAATAATTCTCATAAACTTGAAAAAAAAAATATTTTTGTTGGGACAGACTTACCAGAAGTACTGTGCCAACAGTTAAATTAATATGATGTTTTTTTTTCTCAAGCCAAATGTTCAGAGGACTGTTCAAGAAATCACTGTGCATGACTTTATATCACTCTAGGGTGACTTTGTCTCGTTCCGGGTAATCACATACTGCTTCCTCGGTAGTCTCGCGCTGTTCCGCTCCACAAGAACGAATCACAAATATTTGACGTCACATCCGCCAGACTGTTTTTCATGTAAAGATTTTCCGTAAAGTGACTTTATTAAAAATAAGTCACAATTTTTTTCACTGCCATAGTAAATTTATTTTTTTAATTAAGATAATTTATAATCTTTAATCAAATATCACAGATACGAAGCTATTTATATTGCCTATATAATCTGGCTGGAAAGTGTTTTTATGAGTCCACCCTATAAAAACTTATTTAATTTATCTTAATTTATAATTATCTCTCTGTGGATAAAATCCATGAATTGTGTTCTTGGAACATGCATATAAAAATATTTTTCACATTATCTACCAGGAGTACTCCTGATCACCAAAACATAATAATATCGTGAATTTTTAATTTAAAGAAATGTTTTGCACTCGTAAGTAATATTTCTGGCAGTAATTTTACGATTTTTGAATGATTAGCATAATTAAGCGTGAAAAACTGGTAGTTAATAAATATCCTAAACAATAAAAGACTGCTACTGATTACTTTGTTTATTTGTGACGTTTGTTTGATTGGAACATAAAGTATGAGATATATATCGAAGGGAGGGTAACTGCCGGGTATAAAATGAACGACCCTTTGAATGCAGTCATTTATATTGACAACTTGTTGACTGAGACACGACCAGTGGCACACGGTGATGTCTCGCAGAAAATGAACGAAAGTACACAGAATGCAGTAGAAATGTTATCACGTAGATTCACGTGTGCACCTGTGGCAGAATAATAAATAAATAAAATACACTAAGAGCCAGCGACTGCCACAATTACATATATATATATAGTATCATATGTAACTTTATAGTATCAAGCCTTCATCAAGCCAAGAAATATTTTCTGTACATGTACACTACAGTAGGTAAGAAGGTATGGATATTATGACATTTGAGATACAAAAAAAATGAAAAAGTTAAACGGAAAAAAGACGCTTTGAAGCTCTATAAACAACCATCTCATTTACGTTATAGTTAAATATTAGGTCTTTACATATAAAATTGAGGTTTAGTATGGGAGGAACATAAAGCCGATTTTTTTTTATTATAATATATTCATTTAATCAAAGTATGTACCATTGCTATCTATGCACTTTTGCCATCTCATAGGTTGTTCATCGATCCCTTTACTAAAAAAACCATTCGGACGGGAATCAATAAAATCTTTGAAGGCGGTTTGGACTGCCCCATCGGAGTTGAATTTTTTCCTTTGCAAGAAGTTATCCAAATTTTGAAAAAAATGGTAATCTGTTGGGGCAAGGTCCGGAGAGTACGGTGGATGTCTTAGACATTCCAATTGACGCTCCTCTAATTTGGTAGCCGTCTGTTGTGCAGTGTGTGGTCTAGCGTTATCATGAAGCAGCAGTGGCCTAGAGCGATTAACCAGCCTCGGTTGTTTAGCAGCTAGCTTTTCCATCATGGTTTGCAGTTGCTGACAATAGACATCTGCCGTAATCGTCTGGCCAGATTTAAGAAAGCTGTAGTGAACGACACCAGCACTAGTCCACCAAACGCTCACAAGTAACTTTTTTGGAGTCAATTTTCGCTTGGGGCATGGTTTGGCTGGTTCGGCAGGGTTCAGCCATTGCGATGAGCGCTTCCGATTATCGTACAGGATCCACTTTTCATCACAGGTAATGATTCGATTTAAAATCCCTTCATTATTGTGCCGGTTGAGTAATGCAACGCAGCAGTCAACGCGCGTTTGTTGATTTGCTTCACTCAATTCGTGAGGTACCCACCTTTCAAGCTTTTTCACCTTACCAATTTGCTTCAAGTGGATTAAAACAGTTTTATCACTAACACCGCAGCCTGCAGCTAACTCGGATGTGGTTTGCGATGGATCCGCTTCCACAATAGCCTTCAATTCTTCATTATCAACTTTTGTCTCCGGCCGTCCACGGGGCTTGTTCTGCAGGTCGAAATTTCCAGAACGAAAACGTTGGAACCAAAAACGCACTGTGTTTTCTTTTGCGGCACCGTCGCCAAACACATCATTAATCCTTCGAGCCGTTTCTGCAGCACTGGTGCCACGGTGGAACTCGTACTCGTAAATAACGCGATATTTCAAGTTTTTCATTTTGTAAACTGAGTGACGCAAAGAAAAAAACAATTGAGGAAAAAACAAATGAATTATAATTTTCAAAACACAAATACATGAATAAATAGCTGTATAAATTTTGATTTGGAATTCCTAACCAAAGAGAAGATATTTGAGATCAAATTTGCCAGTACGGCAAAACTCCAATTTCATATGTAAGGACCTAATATTTATAAAATTACCGCACAAGTTAAGAGTAGGTGGATTCTGGGGTCAATGATAAGTCTGTCATGGAGCTGTCAATTGAAAATTAATTATTTAAAATATTAAATTATTTAAAATATTATTTTATCTTATGTTATATTCCGGCTATAACATAAGATAATAGATTTTAATATATAACACATTCTATAAAAATATCGGTAGAATAGATTATTAGATATCAGGGCTTAAGTTTATATTATCTCCTTAAAATTAAAAATCTTTTCGTGGTGATCTATTTTACAACTAAAACCGACGAAAAAAATGGTTAAGCGATGCGTTTTTTGCGAACGCTACCTTAACATTAAGAGATATTTAGATACTTTTTTATGGAAATGTTGGAGAACTTAAAAAGTTATATACAAAATTCCAGGATGACATATATTTTTATATAAGGGTTAATACACAAATTGATTAAATATGACTAAAGTTACTAAAAATCTACGCGTGCGAAGCCACTGGCAGAGTTAGTTTATGAATAAATTAAATTCCCAATTATAGAAATGATTTCATGATGTGCTTCTTTTGCATTATGTCGAAATATCTTATTTCAAAAGTAAAAAATATTAAAACTTATGAAAATACATTTTTTTATCTGTGCCACTCAGAAACCTGATCATATGTGTCGATTTTCACGAAATTAAAAAAGTGACAACATCTCTAAAACATTTTTTACTACATATTATAGTTTTTTATGATTTGACCTATTAGCCTTTGATTATGGGTTGATATTAGGAACCCTGTTTAAAAGATTTTTTTTGTTTTTCTAAACCATAAATTAGTCTTCACTTTATTTTAGTTGTTTCATTCGTCTGTTAGTGGTTTACTTTTCTGGCAATTAACTCTAAAAGTTTGCCTTACAGCATCCCGTATACATAATATATATAAGGAAACCATCACGTAAGCATTAGCTTATTCATTACGTTCTCATTTATTACTTTCATTAAATCTAAATGACGCCAGATAAGATTTAACGATGTAAATAATGACTTTAACGACCGCTGTTGCTCTTGTGTTTTGTAATAAGTGGGAATTCAATATTACATCGGGAGACAAGAAAGAGTTTTATTACATTTCTAATTCTAAAGCCTACTGCCATTAAGGCCATGAAACTTGTTCTTGCTAAATAAAATAATAACATATATTGCCTTATTCAGGACAATATGTTTACGATGTAAATTACAGCAATTCCTATTAATTTACTTTTTTACATGATTTGAGTACTTAATTACTGCCATGGACATACTGCACCTTTATAAATAATATTATTTAAATGCATGTAAGCATATTTGAAGAAATAAAAAATAATCGCATTTACATAATGTTGTTACCGACTGATTTCTATCAATTTGAATCATGTGTGGTGTCCAGATAAGATTATTTTATTATTATTTAACGTATTAGCTTTGTGGTCAGGCAGGCAATAAAACGTTAGTTATATACCACTTAATAATATTTTAATTCTACCGGGGGTGGAGGTAAAACACAAGACTTGTCAACAATCAAGAATTTGAGGGGTGGGGAGAGTGAGACGGGGTGAGGTCCCCGTTCAGACCCCCATTAGACCCCATCCCGTGGAGTGAGGTCTAATGGGAGTCTGAAAGGGGACCCCACCCCGTCTCATCCTCCCCACCCTCAAATTCTTGATCTCTTTTGGTAGGAACCTTATTTCTTTTTAGCCCTCGCTTAGATCAACACGCAGGGATATTTTGAGAATATTAGTGTGTGAATAATACTATGATTGTGGTGTGTAATTCTGTTTCATGCTAGTATTGTGGTTCGGGCACATCTCGAAACCGGTAGTAAGTGGTCAGATAAACACTAACAAAACTAACATTTTGTTAATATTTTTTACTATTGACAGATTTTCAATTAGTGTTAAGAGTTTTGAGAATTTTTTTTTAAATAGAGATGTGAACACTGAAGACGTGTTACATCAATATTCTTACTATTTTCAAATTAATCTAAAAGCTTGTGCTGTGAAAATAGAACTTACTTGCTGGTCTGGACAGAGATTCAATTGGATCACAAAGCGAGAGTCCTAACCAGGTGCAGGTATATCGTATCATATCATAATATTAGGTACCTAATATTTCTGTATAATCCAGATTAATCTAATCTGGGGGGCTAGTGATTATTGAATAACCTATTTTAATTTATGAATGTGCTGTATATTATTTTAAAAGAAATAAATAATTCGTATTGATTTTGACAAAACAATCGAACTTAAAATAACCATTTGTAGTTAAATAAAAATAGATCGATAAATTGATAGATGCAATAACGCATTAACTTATCTTCTAATTAATGCACTTGAAATTAGCCGATTTATTTTTTTATGTCTATTTATTTATTAATCAACGTCCTAGTGGGCTTTTACAGTACAAGAAAATTAAAAACAAAATTATATACCTAACATAAAACACATTTTCCAGTGAATAATTAAAAAATAATAAATTTTCACACGAAGTAAACACATTGTAGTGGTGATACTGAACCCTGATGAAGACCGAGCTCTGAGTTAAAACTTGTTGGTTTAAACTCAATAAAGTGATGTTAAACAAAGAGTTATTTTATTTAAAGATAAAAAATAATAATATAAATAAAACATATTTAAGATAAATCAACAATATGAAATGTAACAAAATAAATGTAACAATATAAAATAAACAGTATAAAATATATTAACAATAGAAACGACAATACATATAAACGATGATTAGTACACAAGCAAACAGTAATAATTAGAAACCTTTAACAAATTAGTAATAGAGTAAAATAAAGACAACAAAACCAATATACCAGATAAATAAGATAAAATAAACCAACAAATAAATATGAAAGATAAAATCAAACATGTTTAAAAGGGAAATTAACAATAATTAGGACACTTTAATATAAATAAATATACGTAATTCATGGGGAACAAAACATAAGTAATAATTTAGTCCATTAAACTGTAATTAATTCTATTAGTATATTCTAAGTCTCTAAGTATCTACAACGAAAAATGTCTACGAATTTCTTAAATTTGTTTCCAAGGCGATGCATGCATGTTAACGATGAATTTAATGCATAGTTATTTCTGTGGGTCCCTACAAAGAACACTTCGTGATGTCTCTTTTGTCCCAGTATATTATACGAGAACATCTGAATCAGTCCAGGGCAGTCCAACATAGTTTTTATAATTTTAAATAGAAACACTTTATCACTGACATCTCTTCTATAATTTACGCTTGTAATAAATGTCAATATGTAACAATTATATATATATTATATATAATATATATAGATAATATATCCACATACATATTTTTTCAATTTAATGTTTAAGTATGATGCCATAATATTCACATTTTGACACCTTCAGAAATACCGGTAAACCGGTATTACACATCGATACATTTGTATGCCCTAGTTGGAGGCCCCAATAGACCGATTTTGAAATTTTACATTTTTAACTCATATTAATCATTATAATAATGTTTGAGACATAAGAGCAAATATGTATCAGTTACTTTGTTTAAGTGCTAAAACGCTTGTCATCATGAACAACAGCACAAAGACTCGTAAGGCATGTGACACGTATCTGCGTAGTGCGCTCTGTGCTCTGCGCTACCCCCCCCCCCCCTTCAACCATCAATATATTTAATACATGTACTAACAAATTTACATCAGTTTATTCGAGAAAATATGTTATTATTTTATCGAATACATAAATAAATTACGAAAGAATACCCAAAACATGAAATCTTTATTTAGTATATTTACAGAGATATTCACATAATAAGAAGAAGCGTAGAGGGAGTCACCGCTTACCAGGGCTGATTTATGTGCAATAATAGCTCTCATATCGGCTCTAAACTTTTGCCACCGGGTTCGGCGTTATTTTAATGCTAAACCCCCCATCCTCGCTACGTCGCTGACGCTGTGTAAGCGGCGCGGCTAGGCGACCACACAAAGCCTCTTCACTGTCTCTGTTGTGCAAAAATGAAGAAATTATAATTTATTGGATTAGATAAGCAATTACACGAAATCATTACTAATCATACAAAAGTGAAATGCAAAATATAAACAAAAAATACATGAAATACATTGATTCGTGAAATCGATATACACGTAATGCAGCAAAACAACAGAGAGGTGAAAGTAAATCAAAATAAAAGAAATACAAAATTTTACATAATTAAGGGCAGTGTCAAACTCAGTTTTCAGCACCGGACAGGAAAGGCTAAAAAATACAAATTAAAATATTTTCAAACATTGCGCTAAAAACACGTTCCAATTAATATTTGTTGTTAGAGCTTAACTCACTTTAAAATCTCGTATGCCCTTTTGACCTTTCGCACGTGAACCAAACATTATTGTTCGATATTCAAATTGAAACCGTCAGAATAGCTGCTCCCCCCACCTGCACATATCAGTTGGCGGGTCGCGCCGCCTGGCCCTCGCAATATATCAATAAGAGCTTTCAGTACAGGAAATATGTATTTTCATCTCTGGTTTGCATTTCTCACTTCTCTCTGCGTCATTTTACCCATCGATTTAGCGAGGAAACGAACCCGCGCGAAGTAGCGTGGATTTATGCCGCCAAGGGAAACGGTGGAATATTTATTCCTTCAAAAATAAAATCATTTCGGCTAAAGTACATTTCGTCCAAATGAAAACAAGGGATGAAAGTAGTCAAAACATGAAGACCTTCTTATATTATTCAAAAATACCCCATGGAGGATAAACATATATATATATATATTTTAAATGTATTATACAAGGTTTCTCTTAACTAGTAGCAACAACATCGGGAGAGTCTTCTTCTTCTTCTTCTTCTGCTCCCCTTTATCCTATTGGATCGGGGTCCCTGCACAGCATAAAAAGTTCCAACATTTTCTATCTTGGGCTTCGCTCTCCACGTCAGCCCAATTTAGTTGCAGCCTCGCTTCGCGACAGTCCTCCAACTGTTTCCGCTAGCTCCTCTTAGGACGACTCCGTGGTGTTCTGCCTTCTGGTCTTACCTGAAATAACCGTTTTAGCAGTCTGTCTGCCGGCATCCGCAAGATATGTATCAGCCAGCGTAACCGTGATTTCTCGATAAACGTCAATAAGGATTCTACTTCGAGACGGTCTGTTATTTGAGTATTTCTGATTCTGTCTCTTCTGGCAACTGCTACTATTCCTCGTAGAAATCCCATCTCTGCGGCCTGTAGCCTTGAGCGGGTTCTTTCTGTCAAGATGTAGTGTTGGCCTGAAAACTGATTTGTATACTGCCAACTTTGCTCGCTAGCTGAGCTCCGCTTTTCCAAGTACGGGTCAGGAGTCTCCTTCCTTCAATTTTGAATAGAAAATATTATTTATTTGTTTAATTTTACAAGCCGATATCAAGGAGACATGAAATTTCGATTTTTATAAACACCGACTTACAGCAGTACAAGTCAAAAAATATTCCAAATGGAATAACAATGTGAAATAATTTGTACACGGTTTTTGAAAACGCAAAGTGATAAATTTAAATTTCTTCTTTGTGTCTAAAAAATTTCAATGCCGGGAATGGACACGGTGAATCCGTTCTGAATTCAAATATGTTTTCCCGTTTGAAATGACTTCTCCAAGCGTCTGTCGGTAGAGTAGACACCTGTTTATCAAAACAAGTCGGAGAAAAAGGAAAATGTTGACATGTCACGTGATATATGACGTGGCGAAAAATTTATTACCGATGAAAAAAGTGGAAGCCTCGCGTCCCTGTTTTATGGCGTCCGTCGGTCGGTCGCCAATCAACGGACGAGTAAGATTTATGCTAGCTGGATGCAAACATAGTTTGCGTATATTTTCATACTTTACTCTTTCTATATAACTCAGCATAAGCTCGATAGCCCTGGGTGGGCCCTGGGTAACGCAGTACTTATATATTACTATACTATTTATATTAAATTACTGTATAAATAATCAAAGATGTGTAAACACTGTTATCCGTTTGCCTTTATTTATAATGTTCTTGTGCAACCGTTATTTTTAATAAAGTTTCACAAATCCATTTACGCCAGGTGCACATCTGGCAATAACGTCCGATTTTACGTAGGGGCAGTTATTCAAATACGTGTGCCAATTTTTTCCCGTCAAAAACATCAAATAACTCTTCTTCCCGCTCTCAGTTTGCAGTTGAATCAAAAATCAAAAATAAAAGAGAAAGAAATAATAATAGAAAAAACTCAGACTATCATGTATTGGTACATTGGTACCATAGTAGAACGTTAATAAAATTTCTATATAAAGGTGCATAATAGAAAAGGTTTTTTATTTCTACATTCGATCGCACAAAATATAAATCTCAACAAACGATAGTTATCACCGTGCTCAACTTTTGCTATCATTTAGGCGACTTTAGAGACAGGTTCTATCTATACATATATTCTATCTATACATTAGGGTTTCTGTCTGTTCCTACCCCATCTCACGATTTCTTCTGTCTGACAGGTTTCTCTTATTTTGAAGCTTCTAACCCTGTCCCTGAGAATTTTCCCTGCTGTAGGGCGCAGTACTCTCATCTCAGACATCCGAAAAGGCTTTTGGTGAGACAGTGTCAGCCCTAGTTCCTATACCATATGTTAATATGGACCAGACACAGGTTTTATAGATTCTGGCCTTACTATCTGTGAGCATGTACTTATTCCTCCATAGTGTCCCTTAAACAGCCGGATATCGCTGCTGCCTTATTAGTTTACTACCTTTTTTCATTGAACTTAGAGTTTAAATAAATAAAAGTGGAAGTTTTATTCATCCGTGTGTTGATAAATGATTAAGGATGCAAACAATATTTCTTCATTCTTGTGTCTAACGTCCAGTTTTCTACCGACACGTGAATATTTTACAACCCACACGAGTCCGAGGGACTGTAACATTGTGGCTCGTATGTTTGAGATCTCTCGCTTTACTGTCGGCACGTGGGGGCACGTCGTGACGGTGCTTCGTCTCCCCCATCCTTTCGTGGTGAACTGTCTCGGACTAATGGGAGTTTCGAAGTAGAATCGGCCGTGTTTTTGGTAAGTACAAAAGGTAATAAAACTTAAGGAACTAATGTTTTTTTGAACACTTGAATGTTGGTTTGGAAAGCTGCTCACAGTCAAATAATATTAAAAAAATTAATTAACGCTACCACAGGCTATGACGCCTTATTACTGTAGAAAAGCACTTCAAAAAAACACGCATTAAAATCTTGTATATCGTGAGCATACTGGGAAAATGGACAAAGTAAAATTTTTAGATTTTAATCTTTTTTGACAAAGTCGCAGTAGATAGGGAGATACAAAGATACATTTTACTAAAAAATAAATATGTTTACTTGATTCCCAATTTATTTCATTTTATATTCCCACAATATTAAAACAATTAATTATAGATTTATATTTATAATTACAGTCGTTTGACATATTAAAAAAACGGATAATTTATACGTATCGTATAGATTCTATTCTCAACGTTTCGCTGAAGTCACCGCCGTGGGCGTCAAAGACGTAAGTACTTGATCCTCGCGGCGACAGGACACTCTCCCGATGAACATCACTCCAGCGAAACGTCGAGAATCGAATCTCAACACATCTACATGGTTCATATAAAATATCCGTTTGCTTAAATATCCAAATGAGAGTTATCAAAAAACTGCACATACGGCTTCGCACAAGTTACTCAAGTGTCTGCAAACTGGCGAGTTATGTTCCGAATTGGTAATATTATTGAAACAATAAAAAGTATTCGTGCTCTTATGTTTTTATTAGGTGCGTGTATATTAATCATGTCTAAGAGTGCAGGGCTCTCAGTCACGTCATTTAGTATTTAGAAGATAAAAAATAAGTCGGATATTTTTCGTCTGTTTCATAAATTTTGCCAATTAGTGACTGATAACAAAAATTAATATCGGAATATTCAGTAAAAAGTTAATGTAATGAAAGAATTTATGTTGGACGCGTTCAATGGTTTTTATATGATTATAATATATCAAATATTACACATCAAAAGGACACCATATAGGTTAATTACGTTCAATTATACCCCTGATAAGCGTAGAATAAAGCAATTTTATTGAGGAGACATCATTGAAGTTTTTAAAACAAATTATCACAAATCTATTTTCATAGCTGTTTATCTCTCGTAAGATCAAGTAAAATTACGGCAGCAGTTCATGGAATCCTTCAAAATTTATTGGAACCGTTTCAAATTACTGCCAGGGCCATGAGACCTAATTACTGTAGCGAAACACTGCATAAATGCATACAACATGCAAAAGCATGCAACAGGCCTGAGAAATTCACATAGATCTACTGGAATCTCTAGTATTAGAGATTATTATTAATCTCTAGTATTACTAGTACCATACATTCTGGACTACGTAGAGCCAACATATTCAAAAAATTGTTGTGAAAAAAGGCTGTTTCGGCAATGGTGAACGTAATTCTTACTGAGGTTGGCTAGGGACGTCCCTTAAAGTTAATTATCTCTCGTATATAGGTATATTTATCAAGGTATATTAAGGAGAGGAAGCTATATTTATGAAAAAGTAGGGTTTAATCTTTGTGGTGTTTATAGAGTTTACGACCTACAGTATGGCTGGATTAAGTGATCATTTTACACATTGTAACATTCACCAATTCCAAAATTTGATAGATGTGATAGTCAATCATGGGTAGAATTGGTGAACGTTACATTTTGTACAGTGATTAAACCTTAAGACTTGAGCAGTATTGTACTCTTGAAAAATTTGAATATATATATATTTATATTATATACTGCAACGTCTTACATTAGACGTTAAAATTATTAATTAAATTAAATGTTTTTTTTTTAAATTAAAAAAAAAATAGAGATGAGAACACGGAATATTCTCACTATTTTCAAACTAAGCTAAATGCTTGTGCTATGAAAATAGGATTAACTTACTGGTCTGGAGTGAGATTTTAAAACAAGTAATATAGTTACATAATAATAATTTGTTTTAAAATTTTTTTTTTACATCTATTTTTCAGTCAGAAATCCCTGTATTAGACACGAGTAAACGCTGAACAGATTGACTCTCCTTCCGTTGCTTGCTATTAAGAAAAGTCAATGAAATCATACAATTATCCTTAAGTGAATTCCCAGCGAGAGGGCTGCTTTCGATCCGAGTTATTTATCCCCGAGAGCAGGTCGATTGGCTCCGTGGGGGGTTATTTGCGCTCTGTTTCACCCCTTATCAATATAATGACACTCGTCATGAATTTCTCAAGCCTATTTTCAATTACAACTTGATGGAAAACATTTTCGCACAAGATAGCTAACATTAACCATTTTTTTCCTGCAACTGGATTCTTTTTTACATGAATTAAACATCTCAAAAAAATACCACTAACATTTTTTTTAATAATCATCGTTGAAAAAATAAACATTTATCTTGAATTTTGAACGTATGAGTACTATATTTGAGTTTATTTATATATTATTTATTACTCTACTCGAGTTTCGAGAGTGTATTTATTGAGAGGTTCTATTACTCTCAAAGCTTGACTAGAATAATACCTGTATAATTGAACTCAAATAGTGGAAACATAATTTTATAAAAATATATTTTAACTACCTGTAATAACGACTTTTATCAAAATATTTGAACATTTTTTCTTATATTTCCCCTGCTGGCAGTTAAA
Organism: Agrypnia vestita; assembly: GCA_016648135.1. Lineage (NCBI taxonomy): Eukaryota > Metazoa > Arthropoda > Insecta > Trichoptera > Phryganeidae > Agrypnia > Agrypnia vestita. The sequence continues at coordinate 64,927 of JADDOH010001743.1, read as the reverse complement.
TGTATTATGTACTATTCTTTACCCTGGCGATTGGGCGGAACACTAAATGGTTCGCATCTTTGCTAAGTCTGTACTGTAATTTTGACGGGTAATGCAGGCTCGGCGATAGCAACATCGCTATCGTTGCCGCTTTCGGATTTGCTGGCCCGGGGTTCAAGCCCCGTCTTCGACCGTTTAATTGTTTTTTTTTAGCTATGAATTCGAACGAAATTACGAACGTTACACGAAGTTACGGGGACATACACATAGAATGACGAACAGACAGTGAAATTATTATGTTTGATATTATATTTAAAATAATAAAAACTGTTTACTTTTACTGTTAGTTATTTATAATAATCAAAATGTTTACAATGCTGGCGCATATTTTCAGTTTCAACACATCTTCATAATAATATTATTTGAAATATTACTGAATATGATGCTTCAGCTTTGAAAACTTTTCAATTATTATTATTATTATAAACAAATTGTGAAAGTTAACAGTGTTATTATTTTTAAATATAATTCAAAATGGCCTTTCACAAAGTTTCACAAGAAAATTTTGAAAAACTTTTTTAATGATTATCTTGAATAATGTCTAAAAATCGAAATATATCATAGATGTCTCATTAAGAATAAGCTATTTTTATGGAAAAGTAGGTGTAAAAGTCTCATTTTTGGGTGCTTGTGGGGTTTACGACCTATCGTACGACTATAAAAGTGATCACTTTGCACAATGTAACATTGATTGACTACCACATCTATCAAAGTTTTAGAAGCTGTAAATTTGTTACTTTTGTACAACTTGTTCCTTTTCTGCTCTATGACTTTTATTTACTACCACCATCTGAGGGTTGAAATTTGTCATTCCGTGAACCAGTATAGACAGGTTGCTGTTGGCTATGGGATTTATATTGTTTTGTATTTTTTAAATAGAGATGCGAACACGGAATACGTGTCACATCAATATTCTTATTGTAAATGTATGAAAATATATTTTTAATTTTTTTATTTACGTATTTCATCATCATAAGCTGTCATTGTTGGATGAAGACCTCCCCAAATATATTTTTTTTCTCTGAGAGTTATTATTTGTTGGTTTTATGATTTTTCTCAAGTACCACTTGAGTGATTGCATTTTTCAAGTGGTTGTCCGCCCGCTGAGCGGCATGGCCTGCCCCTTACCACTTCATTTTCACAACTTTTTAGGTATCTTACAGGATTTGCAGAATTTTGAAGCTGAAAATTTATGATTAGAAAACAATTTGTTTATTAAATTTACTTTATTCGCTTGAAACTATAAATAAATTTAATAAAATAAATGTATAAAATAAATCGTGTGACTTAGTGAGGCGGCCCTTGCATGTTGAGCCATATGCAAATTGTATGTCACACTCTAATTATCTAAAGTTGTAATTCCAGCAAGCTACTGTTAATCCTGCTACGGACCAACAGACAGACAACAAAATCATTATATTTAGATTATGATAAATTATAGAACTCTCACATAGACGAAGCTATTCATATGGGAAATGTGTGTCTTTTGAGTATATTCTTTATCTTAATTAATGATTATCCCCGTGTGGTTCAGTAATTGCGTTCTTAGAACTAACATATAAAAACATTTTTAAACTATTTTCTTAAAAACATCATATTTAATCTTACATATACTTTATGATTTCCATAAAGTATCCCTATTGTTAAATTTATCCACGTAAAATCTCACCATAAATTATTCACCATCCCTTCCAGCATAGTATCAATTCCTCGCATTTTCATAAGACCAGACCTCTTCAGGGGCTGTAAGGTCTGTACACTTTAGTATAAAGGGACAACATCCCTTTACAATAACAAGACGTCTCGGGATGGACCCGCCGAGTTATTTATGTTCTCAAGGTGTCTGAGGCGACAACCTTAACACATTTCATCCCGATAAAAACCATTAAAATATTGTTCCCAACATTATCAAAAAAAATCTTATACATACCGCCCACCGAGTAGTTATATCGTGTAGTATTTAGGTAATTGGAACACATGGCTTCTACCAGGCTCGTGCAGTGGGAACATTCAATCATGACTTTTTTGTGAACGTATATTTTGGAAAAAAAAATATAAATCAAATATTTATGCTACAGACTTTTGTGATCAATATATGAATTCTATAGTCCCAATTATGATAGAAATATTACGAAATATATGTATATTCAGATTTTTTTTCCAAATAATTGGTTACGTAAAAGTCAGGCTGCGATGTTCCCACTGCACGCTCCTGGCTTCTACCGTTCGGAAAAAATAAGTAATAATAATAAAAGCTAATAATAATAAACTGATGACGAAATATAAACTTTTCCTTCATTAGAATATATTATGTCGGTAAAAGCGGTGTTATTTCAGAGATAAAACATTAAAGTTTAATAAAACAACTTATCCTAGTAATGACCATGACTGGCTTTATTGAAAAAATAATTTTATTCCATTAGTGTTTAAATTGTAATAGTTTATCTATTCATGGCAAAATAAACTCACTACAAATCAGCTGAAAGCTGTCAAATTGGCTGTCATTGGAAAAACTGTTGCCAATTCGAAATAATAAACCTCTTAAAAAGCACCCTTCATATTATATAAACAACTATGGTATAAAATTATTTTTCCAATAAAGGCAATACTAATGGTCGTTACCACGATTTTCATGTGTCTTATTTTATTTTAAAGTTTTATTTCTATAAAAAACCTCTAAAACACATTTTAAGGTTTTATACCACCCTACACAAAAATATCCTATTAGAAGGAAATGAGTTATTATTTTCGTTCGAAATCAGTTAGTTTTTAATTTAAAACTCTTGTGATGTAAATCAAATTTATAATTTTTTCCAATATCCCTAACCGCAATGTTAATATTAAAATTATATCAAAAATCAATTATAATATGTCAAAAAACTAATCAAAACATAGTTCCTGTCTTTCAGTTCAGTGATGGTGTTATTTCGAAATCCTACATTGCATAAAAAAGCCTTCAGTGAATTTTACATTTTTTACAAGCTAAACGCCTGTGCTATGTAAATAGGACTAACTTGCTATTCTGGAGTGAGGTTCGAACCCGCGACCTTTGGATCACGAGGCGAGTGTCCTAACCACAAGACTCTTACATTACATTGCCCAAATTAATTAAATTTTAGTAATAAAATTATGTTAATATGTACAAAAGTTCATTCATAATTGAGAAGAAGATATTTATGTTTAATTAATCTTATTTATTTATTTATTTATTATGTATACACAACATTATCTTTAAAGTGACAAAACATACGACCATAAAGAGAGTTTTTTTTTAATTTGCTTATCAAACTTATGGTTATGTTCACCCCGTGCGTTAATCACAATTTACCAACACTCTTAAAAAACTAAAAATTAAAGGAAATTTTTTACGAAATAAATGTATAATTTTTTAACACTCAATGTTAAAAAAATGTACATTTATTTCAATTCAATATAACATAAAAATAGTGTTATGGTAAAATCTATAATTTTGATATCATATTTTCTTTTTTGAAATCGTGTACTATTTTGTCAAAGTCCACATTAAATAATATTTAAAAGAGATAACACCGTTTCTTTCTCTTTTTGTTATTTATAATAATTAGAACGTACTAATACGTAGAAGCAATATCACTAAAGAAAATGTGGCAGCATTGAAAACGTTCTGATTGTTACATTTAACAAATATGTAGTGAAATTAAATAGCTTAATCATTTTTAATATAAATTCCTATAGAAACTAAAGGTAGAAATATGATATTTATGATGGAAGAGGTGGATTGTATTGTAAAGGTAATATATAGTGTAACAGCATACTAAAATAATTTCATGAAAATAAATCATTAAATAACTTTTTGTACCTTAATAATACATTGTTGAATAAATACAACTCGTTTTTTATTTTATTTATTTATATTATATTGCAAAACCTACATATTCGTGAAACGGGATTTATTTGTGGACTGTATTTCTTTAGTAGGTATTTTGTCTGAAGGTTTCATTGTATCGTAGTGATGATATTATTATGTGCATGCATGTAATTATACGAGAAAAAGAAGTTAAGCGGGATTAATTAATTTACTTTTGATTTTAATACTCGTAATTTGTAAAATTGAAATATATAAATTTTAATAATATAAAAAAAGCAAAATTTACCCAGTTTTATTTTATTATTTTAACTTATCTAAAGTAATCTGATCTAACAACATTGTAAACTGTTCAACTTATAATAAGAAAAAAAATATTTGTTTTGACCGAATATCTTCCTCCATGTTTATTATGCTTTATTTTAATATTTTGAAATATAAAATCTAAATTGATATTATTTGCATTCAACACAGAACCACTTATTTCTCGAGTTTTAAAAGTGTTAAGGGAAGAAAAGGTGCCTTTGTGGTCACCCTTTGAGACCGTTCTTCTTTTAGGCACGGTGACAAAAGGTTATGCCTCAGCATCCCTTCGAGACGAATTTTAAAAAGGGTATAATTAATATTCTCTCCTGAAAGGACACGTTCTTTTGAATGACGGACAAAAGAAAGATTCCCGTTGCGTGAGAAAAAATCCTTCAGGTTTAAGATAACTTTAACAAGGTGCTCAAGAAAAACACGAAAGAAAATGAAATTTTTGTTAATTTTGAGACTGAGACAATGAGACTCATTTTAATGTCAGACATTTTATTAAACCGAAAAAACATTGATACATTTTCTTAAAACATTATGACATTAACAAAAGAGCGTTATTGATTTCTTAATGTTTTAACCACTGTATTATGGTATTATATTTATAAATATAAATTTATATAATTCTTTCGTATTTCCACATTGGCCAAAGCGAGTCCAAGGATAGAATGTGTCAGTCCATTTTAATCCCGAGGAAGAACAGCAACCGGAAAGGCAATTTTCCCGCTGAAAAATGAGAACTCCCGTTTCCGTTGCAATTATATCCGGTTCCGCCGTCGTGCACAACCCCGGAAAAGTTAGGGTTGCCAATATTTTGTTTTAGATTTTCAAACATAAATTTCGAAAAAGGAAATATATTTTTTCTCACGTTCTAGCTGTAGTAATTTAGCTGTTTAGAAACATTATTTACACATTTTTACAATTTTTCTGCAAAATCCGCAAAGAGCGTTAAAAAGTGCGCAATTTTTAAAGGATGCTCACAGTTGGAGGTATAATCAATAAGGAAATTTGTAATCGTAGGTACTTTGTATATTTGTAGCCACCAACGAATAAGAAACAATTATTGCTAGTCAACTCTATTCGGCGATGCTAAGAATTATTTTATTCCAAAAAATGTTTTCTCGTATCTTTTATACTATTTATAATAATGTTTCAATTTAAATATTTATACACATTATTTTACACACTTTTATTTGGCTTCAATAAATTTGCAATTAATATTTGACCCACTTTCTGACCAACAAACCCTCTATAACTTGGCGAAGAGACGTATTCTAGATGACAAATTATTATCATTGATGATATAGGTACATAAAATCAGTTTTGATATTCAAAATTTTTTTTTTAAATGCTGACCCTTTATTTAATCGGACTTTGTAAATGCCGGTGATATCTGACGGTTTTTATTATTTTAAAAGTGACGTTTGTATTACAAAATTAGATTTATTTAAAAGTTAAATGTGCCAATGAATAAAAAGTTAAAAATAATATTACATAAAAAAACAACTCTCGTTAGTGACTGAAATGGATAAACGCTTTCGATTTTATTGACATACACATATACTCAGACCACACTGGGACTGTTAAAAAATTTTCACCATTTAAAATAAATATTTTAATAAGTATTTTTAATATATTTTTTTATATATTTTTATATTTTTTATTTATGTTTTGTATTATATGAACCTTTTAAGTATTCCCAAGGTACATAACTCAAATGCTGGGTGTACTCAATCATCAAATTTGAATGTAGGTATAGCCACTTACCAAATAAAAAAAACAACATGTTTGTGAAAACGTATGTGATCCCCGTATGCGATCTCCAAATAATAGAAAACAATATTAAGCGGTTAAATAAGTTTGCGGAAATTTTTTTTTGAAAATTAATTTCCACAAATTTTTGAAAAAAGTTTGTGGAAATTAATTTTTAATGATTGTGAATAAAACACTTTAAAACCTAATTAATTAATCAATTAGAAAGACATACAGAAAAATCTAATCCACGAAAAAATATTTTGGCTATTATCGGGATATGAACCCGGGTCACCTCCTTTCCGGGACTGGTGCTCTGACCACTAAGCTATAGGAGCCTTGCAGATTTTCGTGAATATATCGACCTTATATTTAATTCTCATTTTTATTAATTGATAAATTTTTATTTTTGTCTATAGAGCAATCCACTTTTTTGATACGGTAGTTCAAATTACTTTGTAATACTACCGCTATATGGACGCCAGAATTAAACAATTAATTCATTTTATTTGGACACATTTGATATAACTGATTTTAAATTCAAGAACACATTCATGTGTGAAGTTGTAATTTTTCAGAACAAAGTTCTGTGAAGTTTTTAAGACCAAATTAATTAATCAAATTTTTTTTTCGTGGATCAGATTTTTCTGTATGTCTTTCTAATTGATTAATTAATTTGGTTTTAAAAACTTCACAGAACTTTGTTCTGAAAAATTACAACTTCACAAATGTGTTCTTGAATTTAAAACACTTTAAATCTAGTCTTTTATGTTCTTTAATTCTAACTCACTAAAATGTGAGGATTGCTTTTCGGAATATTCTAATCATATTATAGAAAATGAGTACACATTAAACAATACAAAAATACACATCCTAAATAAACAGACAGTGCCCTTGAGGTGAGTATTCGCGAAAACGGCGCTATATATATTATCCATATATTATTATTATTATACGGCCTAGAACAAAATAATTAAGAAACACTTGAAATTCATAAAAACCTAAACACAACATATGACATCACCAATAATCCAATACAACCCTTCACATCACCCCTTCTCACAATGTTCCCCCTCTCCCACCACCTAGACACCCCCTCAACTGAATCCACAACACATACATCAGACTTCCAGTCCCGCACACCTCAATCTCAACTCACCTGAAGAATGAAACGAAGGTTTCCGAAACATGTAGTGTTATAAAAATAGAATAGTGAAAAAAAAAAGTTTGTGTTTTTTTCATTATCATGAAAAAAATATTTGTTTAATCGTGTGCGAAATCTGACAACCCTATCATAAGCCAAAAGGCTGGTTCCGGCTTGAACCTTTCTTCCATGAAAGATGATCAGCAATGAGGCCTGCGTATAATAATCATTTATTATGTATATCCACATGAATATTTTAAATGCTATATATTTATAGATATCCACCCAAGAAAATAGAGTTTTCTAGGCCAGTGAACAAATGATAAAAGACATCCATGTTATATTTGTTTATACGCCTAAATGTACTTTTGTAAGTAAATCATAAAATATTACATTTTTATATAATAAATTATATTTATTCTGACCAATACTTACACATAGAAATTACTTCAAATAATTTACTTACTTAATTTTTTTACAAACTACATACTTCTTTGCTTAGACAAATTGCATTCAATTTTACAATGATTTGTTAATTTGAATTTTTAGAAAAAAAAATGTTTTTTTATTTAATATAAAACAATAATTAATCTAATTAATAATAATATACATCTTTTGTTTTTACCACTAATTTTCTAACAATATTTATATTTTTTTTAACAACATTCATATATGTACGGTCTGAGAAAACGTGTATTGTCTTTATAGGGTGGCCAAAGGCTTATAACCTGTCTGAGCTGACTTCAGCAACTTTGCTCAATGCAACGTTCGCAATTCCTCCGTAATACTTTACATCCACACATTTTCATTTTTTTTAACGTTGTATATATTTTCTAAGTATTTTTTAAATATTTGAAGGAACTATTCTAGAGATATATATATGATCCTTCCCATGATATTTTATACATAGATTTCACGGTGTACATACATACATGTGTTCCATATAAATAGCTTCGTCTGTGAGACTTCTATAATTTATCTTAATTAAAAGTTATCTCTTAATTAAAAAATAGATAATTTGTCGCATTCTCGTTTCAATGAGTTAAATAAATATTTCAACGGATATTTCCCGCGCTGTTGCCATATTACGCTACCATAAGCATCATATTTAAATGTGTCTTCTTCTTCTTCTTCTTCCTTAGCGTTTTTCCCTCCACTGCTGGATGTAGGCCTCTTCCATTTTCTTCCACTCATCTTTGTTTCTCCCCCTTCGCATCCAGGTTCTTCCTGCTTGCTGGACTGTGTCATCAGACCACCTTTTCGGAGGTGGTCTTCTATTTTTTGTCCAGGGCCTCCACTGTAGGATTCTGGGTGCCCATCTAGTATCCTCCTGTCGAGCCATATGTCCAGCCCACTGTCATTTTAGTTTTTCAATACGGTCCATAATATCGGCAACTTTTGTTCGGCGTCTTATTTCTTCATTTCTGATTTTATCTCGAAGGCTTACGCCGAGCATCTGCCTTTCCATGGCCCGCTGCGTACATTTAAATGTGTACATTTAAATGTGTATTAATATTAAATTTTTCATTAATATTTTTAAATTATTTATTAATGAAAACCATGCAGGTGAATTACTACATTATCTACGGTTTACCTTAAGCAAGTGCCTTTACATCCTTTGAAAAGACTGCAACGAACAATTTCGCGAAATACAAAAGGATGCCTTATCTCCTCCCGCTTGTTAAGGGATGCGGGCAGAACGTGCACCAACCTGCATTATAAACAATGAGAAGAATAACCTACGTGCCCTGTACGGTTTCAATGTTTTTTAAATTAAAAATTATGAATTCTTATGTTATAGAACGGCGCTTGAAGATGAAGAAAAAGTTTCATCTAAAATTCATAAGTAATAATTTTTGAAAAATCAACTAATAATATGAGTTTCGTCACATCTTCTCCCGCGAGATCTTATACTACGAGTATACACTTTCTATTTATATCCACTCTGCCAACCCATGCTGGAAAACGGCGTTATTTTTAGATAGTTAGTTGATCTAGTGGTGCAAGGGGCGGATACACATTGTTTTTAAATGCTACCATTTTTAGTTAAATAATTGACAATTTACAAAATGTTTTTTTGATAGGAAAAGCGCACATATCTGCGAGACAAGCATAATATGTAGGTTCTTTTTGTTTACAAGGTAAATTTATTTAACAAAAGTTTATATACATAACTTTTGAAAATGAAACAGACATTAAAGATCTTAATAAATAAATAAAACATTACAAAGGTAATAGCCTCACTTAATCAGTATAAATCTTTTTTATTTATTTATATTTCTATTAATTTTCTATTAGCCTTCCTAATATTATTTTTTATGAAATTGTTTATAAAATTAAATATTTTCATAATTATATGTTTTAACTAAGGTTACTCACAATTATGAACCATAATAATTATTAGTTACCTTCGTATTAGCAATCCTTAGTGTGTTGTAAATCTAATACCTTTTTTATGTAGCACATATAGTATTTAATTGTTACTTATTTATACCGTAAGATAGGATTAATAGGTATAGATATTTGCTTCTTAAAAAGTTAAAGTATATCTTTAGTAATAGGTACTTTAGAATGAATCATTAATCACTGTCGAAATTTGAATACCTAGTATTTTTTAAATATTTTTTCTACAAAATAGACCCCAGCTAGTAATTTCATACTACCGATTCTGCTAAAAATTTATACACAGATTTCATGATCTGTATCGAAACATACATAATATTTAATTTTGTGCATAGATCCTAAAACTCTTCTCAATCTTTTACATATATTCTTTATTTGTATATCCTTTTTAAATAATTTATCAATGGTAATTATTACTAAGATAATGAAAATCAGTATTATCAAAAAGTATTTTAAAAAAGTGAAAATTGTCAAATAAAGTCCAAGACACACCACCAAACCAAAAATTTGTTTTGATTTATTATTATAGTTTATTTATTATTATTATTTCCTATTTCTGTTCCACAAAAAGTGTAAATTAGTGCTTTTATTTTGTTCCTTAATATCGCACTAGGCCTTTCAATCAGGATTGTAAACGACCTGTTGATTGTATGTATGTTAAAACATAAATCTATAACCAGAGCCTTACTTTTCGTCGCTCTAATCATGTTCTAGGATCGCGAAGGGTAGGAAAGTAGTTCACTCTAGAAACAGAAAGAAGCGCGACACGAAGATATGAGATCACCGACTAAGCGAGGGATTTTATTAAATCAATAATTAACTGCATTTACTTTTTTTATTTAAAAAAATATTTCGTTACGTTGCTCGCTATTATTTTTCATTTACAGCTTTTTAAAATAATAAATAAAAAAGGATAAACAGCATATTTATCACTTTAAATCTCTCATTTAAGGTTATTGAGAATACAAATAGCACTTTTTAATAGGCTATTCACACAAAATTCAGCGAGGAGTTGAAAGATGAGTTTTGCATAATGAATAAAGTTGGCCTCAAACCATACAGCTCTCTTCAGCTAAACTTCTTCATGATGTGAACGTGATTCATGTCGTGTGTTCATTCATAGAGCTAATTAGAAACGAAACGATATGAAATCGGAAGTTTTCATTTACATCTGTTGAGGAGAGAGACTGCACTTTTCGAAACTATGGTCATGGCAGACACGCTTAGTTTTGTAGTATAAAGTTAGTTAGTTCATTTAAATTTGTGCCGCTTTGTAACTAGTTGACTAAACATATAAAGCCCATTTTGTTGTGTAATATTTTTTGCTATTCATGGATATCCATGTCTGGGGAGCAAGTAGTTATCTGTTGTAGGGCAAGTCTCCTAGGTCAACTTTGTGTTTGTATCCAAGCTAATAAAATGTTTATTATATTAGTATATAATTACTTACTGAGATTTTTTGTCTACCGGTTTCGAGACGTGCCCGTCTCTTCTTCAGGACAACCATTACATCAGAATGTAAATATCCACACCACAACCGTTCCAATAATTTTGTGTAAGAACTTCAGCAATAACATAAAAAAAATTAATAGTTGTAAAGTAAAAAATAATTTATAAAAACAAAAGACATCATTCATTTTGATATTTTGACATCAATAAAACACCCTGTCGATGTAAAGGTTTTTTCGAAACATGTACGTGTAATTAATAAATATAAATGGATACAAACAAATAATACAATCAATTTTTTAAAATGTCAATCTACAAAGTTGCTCAACCTATTGAAAAAATATATTTATTTATTGAGCTCGGCTTAAGATTCTCATTACTCTAATGGTCCATGAATGAAATTAAAAATAGCCGTTTGAATGTAAATTTCTGTGGTATTTTTAAAATGAGTATTATGTGTAATATCTCAAAAATTGGCGTTAGTTCGAAAAACTTGGGAAAGGAGACATGGTTTAGATGACGAGGGTTGAGTATGCCCTTATACTGTTGAAAAAGACGGATTGAAAGCTTTAGCGGAAGAAAAAATGAGACAAATAACCAACACCGATAAACTGAAGTGAACCCATTTTGTTCCACATCAACTTTCACCTTTACCCACTGATAATTATTTACGGCCAACAAATTCAATTATAGAGAAGCAGCAAAAAATGCCTTAAATTAATTATTTGATGCTGATCCGCTTGAGTTTTGTTCTACAGGCAAAATTTAAAACCAAATTGCACTTATATTTAAAATAATACAATTTATTTACTATCATCATCATCATTTCGTCTGCGACGTAGCAAGTAAACCGCCTTAGCATTAAAAAAATGCCAACCTGAATGGCGAAAGAGCAGGGCCGATATGGTAGCTTTTGCTCATAGAACGGCCTTAAGTCTATGGCGGTTTCACTTTATTGTTCTTCCATCGATCGTGATTGTAAGCATCTTCTCTCCAGTCCCTTCTTCCTTGTTCTTGTTGTTTTGCTCTTCTTCTTTTATCTTCTCCACAGATTGCAACTACCGAAATCTATCTGTTTTAATAAACCTTAATAGGTTTATATTAGGATGCAAAATAAAGAGATCAGTTTTGAAGCGTCTGCACAGAAAATCAATAAAAATAACTGGTCCAAATATACTTCAAATAATTTTACTTTATCTAAGTTGTATTTGATTTAATTTAAAATTAATAATCTATTATTTTGTAACTGCTATGTTAGATAAGGTACTGTTTTATTTGGGGGCAAAATAATATAAATAATACAAAAAAATACATTCCATTTCAATTTTTCTTTTGACTCAACTATTGCACATACAAATCATTGTTTAATATTTATTATTTATAAATAAATATTTTTTAAATTAAAAATGGTACTTCTCCGTGACGCGCACAGCTGGTGGAGTAATCATGTTGCCATATTTTGAGTCAAATGATAAAGTTAATTGTTTTATTGTTAAATATTATAATATTTATGATGAGCACATAGAAAAAAAAATTCTGCAAAAGACACCAGTTAAATTTTTTTTAAAACGAAGATTAAAATTCATAATAAACAAATGGTGTATTTCTTCAAAAAAAAATCTTTTGTTAAATCGTAGATAAAGTTAGTAGTAAGGTGGTGCATAACTAAAACAAAATGGGCTTAATAATTATTATGATATTTTTTGCACCAGTCGAAAAAAGGAAGTTTGATAAAAATAAAAAAAATAATGTTAGTCTTCTGGGGTACTATGTCGTGTTTCACGACCTTTCTGGTCGACGTTTCGGATCCAATTGCAGGGTCCATCATCAGAGCTGATGTGTCGTAAGGGCAGAAAGGTCGTAAAAACACGGCATAATAACCCAGAAGGCACAAACCAGAAGATTCTGAGTGGCCATGATAACCTTAGAACATTCCTAATAATGAAATTCGTTTAAAAATTCGTCAACCACATGAGATTTAATCTTTATTTTATTTATTAAAGCGTCCATAAAGCTTACATAGTCAAATGTAAAAATGAATGTCTCCTTAATTAGCCTGAGGTCTGTGATAAAAGAATCAGGTTAATTCGTTGTATGCAATAGAAAATGTAAAAAATAAAGATGCTCTCTAGGAAAACAAAATTTAAATTTAGAAAATTATAAAAATTATTGAATTAAAAAAAAAGAAAAGGTATTATATAGTTTAAAAAATATTTTTTCTGATACTCTATGTAAACAAAACTAAAATTAAGAAAATTACAGAATTAGAAATGTAGCTTACTTTATAAAAAGAAAATTATTTTTTAGAACAAGATGGCTTCACTTACCAATGAATACAACGAATCCGAAATAATAGTATGAAGTACATTTATACAAGTTAACTAGAGTAATAATGAGTTATTTATATTGTTCAGTATTATTTACAACTGATCCCTACCCAACTGTATCATCATATGATACAGTTATTATAATCATATCATAATATTATATGATACAGTTCGGTGGGGATCAATTGGAAATAACATAACATATTATGTTGTGTCCATATAAGGATGATTTTTTATAGCGAATATTTTCCAGTGTGTGTTTAGTGCAGTGTTTTAAAATCTTTCTGAATACGCGACCCCTTTACAAGTGAAAAAATTCTGGTGACCCCCAGGGTCCAAAATAATATCCGTGATTTATAAAACGTGAAAAAATTAAGTTACTTTCCAGAACTGGATTCTGAAGCTGCCAATGGGTAAAGATGGGTAAATAAATTCTCTTTTGGATATGTCAGCCGATTTGTTATCCATAAAGATGAGAGAAATTTTTAAAGATTTTGCTGCTCACAGCATGCTTAAAACAAATTCAATTTTCAAACGATTGATATTTTCTGGATGAAGAGAAGCAAATTCAGAGCTGGCAAGAGAAGTTTTAAAATTCTTCGTGCCATTCGCCACTTCTTATCTATGTAAACAAACGTTATCTGAAACGGTAATATAAAAACTCAGAGGAGAAACAAGGCTTCAATTAGAAAATTATTTGATTGTTAACGTCTCAAAAATACAACCAAGGTTTGAAAATTTATTAAAATATAAACAACACAACCTTCTGAGTTGAAAAATTGTACTTTTATTGCAGTATATGACCTACAACCCTTGCTTTTTACTTTTACCTGGCTTGACTCCCCGAGTATCACTTGGTGATCCCCCTGGGAATCGCGAACCACAGATTGAAAAACACCGGTTTAGTGTATTGTATAATTTTTGAGATAATAACATATATAGCCGTTGGTAGAATGTTGTTCTTGCTCTCGGTAGTGGTGTGTAATTGTTTTGCTTTTTGCCTTGTGTGTACGTGGTTTATAACTGAGTGAGTGTATTTGTGTGTGGTAGTATTGTACGAGTCTAGTTATGTAAAATTGCAATGACTCATTTTTTTCAAGCCTATTTCTGAAAATTTTGAATGAGTGATGATTCAAATTGTTTTGAAAACTTGAAGCTGCAAAATTAAGGAAAAGGGCTATGTAGCCTCTTACGTCATCTTAGTTGTTGGAATGGGAAATGTATTGGGTATGGTTTGCGTCGATTCCCTGGATTCATGCAATTAAACAGATTAACTAACCTTATGTTTGTGCTCAATGGTACGAACATGATTATATCACGAACATATTATGAACTGACAAGTTAATTTCGCAAGTTGATTCAGAGTTTCGCGGGCGTTTTCATTATGCAAGACGGGGCGCAGTATGGAGAACAACGCCTGCCGCACGGCACGAAGGTGAGAGGAGCTATATTACGCGATGAATATTATAATGCACGCTGGTGTCAAGTTTGAGAACATTCGATCTAACATAATATGCAACACAGGAGTGCTTTGTACAAGTTTTCCACTTTACCAAATTCCTGTTATTAATATAAACTTATCTCGACGGCGCGATCAGCTGCATATATCGTATTGCAACTGTTCCCCATAATGTACCTACCTATATTCATAAAGGTATAAAATTTCATTTATGTGTTAAATTAAACGTATATTTTATACGAACCGTATATTTTATTATTGAGAAGCAAATCTCGACGTTTCAGAGCGTCCTATCAGGGCAGAGGTGTGTGCCAAACTGGTTATTTCCTCCGAGGTCGTAAATTATATGCACTTTGTTGTGGAGTGTTCACTTCTTCTAAGATAGAGGTCGCCAGTGTGCAATATGTACTGATTACATCTTCGGGCTTTTCTGCGACGTCTTTTAAAGGCGGAATCAAAGTGGTGAGAACGAGGCGCCAAAAACTTGATAGTTTGTAACTGTCGTCTCTTTTGAAAAAAAATATATCCGCTTTATTAAACACATAAATATGTCCAAAGACCGTAATAATATCCTTAACTCTCTAAATTTTTAATTTTCTCACTTTACTTTAGAAATACAAAAAATAGCATATAATCGAGGAATTGATAGCTTTCTGGATGTTTAAGAATCATTATAAATGAGTAGAAAAGTTCAGAAGTCAGTCGATCGTACCCGAAATGTTGCGAAATGGCATTTTTTATTTAAATCACCGCGACATGTAACAGTTTGTTGCGACAGTTCGGCAATTCCACAGAAACAAACGAAAGTTGGCGATTCTGTGCGCGTATAAGTGATAAATTACGAAAGTAACTACCTCCTGGGAGCAAGTACGATCACAGATGTGCGAATATTCTAGAAAGACGAGTGTATAAATTGTTCCACAGACGAATAATTAGTGTAAAGTTAGGATAAATTACGTTATACTGCTCCAGTGAAGTTCGTGTTCATTGACTTTTGTGATTAAATTAATAGTTTATTTGATTTATTCAGATTCATTTGTCTCCCACCACCGCGATACCGTGACAATATATAACGAGAAATCTCATTCACAAGTTTAACTCGTGAAAGAATATATACGAACACACAGACATACATTTAGATGGCAAATGTATGTCTGTGTGTTCTCTTCACAATCCTACATCTTTTGACTACTCTTATACTAATTTTGCATAATTATTCTCTAGGATATCGCACAAAATATGGCCACTTTAGATAAAACAATCACATTAAAATATTTAACTAATGTAATAAAATACTCTATAAAATGTTGGAGACGCCTCTATTATTAAGAATTTACTATATTTTTGAAAAATTTTATATTATGATGGATTTGAGATAAACATTGCAGATGATGATCATTGAATTATTTGAAAAACATAAACAATGTTACCTCTAGATGATTTTAATAATAATTGTATATTTTACTATTTAAGTTTCGGTAGTAACAGAATCTCATAGATATCTTATCTAACAGCGACATATATATATATACATATATATATATGTCGCTGTTAGATAAGATATCTATCTACTTATAACTTTGTTCTTGAAAAATTTGAACATACTTAAAAAAATATAAGATAATTCAAATCCTCAGATATTATTAATCATCAACGATGACATCAAACGGTCAAACAAAAAGAAAATTGACCGAAGTTTTTCTGTAAAACTTTGTGGAAATTCAGTATTTAATTCGTCAAATAATATGAATAAAAAAAAACGCTAATACCGAGAGATGCTTTCTCTCGAAAACGTTTTAACATTAAATTAAATATATCGAGAAATGAATTGGTGTTGTTATAATTCATATTATCTAACAAATATAAAAAAAGACTTGAAAAGGTATCATATTTTTAAACGTTATTAGATAAAGTTAAAATATTCCATTTTCAACTCGGCTAATATTTTTACTCCCTTTCTTTAAACTCGTAGCGTCTGCGGTTTGTTGTCTGCCGGAAAAACTTTGGATCGATTTTCAACCCTTTTCCTGTAATCCAATCGAGCTGAAACTTTGCAAGTAGACTCATGGCGATGATAAAAATGATCTAAAAAATTTTTGTTTAAAAACTTTAATAATTATAGTATAATTTTGGATTTTTCGAAATTTTATTGATTTTTTCAAATTGGAATCAATACAAATGAGTAATGATCCCGACGCGTGCAGTAGGCACGAAACCTGATTCAATGAGAAAGGGAGCATAGTAAAAACTTTGTTTTTATAGGTTAGTTTTTTTTGAAGATTGATAAAAATAAAAACGTTATTCTGAACGTACATTTTAAAATTATTTATTTGGTCTACAAACCAGGAGATTAAAGGAACCACTTTATTTCGGGTCATCTTAGGATCAGACCCGTTTCAAGTTCCCTGAACTTCAATCGAGGGGTGAAGATTCACCACCATTCATTAAAACGGGAACATCTCTCAGAAAACAAATTAATTAATTTGCCTGAACTGCTAATTCCCAGCACGCCACTGTTTTCGATTTGGTCCGGGGAGCTTTTGTAGCAAAACATGAGATAATCCACTCGAAGGAATTTTTCCATCCCCCAATAAGTGAGAAAGAAATGGAATAACGGCCTCCGTGGTGGAATTTCTCAAACGTAATAAATAAATGCTGCTCCCGGTATTGAAGACCTCAGAAAACAGCACAAATTGGAAGTTCTTTGAAGAGGCTCAAGTTGAATAACTCAAAGCCCGGTATCATGTCAAACAAAGGAAAACATTTACAATTTATTTTTAATTTGAAAACAAGATAACGGCAGACCGAAATTAAATTAACATTTCTTAGAAAGCATCTTATAAGTTTTACCATACACGGTTTTATTAAAATCGTTTCTTATTACGAAACGATTTTAATACGTATAACGTACACTTTACTAAGATCTCTGAAGAAACAGACTTTTAGAGAATCGTTGCAGACTACAGATTTACACTGAAAAAATATTGCTCGATAAATTTATTATTTCTGTGACTCCATATACATATGTACTGAAATTAAAAATTTGTGTTTGATTCTACTATTGTAGATTAATGTACTTGGGATTGGGCGTGCTTTAAGGTACAGATACACATGCTTCTTTAATGGCATGCCAATGAGCATGCCACTAATGAGCATGCCCTAACAACTGTACACACTTGCTCATTACTGGCATGCTTATTAGTGGCATGCTCATAAATAAGCATGCCCAAAGCTAACAATCAAACACACATGCTTATTAGTGGCATGCTCTTGTCATAGAATAGAGACGCTCTTGTTCAAAATGGAAACTTTGCAAACTGAAATAGAAAATTCAAGTGAACCAATAAATCAAAAAAGTTCCCGAGTTTCCATCCGCACATTTTTGATTTTAGTTTATATAATTTTTATTGAAAGATTTGAATCATTCATGCCTATTAATAAAGTTTCGTAAACATTATTTCTCACTATATTATTTTTACACAACGGTGACCGAGTATCCGCAGACATTCGTGATTCCTATAATAAGTCACGAAAAGTAATGTTTGAGAAGATCGCATCGATAATACTAGCCGCGAAGCCCGCGAATGACATAAGCATGCTCATAAATAAGCAAGTCTGTTCACACATGCTTCAAAGATACCCGTTCTGTATGGTGAATGACAGTGGCATGCTTATAAATCAACCGGCGGTTGATTTTTGAGCATGCCACTAGGTGACATGCTCATTTCTAGCAATGTGCGTACACACATGCCACTAATAAGCATGCCACTGTCAAAGTCGATACTGCGCATGCTCACGTGCCACTAAAGAAGCATGTGTATCAGACGCCTTAGATGCTTTTTGCCTTATTAACAATTTAAGTCTACAATCAATGATAATTTATAGCAATTGCAAACATTATATTAACTAATTTACGTCTTAACTTTAAAACTGAATTACCGGTAAATAAATTTCTAAGTACCTACTATTATTTTAATTTTTGTACATTTTATAAAAAAAAAAAGTTTTTAAACTACAATATTTTTAAAAATCGTAATTCCTAAACAGTTACAATGCACCAGGTTGTGCACCAAATTACCTTAATTATGAGGCATAAAAGCAAAGGCAGCAATACCCAAAAAAATGAATATTTTGAATGCAGTTACGGAGGATAACTAATTTGAAATGTAATTAATTCTAGATTTAATGTATTTATCCTTTCCAAAATCATGTTTCCTGTAAATTTATAGGCTATGTTTCCTATAAAATCTCGAATTCAGTACGTTATAAATTAGTAATCCGCGAATGAATTGATGATTTTTTTTAAATATTGCTGCCATTGTTTTTATACCCCACAATTCATGTCTTAATATTTAAGAGATCTGTACCATAATTATGAACTTTACTATTTACTTCTAAAAGTCTGATACAAAAATATGTAGATACAATTTAAATTTATTTCACTTCACTTTCGACACACGGCACATTAGACGTATTCCAGCGTCGCTTTTGGAAAATCTCTACGTTTTTGATTTCCGGGCTTAAATTACTTTCTTAAAGGATCCCAGTGTATAAGAAAAGTCCTCTTTCAATCCAGAAATTCAATAACGAAATCCAAAACATCATATAAAAACTTCAGATTTCGCTTCTACTCGAACGCCCTGATATTGAAAAAATATTTTTCTCCTGTGTGATAAATGGTTATGGTACGATTTAAAAAAGACATATTTTCGATGACGGTAAAATATATCCATAATATATATTATTTGTTTAATATAAAAAATTTTCTTACATTGCATTATTAAAAAAAAAAAAATTGTCAGTTTTTATGCGTTTTTAATGACAACAATTCGAATTGATGTAGACAAATTACTTTTAAAGACATATTTATATTTTGTAAAACTGTTAATTTTTTTCACACAAAGCAAACACATTGTGGTGAGACATCTAATTTCCGCTCAGAGCTGAGCCTTATGAGTAATGATGAAGATGACGATAATGGTTCAGCTCTAAATATGATGATATTCCTCCCCCACTCACAAGTAATTTTACTCATGTAGAAGAGAATTGTAATTGTAAAAAGAATTGTAAAAACTGTCATCATCTTTATTGTAAAAAAATTGTATATATCTTAATTAAACATTATTTTAACCAAACCTAGTACATGTTATTATACAAATGTATAGTTTTTCACGTGTTTTCATCATCTTTCCTTTCAATCACCCATTCATAATCTAAGCTATCCCTCTTTTCTACCTTGAATGATTAATCACTATAATGAAATCATCCAAAGACGACAATTTTGACGTATTTTTTATGACGCAGGCTCAGTTCGAAAGCGAAATATTGAAGAACTTATTTGAGCGTGCTCATAATAGACAACATTATATTCCACCGAGAATCACCACTTGTAGATGCACGGTGTTGATCTTGGAACCCGTAGACTCGTCGCAAAACTTATTAATCTAGAATTCATTCCTACATTGTTTTTATTGATTAACGTTTCTTTTATAAATTATTT
Source organism: Agrypnia vestita (assembly GCA_016648135.1). Taxonomy (NCBI): domain Eukaryota; kingdom Metazoa; phylum Arthropoda; class Insecta; order Trichoptera; family Phryganeidae; genus Agrypnia; species Agrypnia vestita. The sequence continues at coordinate 44,698 of JADDOH010001743.1, read as the reverse complement.
GATCATAAAAACAGAATTTATTATTTTAAAATGTGTGTTGTATAATCATGCCATATTCAAAATGTTTATTTATATTTTGTACTAAACCATTTAAGGACTATCTATTAGGATATATTAAATTAATCAATTAGACCTTGTTTGTTTGTTAAAAAAAATAAGAAAATATTTTTAAATAAAATCTTAACATTTTTAAATTTACATTTATCTAATATTTCTGATGTAACCCGATAACGGTCTCACAAGATAAAACAGGCGCCATATAAATCAAATGAGGTTTGATCAATAAACAGATCAAGTTGTTGTAAGAGACAATAAGTCTCGGTAGGACGATTTATTTCATCTTGTTGTGTGCTTTAGAAGGGGCAAACATTCCTCCCTCCCATGTATTTACTTAGGCCGCTTTTTTATGTTTATTTTTTAAAACTTACAGAAAGTTTCCTCTGAGTTATTTTTTGTCAATCGATTGAAGTTGAAATTATTCCCACACATCTTCATTGGAATATAACTCCATTAAATAATATTCAAAATGTAAAAAAACATACGTTATAAACAAAAAAAATGGAGTACAATTTTTATATTAATTTTTTGATGATGTGTATATATATATATGTATTAATAATAAAAGAATGGACAAAAACGTACATAAGTGTGAAATATTTTTTATTTAAAAATACTTTATTAATTACTTGTTATTGTTGTTAAAAAAACAGTTGAAAAAAACTAAATACATATTTTTTTAAAGTTTCTTAATAACTGTTTAAGTATAATTCATATTTATCATCAGTGTAAGAATTCATATGCTACAATATATGTGCATCAAATGATGTGGTCAACATTTTGAAAATTCATCAAATCCAAAAAAAATAATTTAAAACTCAGAAATGTAATATATGTAAATGTATTTTCTCCATTTTAAATTTAAATTTAACAATAGAACATAATTTTTAAATTTAAATCTAAGGTTAAGAAAAATATTTAGCTTAATTGAGTTGTTAAAAATATTTATCGAAAATATTACTCTTTAAATTTTAAATTGAATAGGATGAATTGATTAAAATTATCTAATCCATGAATATCCCTTTATCATCGGTTGCTGTTATACTTATACATATAATAATAAAGAGTCCCATCTGGTTCCTCAAGTAGTTTCATATTATACATGGAGTATCGATTAACTTATATTTCATAAATATGAAAAGGACTTATTGCGTGCTACGAATGATATATCAGCTTATATTAATAATGTATGAATAAATTCGTTGAACCTATTCAACATTTTTATTACTTCAAACAGAACACGGAGGATGACTCTCAACTACGCGAAGACCCGCCCGATATTGCAATGCCTACAGATATCATATATTCACATTCACAACGATAATTAATATTTGATATTTAAAAAATAAGAATTATTGTATCATTATTAACAAAAAAAGTTTGTACACGCGATTCAATAATACAGTTGTCGATATAAACTGAATAATATATCTTTTAAAGGAAATTCATTATATTATTATAAAGTGGCAATTTCAGAACAAAGTTGTGAATTTTTAAAAAAAAAAATTATTAATCAATTAGCTGTTACTATCTGACGTTGCACGGGTTGAGGATTAAGTTAAAAATAAGCTTGTGATAGGAAAAAAAGATTCCATTGTTTTGCAAAGCCTCGAATAAAAACAGTGTTTCCATTTAATCAATGCTGGGATGGATGTCCAGGAAGGTAATGTGGCCTATGTTACCCGCTGGGTCTTAAAGAATAAGTTTGAAAAACTTTGGTCGAATCAGACAAGCGGTGTAGTTTCATACAGAAAATATATTAGAAGAGGAAGTGAGGTAAAGGAAGAGAAAAGAAATGCAGCTTATGTTACCCGGCAGGTCCTAAAGAATAAATATGCAAAATTTGGGTGAGATCGGTCAAACGATACAGATTTATATGGAAAATATATCTTAAGGAGGTGGTGGGTTAAAGCGAGGGGGAAATGTCACCTATGCTACCCGCCGGGTCCTAAAAAATAAGTATGAAAAATTTGGGTTAGATCGGTCAAACGGTTTTGTATAGAAAATGTTAATTTGTATAGATATCATATTGGTGGGGAGTGGGGTGAAGGCAAAGGAAAAATGTCGCTTATGTTACCCCTGCATTGTATGAGATTGTATTGTTATAATTATATAAAAATATTTAATAGAAGTATAGTTTTTCTGGTCATCATTTAAGAAATATTTCGTAAAATTATAAATTATAATTTTATAATAATAGACTTAAATAAATAAACATCTGCCAAGATTAATATTGGTAGGAGGCAAAATATTTAAAACGTCGCTCATTCTTTTTTATTTAGCCATTTTGCTTTTTGCGTCTCGGAATACATTCCGAATTTGAGAACCGATAAGTGTATTTTATAAATTAACAATTAAAATGCCAAATACTTATTGTGTTTCTACAATGAATCCGATTTATTTTAGAATCGTAGATGTATGTTGTTTTTGTTTTATACTGCAATGCAATATTCAAGGTGTGAATCGAATACTGTCATTTAAAACGATAAGCTCGGAAGTTCACAGAATGTAATCAAAATATTTGAATTCGGAAAATGTTTGGTATCTATATTTAAATATTTATCAATATTGTAAATGTAGGTAGGTACCAGCGCCTTTTTTTTCAAATAATCAGTGCGAATTCGAAAGGAACGTTGTGTGTGAATAGTGTAGAACTTTAAGGGATTAAGATTTTGGACAATCAAACATTTTCATTTTAATTTATATATAAATAAATAGTAGGTATATAAAAACAAAGTAAGTATACAAAAACATTTTCGTATTTGAATGCAACATTGCGCTAAAATTTCAAAGCAATCGGTGAAGAACTTTCAGATTAGCGATTTTGTACAAACAAACACTTAAATTTTTATTTATATAGATTAGAAAAGACGTACAGAAAAATCTAATCAACGAAAAAATATTTTAGCTACTACCGGGACTCGAACCAAAGGATCTCCATTCTATCCGGTAATAGCGAGTTATGCAATTTCGTCACGTATGTTAATCAATTAAAAAGGAACCACATATAAGGTCGAAAAAATTATGTTGATCTACTAGGCTACCGTGACGAAATTAGATGCCATTCTCGGATAGACTGGAGGTTCGTTGGTTTGAATCCCGGTAGCAGCTTAAATATTTATTCGGTGATTTGATTTTTCTGTATGTCTTTTCTAATTGATTAATACATTTGTTTAGAAAAATGTATCATTTCTTTGTCGATGTACTTTGATTAAATCTAGTGTTAATCATTACATTCAATTATGTCTCATCTCATTCATGAAAATGATTGCTGCCATGCGATGTTTGACGTTTCTAGAAAATCGAATAAATACGAAACAATTAATGAATATATATAAATATACAAGAAGTCTAAATGTGAAATGTGCAATACCTTTGCGACTGTATATGCGACGTGTGCCTTCAGTGTATTCGGATATAAATCGATGCCAGTGAAGTTCCTATTTGTACAATGATTTGTAACCAATACCATACAGCATTTCGAAATTGTGTAATAACGTTCTAGTATAAGAGAATTTCATTTTACCGGTATTTGTGAACGAATCGGAAGTCTTATTTCTACAATAGAAATATACCTACTCATGTTTATATTTCACTTTACTCCTCATTATTGTATGATGATATTATTTTCATCATAAAAAAATGTAGTTGCAAGACACGGCAAATGGAATTTATATTTCACTTCAAAATAACAAATTATAAACAATATTGTAAATAAGTGGACTGTGATATATTTAAGGCACTTTTATATAAATTTTGGTGGACAAATGTATTCATTATTCATTTTGTAATGAAAAGTACAGTGTAAAAAAAAGAAACAGTGAGAGTAGATCAAAAAATTTTTAGGTGTTTTATACATTTAATTGGAAAACAATCGTTAATTTTTCTCGGAATCTTCACTTTACATTAACTGCGTTCTACTATATGCATATTTTTCATAATTTCAAATAGATTAAAGTAAATTAAATAAAAAATATACATTCCGTCGAGTAGAAAATTAGGAATCCAGCAGCGTTGCTAGCTAAAAATAGATTAAGTACTGGTAGTGTGATCATTGGTTATGGTAAAAATTAATCAAAAAATATTGATTTTTGAAATCGGTGGAAAACACAAAAATCTAAGTTAAGTTACCAAGTGGTTAGAGGAAAAAATACCCAAGCATTAATCGTGAATCGAATCAAAGTAACCATCAGTCTCTCTCATTAAAAAAAAATTGTCATTATTTTAAATTTTAGATTATTTAGAATTAGAATATTAGAAAGAAAAAATTAGAAAAAAATCCAAATCCTTGGAGTCCACGACACTACGAGCACTCTTCATGCGTTTAGACGTTCTACTACATCAGTAGGTAATGGTTGCTTTGAAATTATTACAAACTTTTTTTTTCACAAATATTATCGAGTAATAATTATACTAGCTGTCCTTAACCGACGTTGCATGGGTTAAGGATTTTTAAATAAACTCGTGAGGGTAAACAAAAGTTCGATTCGAATGCTATAGATTTGCATCGAAAATATATAAGCGCAGGGGAAGGGTTAAAAGAATAGGGGGGAAATGTCGCATATGTTACCCGCCGAGTCCTAACGAATAAGTTTCCAAATTTTGCGATCCTATCGGCCGAAAGGTACAGATTTACCAAGAAAATATATCAGGGGAGGGGAAGGGTTAAAAGAATAGGGGGGAAATGTCGCATATATTACCCGCCGAGATTTGTGGAGGTGGAATTAAATGTGTTTTAATTATTTAGAGAATTGCTGCCGTTGTATTCAAAAAGTTGTTGAAAAATAAAGCAAACTTTAATGTGTAGGCTTCAGCCATCATTTGTTGAGAACTGCACAGCCGGCATGTCGCTGTCGAAATGTCAGCGTTGCACGTATTCCGCAGGCTCTGAATTTCGGTTTACTTTATGTCTAATTGTCCCGGAAAAATGAAAATATTCAACCGTAGGAATACGTGTTTGCTACTTTTCGAGTATTTTATGAAACTCGCTGTTCAAGTTTTGTAGGTAGACGTGCATTTTTCCGTTTTGTTTTTGGCGTTGCTTATTTTATGAAACATTTCCGCTTTGAATGGAAGTTAATCAATCCATATCCACAACTGCCATGCGCCGATTACTCTTTTTGTGATTGACATTGAAAGTAAAATGAATGAAAAACAATTCATTTGGAATTTTCTTTTAGAAAAAGTCACGATTACTAATGCGAATGGTCAGATGACAGGTGTTCTCAATATTATAGAATGGAAGCGTAGACGCTTACCAAATAATCGATAAGGCGACTTGGATCATTCGAGATGTAGATCTACAGAAAAATAATCTGGATGGACAGAGTTACAATTAAGATGTTGTCGTCCGGGTGAATAAAGAAAAATAAGTAATTGAAGCAATAAAAATCCGAAAACATAAATATTTCGGATATGTGATGAGACATCCAAAGAAGTACTAAGTAAAAATAATATTAGGTGGACCCATAAGTAATCAACTATTTAACTGGCAACAAAAAAATAGAATTTAACTTCATTTAATTTTATTTTTAATCAATTATATAATCTCCATCGTTATATAGGACCTTTTGCTATGTTGTTGGTTATCCTTTGAAGAAAAATATGCTTCTAGGTGAGTTCGCACATCATCGACATTTTTTAAATTTTTATTCTTCAGGTAGTCTTCCATGGACCGGAATAAATAAAAATAGGATGGTGCTATGTCTGATGAATGTGGAGGATGTTGTAAAACTTCCTAATTTAGCTGCCTTTTTTCTTCTTGGGTTTACTGCATGCGACCGGGCAATATCGTATTGCAATATTACTCCTTTTCTGTTGACTAGACCTGGTCGTTTTTCCAACAAATACATTGGTTGTGCTTTCTATCCAATTGTTGGTAATACAAATCAGCCGTAACTGTTACTCCCGGTTTCAATAGTTCAAAATGAATTATGGCACCACAGTCCCACCAAATGCACAATAACACCTTATTTAAAGTGAGGGATGGTTTAGAAGTAGGTACGGCTGGTTGATTTGGAGAAAGCCATTGCTTAATGCGCTTGTTGTTGTTGTTGTACAAGACCCATTTCTCGTCACTAGTAACAATCCTTTGTAAAAATAGATCGCTTCTTCGCTCACAAGAGATGTGCAAATTGTACGCCGTTGATCTTTATTAATCTCCGACAATAGATATGGGACATAGACAACGACGACAAAATATAACAATAGACATCGACGACAATATATAACAGACAATAGACATAAATCCTGTCTGCAAACCTTCGATTTCGTGAAGATGTCTTTGAACTGTTGACCAAGTAGCCTGAAGAATGTTTGTTATTTCCTGGATACTCAGTTTGATTCTGAGCTAGACTGTAGCAAACATTCCACACTAAAAATATTTGATTACTTATGAGTACACCTAATACATTGTACCAATCATAATGCAAGGAAGGATTACCGGAAGTCTGGTACCTGGAAGAAGGAGAACAACGCCAAAAGAATATAATTATACTTTTTCCATTGGTTCAGCAATATTGTAGACTGACATTTTTTTAAATATTGATTGTATTATTTGTATAAATCTACTTATTAATTAATTACTTATTTTTAATTGATATTTTGACATATATATATATATATTATATATATATATATATATTATATATATATATTTATGTGTGTCAAAATATCAATTAATAATAAGTAATTAATTAATAAGTAGATTTATGCAAATAATACAATCAATATTTTTATTAAATAATAATATATATAACAATAATTAATTATAAATAACATTTATGGCAGAAGGCAGTAGTTTGGCCAGTTATTGTAGAGCTATTTGGGCTGCAATATATAAAGTGATGATAGCCAACGCCCTTTGAACGGATAGGGCACAAGAAGAAAGATAATTTTCAAACTGATAAATGATAATAATGAAATACTAGATATTTTTGAGAATAAAAATACCGCAAATGAACTTGTATAAGTAATGACAAAGTGAAAACAAAAAAAAAATATTTTTTCGCAAATTTAAATGAAAAATTTTTTTTTTTTCCGTTGACTGTGTTAATGGAATGTAGAATAATCACTGCAACTGAAACACAACAACACTGAAAAGCCTAACTTTTCGCTACTTTTAAATGAACTCAAAAACACCTTATGAGATGACGTTGAAACTACTGTTCGTATTTATTTATTTAAATTGTCACGGAATCACAGGGGTTTTTATAAATAAGTATTTGAATAATTGATACACCACAAATAAGGTATTTGAAATTGAATAACTTTTTATTAAATCACCCGTCACTAAACATTAACTTAACTGGAGCAGTTTTATGTAATTCGGTTTTCACTCGTCACTCAAGTTTATTACACAAATACGTGGGTAGATATTTTTTTATTTCGCTGTATCTATCGCTTTTTATGGTCAATCGCATGGGTTTATATTTCGCTCACTTTTATGACACCTCTGAACTGTCACAACAAACTCACTGTGGGCGTCATCCCGCTTACGAACAGTTTCGGGTTTCCAGACGTTTCGCGAATCTAGCCGGCATTTCGACTGTTTATTCAATAACCTTTAAGTAATTTAACTAATTTCCCGTAAAAAAATATGGGAAAAAATAATAAATAATAACGACTCTTGTGAGCAACATGAGCCGCGTGCTGATTAACGTATCACACTGTGACGCCCGGGCCACATTAGCGACAAGTAATCAACATTGTTGTTGTTGTAATTCCAGCGAGTGACGGACAGACAGACATTCGATTTTAGGATAGTTGATTCCATCGATTTTTGGTCTCGAGAAAATATAATCATTTTTTATAATTATGTAGGTACCTACATAAAAATAATAAAACTCTCAAAAACCGATATGATTGAACTTACAATTGAAGAAAATGAAATGTTTTTATAATAAAATATTTGATATTGTAAGCCTTAAATATATTCAAATTCTCGAAGAATTTTCATATCGTAATGAACTAACCAGAGTACTAGCGAAATATTTTCTGGCATGTTGAGAAGCTCTCGAAATATCGTTATTATATGAAAAGCCTGCCCGAGAAGCTCAGGCCACAGTCAAAAGTGCATCTTAAACTACGATTGCATTTTAACGAGAGCAGTTACGTGGCTGAGTCAAGGATGCAGTTGGGTTGGACCGCATCAAGAGGTACTCTATAGTGAAAATGACAAAACCTTATTGCAATGAGAATCTTAAGAAAAAATTTAAATTGAATTGAAATATTTGGGCTTTATTTTCTTAGTATATATATATAATCATAGATGAAAAAAGTGTTTTATTAATCTTTGATAAAAATCAGTTGTTTAGACCACCAAAAGAAGACATGAACTAATGTAAATTTTGAGACAATTTTGAATAGGTCAAACGTAACAGTCTCTTAAAAATTTTAATGTTTTCGTAAAAAAATCGAGCTTAATTTTTTTTAAATTAAAACAACAATGTCAATTGTAATAATCCATTTTGTTTACTGGCGGATTTATTAACTGCATAATGAATTTGTCTTAAACATACTTCCTGTTTGTCTCAATCTTCTCGCCAGCATAAGGGGTTAAGTTTATCTCTATAGAATTTTATATTTTTTGATCGGTTGCCATTTAAAGTTTTATTATTATTTAAATAAACATCAATATATCATATAATAGAAATCTAATTAATATTGAACTAGTAAAAAATGAATTATAAAAAGTTAATTTATTTAGTCAAACTACAATTTCCTGCGTAAATAAAATGATGTTAAAAATTGAATAAGTTTTTTATCACCGTGATGAAGATTTATCACCGTATATGGCTTGCAAAACTAGTTCCTTAAATTAATAAATAAACTGAAACACAAAAAAATCGTTATAAATTTCATACAATAATTATCAAACATAATAATTTCGTTGTCTGTTCGTCCGTCTGTCTGCCTGTCTCTCTATCCGTCCGTAACTCCTCGTAACGTCCGTAATTTTGTTCGAATTCATGGCTACAAAAAACAAATTAAACAGCCGAAGATGGGTCTTGAACCCCGGACCACCGTATGTTGCTACGGCCGCCTCTACGTGGACCGCCAAAAAGATATTATAAATGTATAGATACTAGGGCTCAGCTGACGCGAACCAATGTTCCGTCATTTTTGATACATTTTTGATACATACTTAGTTATCATAGTAAATGTGATTTCATAGAAGCATATTTAAAAAATAAAAAAAGACATTATTTTATAAAAATTACTAAATAAATTAAGATATTTGTTAACAGCCATAGTACTTACTTATTTATTTACATATATACGGCTCTAAGGCCTTTTACTTTATAATTTGTACAAAATTGATAAACAATAGATAATAGAAATAATATATTTAAAAAAATACAAATGTGAACATAAATTATTTAGAAACATAATCAAAAACAATATAAATGTAGAATTAAAGGCGACAATAAAACAATGACAGTAATTTGACGAAATAAGAAATATAAATAATAATTTTACACAATATCTATCAATAAAATTAAATTTTTAAAAAGTAATTTTATACAATAGGCGATTCAATAGGCAATACAATAAATTATAGAAGAATAAATAAAACAATAAATATTAATTCAATGAAGACAATGTAGAGGAACTAATAATTTTAGAAATAATAATTATATTAAAAGGCGAGTCAACCAAAATATTTTTGCGCGTATATTTTACTTATATTACTGCATTAACCTTGCTGTTGACAAAAATGCCCTTTTTGTAACTGTGCAAGGTAGCATTCCAAATATCTATTTCGGCGTATTCATTGCCTATTATATATATTACAGGATATTATGCATACGTCAATATAATCAAATGCGTGGGACACTTTTTTTTGTTTGGAGATAGAATAGCGAATATAAATAATTGCGTTTTCCGTCCGTACCTTTCAGGATTCTAATAGCTGTTCTTACTCCTTTTCAAAAATTATTTTCACTTCAGAATTGTTTTTAAATAAAAAGAAAACATTGAATTTATGCTTTTCTAATAAAATACTCTGAATTAGATTAGATTTTTCAAATATTTTAGTTCAACGAAAATTAAAAAAACTAATAACCGCATCCAATACTATGTCTATGTCATTAGTATTAATCATTAATCAAAATATATAATTCTCTTTGTAACGATGATCGCCACTAACGCTACCAGATGGCATAAATAATTATGAAGTACATAAAATGAGGTAAAAAAAGTGTGATTCTCTACGTAATAATGTCCATCACTAACGCAACCGGATGGTTTAAATAATAATGAGGTATATGAAACAAAAAAAAACAGTTATCTATTTATAACGTCCATCACTAATGTTATCAAGACACTACGCTACTCCAGATAGCACTATTCTCACAGCTTTAACTGGCGGCCGAAATATATAATAAAATAACATATTTAAAGTAAGATTGTTTAAAAAACTCCGAGATAAAGATACCATGATAGCTTGGCATTATTTATGCAAGTACGTACCACATTATTGTATTGTCATCCGGAATATGACTCTCTGCTAACTTTCAAAGCGACTGTTTATCAGGAAGTGGATCAAACATCGATATCAGGATGTGTTGACAAGCGTATGAAAAATGCATTACTACAATTTAAATATTAGTATTAAATATTGGATACCTACTTTCTCTACTGCTGAGGTAACAGTAGTGAGCCTTGAATTAGAATAGAATCTACCACGGGTGTTGTTCACATTTATTATTTACAAGCCAAATGTAAGGGTGGGCCATTGCAAGACATAAGGGTGGTACCTTGCAGTGTAGTTCTCTAGGTATGGGAGACAAAAAGTTGAAATAGATAGAAGAATCGAGGCTGCTAGTAGTTTTTTTACATTATTAAAAAATAATTTATAAATCTGAGTTATGTGTAAAGACCAAACCGTTTTTACAGCTCCACTTTATATTAAATATGGACTGTTTTGGAAGAGTGAAATCGAAAATGCCTAAATTATTTATCCATAATAATAGCAACATTATGAAACCAGGTTAAAATAACTGAGATATGATCGATCCTTGGCAAGTAGTTCCTAGTTCCGCAAGATTTTAGTTAAGGTGGCTTGTAACCGTTTTTTCGAAAAGCGTATAAGAAAACAGATTGGATCATGATTGGTCAACAGTACAGAACCAGCGTAAAATAGCAGATGTAATGAGACTTTGGGCCTCTAACTCTACTAGGTAAAATAACGAAAATAATGATGGTTGAATAGAGAGTTAAAAGATGGAGGACCTCTATTTTTCACAGATTTCTAATGAGTAATTTCGCAAAATTTGGGTTAGATCAGTTGATGTTTGTATAAAGAATTGTATAGAGAGCTGATGTACGCTCAATTTTATATCAAACATAATAATTTCGTTGTTTGTTCGGTAACATCCGTAATTTCGTTCGAGTTCACGGCTAAAAAACTGCCGGAGATGGTAATTGAACCCCAGGCCACCAAACCTAAACGAGCCGATTAACGAATGTTGCTACGGCCGCCTCTCCGTAGATCACCAAAAAGAGGCTATAAATATATACTAGGGCTTAGCAATGACGCGAATCAATGTTTCGTCATTTTTTATAGGTTACAACTAGTTCATATATAAAGATAAAATATAGTCTTTACGACTGCATAATTTTCAAAGAAGTATCCAGTGATCATTATTCTTTGCTATATTTCTTAAGTTAAGATATCTAAAATCAGTATCTTCAGTCTTATTATAAATTATAATAACTTAATGTGCACTTTATTTTAGATGTTACTGGTTAGTATCTTAATAATAAAATATATAAATGATATATTTTGATGTAGTCAATTAATAGCTGAAGAATTTTCATTAAAGTAAACATGTAAGTGATGACGATGTATCCTTTCCATCCCAAGCTTCAATCTATTGATTGTTCAAACTTGAGTTGCTAATGAGCTACTTACTTACAAGTAAAATTTTCCTCGGAGTAAGTTGATCATTTGTTATTTTAAAATGAAACCGATTTCACGCACGTGTATGTAAGCTTTGTATTATCAAGTGAAAGGATGTTGAAATTATTATATATTATGTACATTTTTTCATTTAGGATTTTAAGTAAATATATTAATTATTTATATTTTTACTCTTTAAATGTTTCATACAAAAATATGTATTCTTGACTTATCTAAAATACAGGTAAACATTTGTTTAAGCTTTAATTATTTAAACATTTTTTTATAGATAAATAAAAACTTGTGTAAGACCACTTTTGAGTTCAATTTATACACGACTAGTTTCGAGAGCCACAGATGCTCTCATTTACAGGTGAGAATATAAACTGAAATATCTTAATTAAGTACTGATATAGGTGGGTGGGCTGTATGTGGGGGAGGGGATGGCCCGGGGTGGAGCTTGATTTAATGGAAACAATGAGGGGAGGGGTGAGGATTTTTTGAATATTATATTATTAATTAGAGGTTTTCCAGAGTTAAAATTTTTTTGAATTTGTAAATTTTCAAGATTATTCATTATTTGGCCTTAATATTTGACTAGGTGTAATACTTTAAGTTTGTGTGAATCGAACGAGTGGTTATTGTTTGCAAACCACATAAACTGCATAACTAACACCAATACTAAGTATTTTATTTATCAATAAATTATCATGTCATTCCACAAAGTAAATGCCAAATAATAAATAATATAGACATTCTTTATTATTTTCTTATTTCCTCTAGCACTTCATTAAACCTCTTCTTTTTTTTCGATTATATAGATTTTTAAAACTTGTACTAATTACTGAATAGCAGTCATATTTCTCCTGTATTATGCATAAGCTCATTTTTATTTGCACAAATTTTTCTAATTACATAAAATATTTTTTTCTATCAATATTTTTCAAGAGTGTTTATATAATCTTTTTCAATCCATAAAAAGCAGAGTATTATTCTGAAGTACTATATTTTCTTACTGTTGGCTTGTTAAATCATTAAATCTTTTCAAGCATTTTAGTGGATCTCGCGATCTTTCTATGAATGGAAAAATTAAAACTCATTATCGCCTTTCCGACTCATCAAAAAAAGGCTTTAAATCTGAACCTTCCAAATGAACATAATATTTAGCGGAGTAACGATGCAAAGTCCTGGCTGCCGTGGTTCTGCAGTCCATTCAGGAGCGCAGACACTTTCACGTCTGAAAAGCCCGCCGTGAATTTAATAGGCAACGAATTAAAATGGATCCCGAATCCTCAATTCGCGGTGTCAGCGTTCGTCCTCGAGCCGCCCCTTAACCGACCAGGGTGACGTTCATAATTGTATCTGTCTGGAACTTATTCCGAAGGTAGTGGAAATTGGACGGTCTGCTGAGAGCATCTTGGAGCACAGACGCTCGTGACGATTTTGGGCCGAACGGCAAGTTCTGAACTCAGCCACCGCAAGCCGAAGGGCGGAACCGGTTCTCAGTGATCAAAAGGGAAATCAGAAACCACTTACTTCAAAAGGAATTACAGTTCAATTGCCTTTTAGTTCAGTGAAGGCGTTTGAACTCTTAGACGATTTCCGACGATAAATTGTTTTGTAAATTATTAAATAACCCTTAAAGATACATAAAAATGTTTATTTAAAACTAGTATTATTAATAAAACTTCAAGAAACACGAATACATAATAATAATTAATGAATGCAATATAATCCATCTTATTTGATAAAACACTGTAGATTAATAAGGGACTTTATATTTACTATTTCTATAGTTTTGAGTGGAGCAGTCCCTCCCATCGTGAGATGTAATAAATAACTAACCTAAATACAGAATTTTTCAATTTATTCGATTAAGTTTTTTTATGAACAACTTCACTATCCACCAGACGTCTCCGTTCTTATTTGTTTTCCTCTTATGATAAAAAAAATCCTCCCCACTACGCGACCCGCTGCCCATTAATTACCCCTGATGATGAGAGGGACTGCTTCTCTCGAAACTATAGTAGTGATAAATATAACTCAACGTCAGAAAGTTTATTATGTGTAAATTTAAAAAATTAATGACAGAAATCCATTCGTACCACAAATCAATAAAATTATGCATTAATAAAATATCTTGGTTTTGTTTCAAGAACAGTGAAAGATTTCAATACGATTAATTCACTCAAAACATTATACGTGACTATGGTTCGTAGTAATTTGCGTTGAAGAGTATAATTCGACAATTAGAATATCAAAAATCATCAAAAACTGGAAAAGGTTTATAATAAATTCATAAAAATTTAAGTTATACATACCAGTTGAACAAATAAATTATGATTTCTTGTTGAGTTATCCTTATTTGGCGAACTTATCTCTTAGAAGTATTTTTACACAAAATTGTTAATGACAGGTAGAACGTCCTGGATTTGACGAAACTGATATTCTATCATGTTCCCATCCGGAGTACCAGGTCATTGGGGTTATTCCATTTAAAATAGGCAAATACAAATTATTACACGAATGGTGCTGTGCAAATTTTTCAATAATAATCGTTAATGCTTTTAATTCTGCTCCGAGACAACGGACAATGGACAATCTGGCTTGGGGTCTCTTAGTCGTTTTGTGTTTAATGCTTATTGGTTTTGTTCAAAATATGTTTATTTTTATTACTTTATTATTATGTTATTTTCTTAAAAATATGTTATTTTTTTGCCGTCGTTCTGTGTATATTTACTGATTAAATAATAATAAATAAGAAATCATTATCTCAATATTATTGACAGGAAATTGTTTAAAATTAATTATACATTTTTAATTTTCTATTCCAAAATTAACAAATCGCCGTTCGAAAAACTTTATTTAAACAATTGAATTTATTTTCCAATTCATCTTTTATAATATTTAAGACGCAGATTTTTGATATTTCTTTTTAAAGATATATCCCAAATAAAACCAATCAAAATGCAGTAACCCGTCTATCAAGGTATTAGCGAAATGAATACAAAGAATCCAATTTAGTGCTATCCGTTGCATTCACGACTGCATCGTACATCCGCATTTCAGATTTCCTTCAACTTGGAGGCGGGAAGGCGGGGTGGTAGGCAAGGGTGGCTGTGGGTATATAGCAGGGGATTGCAGGTAGACTCTACCTGCTGAGAGGTTCCAATTGATCGCGCAGTAAACTTTAAAAAATCGACGATTTATTTACACGCTGACAATTTATTGACGTTTGTAGAATATTTAGTATATGTCTTGAATATGTTATAATTGGCTTTTACTCTGTGGTTATTCATTGAAAATTATATTAAACTCAAATAATATTTTTTGGCAACTTGTTTGTACATACGTATCAAACATAATAATTTCGTTGTCTGTCCGTCCGTAACTTCATGTAACGGCCGTAATTTATTTCGAATTCACGGTTAAAAAACCAAAGTAAATCTATACCCGGGTTCAAATTTTTTTTAATTTTCAATCTTTCAGAATAATTTATTTTATTATCCTTACACGCGATAGGACGGAAAACTTTTAACAACATTACTTTCATTAACTCTTCTCCTCTTCTCTCAATATTACCATTATAGCCACAACTACCCTTACACCAGTAGCTTGGGCTTATTTTTTTCAGTAACTTACAATTATTTATGTTTAAATTAATTATTTTAATTCGAACAGAATCATTGTTAAAAAAAATCTTTAAAAAGTAGTCAGTTTGTCTTCACATGTCGATGATAAATTCTGATTTTCTCGAAACTTGTGGTGAAAAATTAAATATTTTTTTACAAACTCAAGTAGACATAACAACGTAAATATATTTTTATCTTTAATCCATCATTATGATTATCTACAATGAACCGCCAATTCCATCAATAATTTAAATATTAATAAAAAATGAATGAAAAAAAACAACGTGTTGCGAACCGTCGAACACGTCTGAATAATCGTGCCGTTGCGTCGCGCAACAAAGTAACATGCGGCGGAGTGCTCTCGGGATGATATCACGTCGAATCTTATTTTGCTTGTCAGTAAAAAGGAGCAATAAATCAAA
Organism: Agrypnia vestita; assembly: GCA_016648135.1. Lineage (NCBI taxonomy): Eukaryota > Metazoa > Arthropoda > Insecta > Trichoptera > Phryganeidae > Agrypnia > Agrypnia vestita. The sequence goes on along the minus strand of JADDOH010001743.1, from coordinate 28,682 downwards.
AATCGCAAACACGCTCCCTGCTCATTGGATAAAAGTGTACGAGTGTATTGAATTTTGGTGGGAAAATACTTCACACGCTGTCACAAAAGCGCGGGAAGTGGCTTCTGGAAGATTCCTATTTCGAATATATTATAATATATGAACTCAATACTTACATACATCTGTTTAGATTCATTTTTCGCATAAATTTATATATAAATTAAGTATTTACATACAAAATACAAAATTACACAAACAGTGTAATGCAATATAAGCATCCATTATCAACTAAGCAAACTAATGCTTCCAGATTAATTCGCAGTTTGTAGCTTAATAATCGGCAGCTTACGACTTAACAATCCGGAAGCTTTAGAAATTAAAAAAGCTATCAATTATAACAGCCAAATAATAAATAAATAAATAAGTCCTCCTGGCAACCCCGGTGGGTCGCCCCAGATTTAGCTGAGAAAAGCAATACAAAATGTTTATAAAAACAGAATGGGTCTAGACTGGTTGACTCACGCAGAAGTAGCCTAAGGAAGGGGAACGTGGAAACACCTTGTCGAGTCTTTGGGCCCCGACCCTACTAAGACAAGGGGATGAAGATGATGATGATGATAATAAATAAGTCCGATTTTAAAGTTGTTCCCTCTCTCTTCGCTTAACCCCACCTACTTCCTCCCCCGCGCCTAATTAACGTTCTATCCCTCCCTGATTTTCTTTCCCTATGTAAATTCTGTACTCAGATTAGTCTATATTATATTGTCCTGATGAAGTTTGAGACCAACCTAATCTAATTGACGAATATAAATGGCTTAAAACTAAATATTTAATTTTAATTTAATGTCAAACCTCAAAGTATTTTTATGCTTTAATTTTTTTTATTTAACATTGCAGACTGTTTTTTTTCTACTCTATTAAAACTATAAGAAAACAGTTTACTTCAAAATATTTATCACATGATTTGGCAGCAATGCAGTATATAATTAAAATGTCTTCAAAATTGAATTTTTTTTTATATTTCGTACATATTTCTTTATTAATTTAATAAAAATTGTGTGTTTTATTTATTATTTTATACGAGTAAGAAATCGACAATTTATAGTTTAAATATTGAAATTTTTTAATGAAGAAATGTTTGGAACACACATAATATTTGTAATTTTATATGTTGTTTGGCAAAAATAAAGTTCGAAAACTGATATAAGGAAAGATTTCAGAAAAAGGGCAGTATGTTCGTAATATGTTTTAAAGCAATAATACGCAGCTTCGTTCCTTGTTTTATTATATTTTTATTCCTTTTTGTCGCTTAACTTATAAATTTCAATTCGTGTTTTAATCTTTATTTCGAACGATAAAACAATCAGTAGATTAAAATCGCCACAGTACCATCGTCGCAAAGGTGGAGTATAAAATCTCGTGTATTTTATTTTCTATTCGCGAGAGGGACATACACATTTGTATAAGGGTGATTTGTATTTTTGTAAGTAGAATTTATTTTTTTTGTTTACATATAAATAATATACCTATTTATCTTTTAATTGTATTATGTTTGTGTTTATTTTATTTCTCTTTCAGTATTTTTTTAAAAATAACTAAATTGTTGTTAAATTATTCAATGTTTCATACTAAATATCCAGTGCTATATCAACATTAATAATTTATTAGTTATTGGCCATAATACAAGTAGGTATGTCACATACATAAGTTTAAAATTGATGTCATTTACCTATATGGAAACATAAGGGAATATAAATATAATGGTAAAATGCCTTGTATTATCTTTTATGTAAATTTATCATAAATATTTTTAATGATTTTTTTATATTATTTAAAAATATTATTTGAAAAATTCATAAATAATATTTTTTAATGATATTTTGATAAAAGAAATGGGTTCGTGTAGGCAATATATGCACATTAAAAGTTATACTTATTTGGCATATATAAAAAAAACACGCTCTGTATTGTGTAACTTGCGTTGGAACATATCTGGAAAGAATTTGCGTGCACAACTTAAGGTATAGGTACAAACAACACGTACTAGAACCAGCAATTTTAGTACGTACAATTCTCATTAATCCATCAATGGATAAAAAAATTTAAATACACATTTTATGCACCATTATACTCATACACACAAAGCACCATTATACCTACGTGCCGTCTTGCATTCTGCTTGCATAAAAAAAAAAAAATGAAACGATAATCAATCAATCATAGCGAATTGACAATAGCGAAGATGACAATTTTATTATAGCCTCATAGCGGGATTCGCCTACGTATGGATTATCGCAACGTCTTTCACGTGTCCTGCAACCCCTAACTAAACGCACAGGATCCTTTGTCGAGAAATCTGAACCATTTAAAAAAAAAAATAAAGAAAAATGACATTTTAGTTAGTTTTTAAGTGTACAAATGTGCCGATCAGCGAGAGTATAGATATAACTCGGCGACTCTGAGCGATATATCGAGCCTCTGCAATACTTTATTTAGGGGGGACTACTATGTTCAGAAAGATGGAGTAGCAATGGGATCGCCAGTAGCTCCAATAGTTGCCAAATTATTCGTGGAAGACTTCGAAGAAAAAGCAATAAGAACTGCCACTCACCCACCGTCAATTTGGCTAAGATATGTAGATGACACGTTTTACGTTTACCCAAACGGTGAAGTTAATATTTTTTTAGCACGTTTAAATAGCCAAAATCTACAGATAAAATTGACCATGGAGGTTAAAAAGGATGAAAAATTAGAATTCTTACGTGTTCAATTTTAGAGATTTGCTTCTCAGTGAAATATACGGTTCGTATAAAATATCCGTATTATTTAAACACATAAATTATACTTTCTATTCAATACTCAGACTTTATTCTTTGCAAAAATGAAAACTATCATTACGGTCACTAATATCGATTACGAAAAATTCATTCGCTCTAAAACAAGTCGAATAAAATGATAAAAAACTTCTAAAAATTAAAATATATTTTTTCACATGATTTTAATCATTTTATTTGATTTTTATAGTAGCGAATAAATTTTTCATAATCGACACTAGTTGTTGTAATGATAGTTCAAGTTTTTTGCAAAAAATATGTCAGAAATATTGAAAAAAATGCAAACTTTGATATTGCATATCTCCATAACTCTTGATATTATAAGAATCGTTCTTATAAGTCGTCACTTATAAGAATTTCTGTTGTTCGATTATCACTAAAATCTAAGCTTACCCAAAGATAACTTAAAAGACATCTTAACTATTGTTTGTTGAGTCGTGACATCATACTTCATGGTGTAAATGAATAATTCTGTTGCATGATATGATGTGTACGCATTTCGTTGCATACAAAATTTTTACTTTTAATGCAACTGCAGAAGTATAACTTCAAATGATCAAAAATGACAACAAAAATCAATAAACAATTTTTTATCATAGAAAATGGACAAAGTGTATGATGTTTCAATCTGCTTTTTCATTCAACCCGTCATTACTAAGCATCAAAAATAATTCCACATTTGCATTCGCATTGAGCTTTAACAATTTCATATATTTGTTTGGAATTCTATCAATGATTATTTTCCATAAAAGCAGAAAACATGAAAATACATTTGCCGTAAATGTACAATATTCAAATATAAATTCCGTTCATCCTGCACAGTGAATTTATGAAAAAGTTTAAAATATTCGTTTCGACTCTCCACCATATAATCACAAGTCTAATTATACAATGTAACAAAAAATCTCAGATATGAGAGATTTTTTGCTCACCAGCTTGCCAGTTCAGGGTTTAAATCATATTCAGGGTTCAATCATAGGTCAACGTTAAATAAGTCAGAAATATTTTTAAAAATGCTAACTTTGATATTGCGTATCTTCATAAGTATTGATCTAAGGTCATGGTTGAAATTTTTCGAGTTATATAAATAAACAAATAGTATAAATAAATAAAGTAGTGTGTACTAGCTCTGTTACATCCGTATACAGCGTCAAGCACCTTTTTTCAATTACCAAAAAACGGTCTAAAGTCGAGGTTTTTGGTACTAGCTATGACCCATCCTTTTTCGGCCCTGTCATACCTACCCCTTGAGGGAAAAGTACCATTTGTGCCGCTACCTGCAACAGTTTTTCTACCATTCTAACCACGCTTTACTGTACAAATAGTCCCCATTATCCTCTATTAGTTTCTCCCGGTGCGCTGACCAGTATCGCGGTGAGGACGAGGCGCGGGGGTCAGATTTCAAAAGGTGGGGGCAAATTTGCGACCCCAGCGCGACAGCCTAATCCGGATATATGGGCGGCACCCCGTGCAGATTAGGCAGCATTTCAATTGAACTCCTCCAAATCATTTATTTATTCGTATAAAAGATAACGTAACCATTTTTGGTACGGTTTGAAAGGTAAATTTATCAAAAAAAATTGAGAAAATGCTTTTTGCAGGCATTCTTAATATTTTTTCAATTTCACCCATGCAGTATCTAAATATTTAACACATTATTTTAAAGCTTAAAACAAATTTAAGAACACATATTCTTCAGCTGTTTTCGCGTGTCTTACTTGTCTTGCTTGTTAGTGACGTGATTAATTAATGCTCTAATTTTTAACACTCTGTTATCTGTGGTGGAATCTTGTAGTTGATTTTTCACCAATTTTCCGACTAGTTAGAGCTCTGAAATTTTCCAAATTTACATAAAATGGATAATTTTATACTATTTTTGACATGATTTGGTCATTATTTTGAATACAATAACATTTATACGCCTTTGTTTCAACAGTTAATGAATTAAAATGAGGAGGTCGGGAGCATCGAATCACGCTCACGCGCAACGAGTATCACTCGAACTATAGAGATTGCTCGCATTTGCGCTTGTTGGTGATATTGATCGAACTCGGAAATCGTTTAAATATACTGTGCTTGGTGATATTAATAATGTGTTGCCAACTTACGAAAAAATGATGAAGTTTTACGAGACAAGACATGACTTAACAAGTTCATTTCAGAAAATAGTAGACATTGTAACAAATAAAATAGAAGATATATGTTGAAGATCTTTAATTTCTATAGTCACACATATACAAATAACACATATCTTAAAATCCTATCATTTAGTATAGATAAATATTATTTAATCTTACCCTAAGATACTGAAGAAAAATCAAAAGGGATTATATCGCAGCAGTAAAGTGCTGTTTGATAATTCTTTATGTAAATTTAAAGAAGTTATTTAATACTCCTGTCCGCGGGATCATAAAATACCCGTGCAAAAGCAGAGCCTCTTTACTAATCAGCGAACATCAAAATAAATTATTGAATACTCAGATGTAACCGTAATAAAACAATTGGAAAAACGAAACATTCCAGGCAAAACTCATCTTTGTATCAAATAAATACATTGGATGATAAAGCAACATCTAATACACACGTTGGGTCACTGACGAAGCAATCTAATCTGGAACAGTGTCATGCACGTCACGTCAAATCGTGGCAATTGAATTAAATATTCAGTGGTACAATGTGTATCGACGTCCTTTTTAAATTAGCTTGAAATCAAATTAATCGACCGTAATTATCACAAACAGAATAAATGTTATCATAAAATACTAAAAAACTATCGGATTATGTAAGATTTGTTACGTGTCACCCTGATTGCCTCTGTAAGACTTCGTATCACTGTGAAATAAAGATCGATATATCAAACAAAATGATAAAATATTATGCCGATGCACGATACACTTCATTTTTTAAAAAAATAAATGAATATAAAAACGTTTACGCATTGTGTGTTTTCAACGAGCAAATCAAAGAACCTATTTTCCATCCAATATTTTCCCGTTTCCAATATTGTATCGAATTTCTATCGAATACAAGCATACCCAGACACTATTTTAGCAGTCTCATAAATCGTAAAATTGGTAATTGTACGCAATATTCGCATATCTGACACGCGGAGGCCGTTTGTCTTGAATCGCTACAATATTTACACATTTTTGTACATATTATATCTGTAATAGATCCCGCATGGGTGATGGAATACGTGATATGTGTATTTACCGTCACATATTTTAGTTTATACCGGTGAAAAATGATCTCTATTTTACTTTGTAACTCTGAATTGCGTATTACTTATTTAAACCTAGAGAAAATGCTCATATGTACGTATCTAAGGTCACGAGAGTAGTTAGTTATGGTTATATTTAGCGTTAAATAAGTCAATTTAAATATTTTATGACTCCTTCAAACTATTGTCTTTCACAACTCTAAAAAAAATCGAAATTATATATTTTTTAATAAAACTCTGTTTTACGTTCCCTAAAACCACGTTTAAGTTTCATGCTCATTTTTAATTTGAACCGTCTTTTTGTTATAATTTTTATTGTTTTTTCTTATAAAAAAGTTAGTAAATTAATTGATTCAGCAGTTAATTCGTGACGTAGCATTTCAACCATTCGTTAACCATTCGCTAAGTGTACAAAAATAATAATAGTTTGCCATAGATAAATAAATAAATAGAAAAAATTAGTTTATTTTTATTGTGGTCCGTTCTTTTAAATCTTTTAAATACATAAACGATTTTTTACGCGTGATCGCAAGTCCATTTCTGGACTTTCTAGGATCTCTGCGAAAGTGCAGTATTTTGGACTAGAGCAAGCGAGTGGTTAATCTAAATCTCTATACTTTGTAAGACACCCGTACCCCCTTGTATATAACTCCTAATGATTGTTTGAATGTTATAGAAAGATAATTAAATAACATACTGTAATAGTTTAACTCTTTAATGAAAAAATTTTGGAGTCTGAATGTATACTCATTAGTTATGTCAGGATTGTATTTTTTTATTTTGAGTTTATGAAGCTGCCTTCAAAGTCAACTTTACACTGGTTTTCATGCATATAGCGAAGACTAACTTGGGTGTAATTGAATAAGGCAGATAGTTATGTCAGTCACGCTGGTTTGATCAGAAACGTGCACACCGTGTTTATTATTTATTTAAGGAAGCATATTAGGTTACTAAAGATCACTAAAGTAGACTGACAGGCGGAATTTAATATTCGAAAAACTGTTTTCGGGTCTGAAGATGGAATTAGAGAAAACTTACACAGTGCATCGCCGTTATTCAGTGATGTACGCTTAGCCAGGGGGCAGTGAATTGTCTCTATTTTCACTGTATTTGCCATTACAAAACCATCTCAATGGGTTTCTTCATTATTAGAATATGTTTGTGTATTGTAATAATTAAGAAGTGACATGTTTTATTCAGAGAATATAATTAAAATGATCATTCTGATCAATATTTTTGAATATTTTCGTACTTTGTAACCAAAGAGCAGCAAAAATCACCAACGTGTTTAAATCAAAATCTAAAAATGAATTCTGCCTTCTTTTATTGATATCACTACTCATAATTCACGCCCTTCCAATAAATTTCGCATTTCATGCACAAAGCTAAGAAATTTAGCGCTCTTATCCATATATTCGGAATTTTTGTACTAGCCCGCATTCATTATCGCATTTTTTCATGTCCATATAATATATATAAAATATTATGACATCTGCTTGGAATATTGCGGTCTTTTTTTTACTTAATCGCTTTTTCCATCCGTATATTCAATGTATACAATTTCAGATGACGCACGAATGATTTCTTCACCTTTGAACGGTCAATTTATTTTAAATATGATTTTTGTTTAAACTTTGTACTACATACATAATAATAGTTATTTATTTCTACTATTGTATAGAGAGGAGCAGTCCCTCTCATCATTAGATATAATTATAATAACACATATTGTGTGTGCAGTACAAAGTTTAAATAAAAATCATTTTATAATTAACATGTTGCACTACGAAATAATAATCAAATCAATTAATGTATATTATAGATGTCTCACAGAGATAAAACTGTATTTTTTCAAGGAAGAGTAGGTATATGTCTTTTTTGGGTGGCCATAGGACTTACGACCTATCGTATGGTTGGCTTGGGTGATCACTTTACACATATGTAACGTTCGCCATTTCCACCCATTGATGTCCCTGTGACAAACAATCCAGTTCTTTTCTGAAAAATTTGGACATACTCAAAATATCCTGAATACTCAAATCGTTCAATGATAGTCAATTTAGCTTTCAATTATTTACTTACTTTTATCGAAATATTCCCACACATCACTCTTATACAAACCTTTTTGCTTCTTGCAAATCAACTTTAAACCGTTAAAAAAAAGGTATATATTACAATTAGAAACATGTTTCATACCATTGAAAAATATATTATCTGACATTAGATCAAACTTAGATATTCAGAGAAACAGTTAAAATATTATTTTTGGATTTCTTTGATGCAAGTTTCGTTCATTATCGAAATGATAAAAAAAAATATTTTTCATTTGTTAAAGAAATACGAGTTATTAAAAAAAAAGAATCTCATATTGCCTTGGTTAATCCGCAATCCTGTTAATGCGACCATGAATAACCGAAGTCTACTGTAAACCTTTTTCTGATTTCAAAAGCGTAATTGAATACATCTCATTTCCTTTGTATTCAAATCAAAATTTATTTTTCTATGAACTATTAAAATTTCTTTCAAAGTGTTTCTTTATTTTTGTTATCTTCTAAACTACTTTGAATATAAACATGATTTTACATAGTTTTGTAGAGAAAATTACTCTCAGTATTAAAAATATCAAGCTAAATGTCATATTATACTTTGATTTTCTAAGGTTGTGATTTACAGAATTAAACTGAATATTTAATTTATGAGGATTCTGAGTAAATTTTTGTTTCTTTCATTCAAAATAGAGTATATTGTTTTAAGCATTAATTATCAGATAAGCTCTTAGAAAGGGAATTTACTGTCTAGCTATTAAATTCATAATTTATTGAAAATTATAAATATTCAAAATCGTATTCACAAATGTTAAATTCGTTAAATAATGATTTCTATTGAACACAGCTTAGTGTCTGCTTAATGTCTAATATTTTAAAAAAGATTTTTAAATCATTTAACGGTTTAAACTTTCATTTTTACAAAATTTTATGTGGCAAATGTGATCATATTTTTGATGTGATTTTGATATTTCAGTACAAGTTTTGCGTAAATATATATCACATGTCTTCTCGTAAAATAAACCTTAATTTATCTACGTACGATTCTATAAAAGGAAATTTTTAATTATGAATTCTTTGTTTAGTACGGTGACCTTAAAGTAATAAAGTATTCACGTATTCAAATATATTTTATATATTTATCAAAAACTTTGGGTGCAACGGCCTAATATTTTATCATCATAATAATATCCCTGTTTGTGTTGCAAATAAAAAAGTTAATACACACACAATTCGTCTGATATAAATCTAGAAAAAAAATATCGTCGTCCAAAAATGAAATGATTTCATAAAATATTATTTAGTTTTCTTTATTTTTCTTTCCATTGACCTGAACGAATAAAAGATTCCGTCATAATTTCACTTAAACGTCATCAATATCATAACCGTTCATTTTCCCCTTTCGTTTTTATAAACGACATTTTCCACGCAAGGTGCGTATCTACCAGCGAAATGTTTAATATAAGTCTATAATAATAATTATGTCATCAAACTCATCAACATTTAATGTCACCTTTTTAAAAATGTCTAAAGCTATTAAAGAATTTATTAAGTTATATGAAAACGCTATTTTCACCCAATCATCCAAAGTTTGTTTGGATTCAAAAATCGTAAATCCAAAAATATTTACTTTTTTCGATGAAATTATATTAAAAATAAAAACACTTTTCAGTTAGGACGCATTTTACTTCGCTACGTTACATTATAATATAATTACGAAAGGTTCAAAGGAAATTTTGGTTCATGTTAGTATTGTCTAAGGATTATTTCTTCGATAGGGCAATAAATTTCCAATCCGAAACAGGAAAATCCTTTTGTTTTAATTCCGTTTTTATTGGACATAAGACTTCATGAAGAGTAATTCTTTTAAAGTGTCTGTATTTATTTAAAGTATTTGGTAATTTTACAAATTTTATTCCAAAGTACTCTCCCTTTAACATACTTTTATTATTCACTTAAAATTTTATGTTATATACTTATATTATGTAAAAAATAATAAACTTTTTTAACTGTAAATAGTTACGAATAATTTATACGAACCGTATGTTTTTCCGAGAAACGATTCTCGACGTTTTGTTGAATTCATATTCAACGTCATCAGGAGGACGACCTGTGCCGGCGGATTGGGAGGCACAGGGCGGGTTGATTAATTAAACGAAACGTCGAGAATCGTTTCTCGGAAAAAACAAACGGTTCGTATAAAATATCCGTAACCATTTACTTTCAAAAATGTCTAATGACCGTAATACCAACCCTAACTCTTTAAAAATAATAAACTGATCAAAATGCTTAAGAAAAATTCATAAAGAAGTGAAAATTAGACACTGGAATTAAAATTCCAGTATTTTTTTACCTTTTATTGCTTGTTACTATTTTTATTATTTATCACTATCAATCAGTATTCTCGAAGAAAAATTACGGAACATAATAATTTCAGGATTTTGAAGCTTCGTGAATAGAAAATTCATAAATAGAAATCCATTCGATTTTTAAATTGACCTTATGTGCTGTGATTTTACATTTGCCCAGTTGAGTCACATCATGCCCCGTACTGAAAAAGCGGTACCTACCCGGTTCGGTCTAGCTAAACTTTACGCGATCGCCCTTATCTATGGAAGCCGTCGTAGATTTCTCTATGAATTAGAGATCATTTCGACAAGGCATCCATTGAAGATGGTTATTTGCTGCCCCGGACTGGTATGTATTGCTTGATTAACTTTATTTACTCATATCTTAGGAACAGTATTATATAATATTATTTATTAGCTCATACCAATGTTATTTATGATATTTTTTACGTAGGGCCGCAACCTTGGCGTTGTACAAAATATTTTATTTGGCTACCTACATATCAGGGATATCTAGAAACTAAGTCAGAGTCATGACGAAATGATAGGTCATTTATTTACTTTCAGGATATAATTCTGGATTGGAAGATGTCTACAAGCAGCTTTAACTATGTGCGTAGTCACGAGGACTCGCTACCTACAACCTTTAAACAAACCACGTGTGGTAGCTTCTCCATTTCAAATAAAACTCAATCTTTTCTACAAATTTCAACAGTGTTCTTCAAGGCATCATCATCAGGAGACGACAGCCTTTAAAATGTCAGACGTTTTTTCAATGTAATAATTTCTACTTAAACATTTGAAAGCAAAAAAATGACGTAAATTTATAATGAACTACCTTTACCTAACAGTATATTCAGTTATCCTGGAATATTAACCTAATTTTGAGTTATAATTTAAAGTAATGAAACATTTGAATGTAAATTTTGGGCATATTTGTGATCTAAATTTTATATTAAGATTTTTTATAACGGTGTGCAGTGTGTTAAGTTTGCCAGATTTAATATTTCTGTAATAAATAAATTGTAATTTAATTTCAACTTCCATTCTCTTTTACTTTTCATAGTATTCCGACATCACAACGGAGCTAATATATTTTATTGAACATTTGTTGATAATTATATTTTTGAGCTTATTGCTCGTATACATCATAACAATATTTGAACCGACAATTCTCATTTATCCTATTGCTGACTAATCGGATTCATCCAATTAGGATGGGCCGAGTCCAGGAATGCAATTGCAATTCTTTAACCTAAAACTCAATATGAAATAAAAATAATATAAAAATGTGAAGACCGTGTAAGTTGGTGAACGACCTTTGCGTGTTACCTGAGTGTGTTGCGCGCTGATTGCGAAACTCAATCAGCGTAATTGTTGTAATTCCAGCGTAGCTCCAGCGAGTTACGGACGTTACAGACAGACAACGAAATTTTTATATTTAGATAACTCTTATTGGAAAAAACTCTCTGACATGTGTTATACCATTTCTTCAAATAGTATGTTATTTGCTTTGTATTTATAAACAAAGATATTTAATACCCTTAAAAATGTTTTTCTTCAACTGTATATTTTTTTTTATATATATATTTATTTATTTTTTGATACTTATTGCATTATACATATGCCAAACTGCACAGCAGTTTTACGGCATGATGTTTTACGGCATCTCTAACCGCTTATCTCCTATAAAATGTTCCGAATTTTCCACTTTTATATCTTACTAACTAAGGGAGTCTTTGTTAAGTTAAACATGCTTAATTAGTTAAAACACGTTTCTTTTTATTGAAAAAATCCATATTAGTTTACATTTTGAATTATGATACATTCTTGTAATGTTAAATTTTTTGTAACGTTGAATATAGCCAATCAAAACATTTTAACGTTTTTTTTACATTTTGAAACACAATGATACATTCTTGTAATGTTGAATGTTGCCACTCAAGATACTATTCTTTAGTTTATACAAACTTAATTTTAAAATTTTATATATTTAATTACGAAACTTCCTTGAAGTGTGCAAACTCGGTTTTCTAAGAATAAACATATAATAGATATATTATATACTAATATATTTTGTATATCAATGATTGATTTAAGAACATACACAATAGTTTTTGGCTATTAGAGGGATTAAGGGTTTTCGTGTGCAGTAAAAGTTACCAATAAAAAATAACATTTAATTTTACGATTATCGTAAACTTTATTACAGTTGACCTAAATTCGTTATCGAATGGGCCGATTTTCTATGTTTGAAATACCTATCTATTGATTTTCTTCGATAATTTTTCATCCAATCACCGTGAAAAATAATCTCATTTAAAATTTAGTGAAAATGAAATAGGACAACGCCAATTATAGCCATTAAAAGCTTAACAAATTACTTTGAAAGTAATTGGGCAATTATTAAAGACAAAATAAAAAGTATCTAAATAATTGGTACAATGTCTACACTTTAGTTAAATTTGTTTAATGATTAGTAGAATTTATAATCCTTTGACAAAAAAATATAAATTATTTATTTCCCTTGGGCGACTATGCTTTTATTTTTATTTTTGGTAAATATTTGGTAAATATTTTCCATTTACAGTTGAGAGTAAAGGGATAATTCTAATTTAATGGTTTATCATATAAAAAATGTTAAATGTTTATGTATTATGCATGAGATTCTAAGTTAGACGAAAAATTCTAAGGACAAGTAAGTTATGGTTCTACTAGATGTATAATTTCAAAACGGATAAAAAAAAGAAAATTTTCAGAGAATTTCTAGGTTTTTATTGAAGATTCTTGAAATTTTAAGATATTTTTAAAACATGTTCAAGTTAAAATCTATATACGGACTTTTGTAAGTGAACATATACAAAAAAAATCACCTAAAAACTACCTTATATTTAAGTCTGTTGTACTATTTTCATGTAATTTTGTGTTTTTTTGTTTCATATTAACTACTATTGCATAATATAAACAAACTAAAGAGGCGGCAAGAGGTTGGGAAAGCCAATACTAATATGGAGCGACAATTTTTCAAATGACATGTCTTAGAAATCCAGCACTGGAAGGAAATACCTAAAAAAACGATTAATTGAGGAAAACTCAGTTGCGTAATGTCTCCATGACTGTTTAACTTGTATTGCAAGGAAATTGGCCTTATTTTAAATGTAAACAAGTCGAAAGTGATGGTATTCGAAAAGGAGGAAAGTAAGACAATGCGTGAAATACGAGTAGGCAATGAATGTTTGAAAAAAGTAGATGAGTTTGTGTACTTTATACTTAGGGTATACTTAGGTATATACTTTATATATATTAGGTGTATACTTAGGAGAGGAAAAGTTGAGAAGATATCGAGACGAGAGCGACTGCGGCGAATAGGATGAACGGTGCTATGAATGTAATAATTTCTAATAGAAATATGTCTACCGTACATAATGGAATTCTGGTACCAACACTGATGTATGGAAGTGAAGCCTGGAGTTGGCAGAAGAAGAACGAAATTAGACTGAGTACAGTGGAGATGAGATCTCTTCCTGACGGGAACACGCAAAAATAGGGGGTGATTCCACCGCCCTACGGTCAAGTCAACCTGATGGAACCGATATCGCAGATTCTCAGACGAATGCGAGATCGTATTAAATTTCGCTGAGAATCTTAGAGCGGTCCAAAGGTTGAAGCAGGAGTATGGAGTAGGAGAGAAGCGAATGTCGCAAGTAGATCTGGAGTTGAACGCGGATAGAGCAGAACTGGTTTCTGAATTCCTGCGTCACGTATTTTATTCAATATATTTTTCAGCGCCCGCACGCCCAGGCGCATTTTCAACCATCAGTCAGAAGTCGGCATTTCGGAAACCGACGACACCGACTCTATAAGCAGTGGTCCCGCTTTCAAATATCAATAAAACATGTAACATAACATTTTTCTCAGTTTTTTCGTACTATCTTTACATATTATATTTATCTTTATTTTATAAAACGCAAAAAATGTCCCTCAGGATCACCCATGAGTAAATAACCAGTAAAAAGGGGGCCAGGCTCGCCAAGCCTGGTTCAATAATTTCGTTTATCTTGTCTCTCTGGCGAGCCTGGCTACACTAATTCGTAATATTTTATACACAAATATGTAAAACCATATACAAGTGATACATATGCTTTTACTTATAGTAAATGTTTATTTAAATATTTAATATAAACATCTGAACTAAGTAAGACTAAGCATATCCGTTTTTTTTTATAAGGTATCGCATTTTTTTTATGTCGTATATTTTTTTATTTTTCCTATAAAGTATCGCAAGTATTAAAATAGGGGTGTTGAAAAAAATCATGAAACTGTGGGGGTAGTGTAAAGGAAATAAATAATGCAGATATGTGTGTGTTTTAAATCTGTCGGCACGTAAATAGAATTCAAATATTCCACCAATATTTGAATTTTTACACAATGAAAATTAAATTGAATTCTAGGGTAAAAAGTGTCCTTGGAAAAATGTACCTATAAAAATTTCTGTCAAAATAACTGAAAAAAGATGTAGATGACGGAAAATTTTAGAATATTTTATTCAATATTAAATTTTCATATCTTACACAGGCGTACTGGAATATTTTAAAATTGGTAACTGGAATGATGACGACGTGCATTGGTACATTCAGAATTTCCATAAATCCATGAGGATTAGCTTCGGCAAGTTTATTTTGAGTTTATAGGTAAGTGCTTTAAAATATCATGGTAAATAAATACAAATTTGAGTGTGCTTTTTGAAAATATTCCAATTTATAATAATCATATGAATTGACTTTTTTATCACCTACCTCGCCTTTGCCAAGAGTTCTATTGATAATTCGCTCTACACAACCGCTCTGGTAAAAATTGATCAACAATTACTGCTTCCTCAACTAAATTTGCTCCGCATTTCTACATTTCTTATTTGAACTATATTTTTCGCCTACTTTCATCTTAACGTGCACAACTTCCGTTTACTTAGTTCATTTCACCAAATGCTTGTAGCGCATTTATTAATTAAGTGTGGAAAAGTGTCAATTATCTAAATATTATTTATTTTTAATAAGACATGAATTTTAAAAAGTCAGTGATTATTTTTTTGCCTGGGACTATTTCATTAAATTCATGCATAAATCTTAAGTTTAATTCTTCGCTTTTAATTGACTTTAAAAAAGTATGTAATCGATATGAACAAAGTTAGCAAGGACAAATGTTTTGCAAAAAATCCGGGAAAAATCTGAAAAATTAACCTACTGCATCCCATTCAAAAAAATGTATATATATTATTACTTGAATATAATATTCCTATGCTTGTTCACTTCTTATGCAAAATATTGTAAAAAAATAGTCATGTACTTAATTAATAAACAATTGATAACATTCAATATGATTTAGCTTTCAAATAAATGTATATGTATCTTTACATGTATGTAGGTTTATACAATATAATGTTACATGGTTCATTAATTTTTTTTTATATTTTTTTTATTATTATTATATTTTCATTATTATTTTTATGAACATTGTACTTGGTCACCGAAAATATTAAAAATTAAATTACAATTAAATTTTATTTATTCGGAATATTTTGAGTTTTTTTAATTTTTCAAAATACTGGAACACAATACAGGATTTTATCTCCAGGGGACATCATTTATCAAGATATATTATAGATCACTCATAGAGATGAAAGTAAATATATATATCTTGATTAAATTAAATTAAATTTATAATAAAGACCACATTCTTATTGTGAAGTTACAACTTTTCAGAACCAAGTTTTGTGAAATTTGATATCAAATGAATTAATCGATTAGAAAGACATATAGAAAAATCAAATCCACGAAAAAATATTTGGCTGCTACTGGGATTTGAACCACGGATCTCCTCCTATCCAGGGCAGGCGTGTGTAAGTAAGAGGCCGCTATAGCGTAATTGATTCTTAAATGTTTATTCTCTTTAACTTATATTATTCGTTTTCACCTGTGATTTAGAATTATCAACTTAAATGTTGTAAAATAATTTAGATAATATTTGTGTATGGCGGAACATCGCTATCTTTACGGTCATATTATCCGAATGTTTTGCGAAAGGCTGATAATTACATCTATTACTGTGGACCGCACAAAGCGAGCCGCCCAAAATATTATATTTTCTCCCGCTTCATGAAAACATCCACGCCGGTACAAAGGCGTGTTTCCGAATGAATAATCATTTGCGCCGGGATCATAAATAATTATTTAGGGGTAATTCACCCGGCTCGTGTTCCTGGACTTCAAAGTCCGGGTTCCGTCTTCGACCGCGTCCGAATGTACAATCGGCAGAGAAAATCTGTAATCAAAATTCACCCTTTTATCTGTGGAAAGGCAACGAAATTGCGGGAACAAAACGGCGAAACCCTAGCGCTGAATTGAGCGCATTACAAAATTCCTGTCTCAATATTTCGGGACCGTTGGAAAAGATGTTTGGAATCTGTTTTATTTTAGGTACCATCATTTGAGGGAAATTTTAATATTTCTCTATTCAGATATGAAAAAGGGAAAGATATCTGAATCAAAATTATTATTAAATTGATATTAAAATTGTGGTTTTCGATTAATATGAAAATACATTCAATATTTTTATTGAAACTCATTTCGATTAGGTAGTGAGATGTGATTATTTTGTTATTATTTTTAGAAGAACAAGATTTTTTTTTTAATATTTAACTTTCATGTTCAGTTAAAAGAGAATTTTAAAAACTTACATATTAGTTACCTTAAAATAATAACGACTTCTTAGTGTCGATTCGCTATAATTCCAAATTATTTTGGCATTGAAAAAAATAATATTTTTATATAAAAATATCATTGCAAGATTAACATTTTTTTGATTAATTAGGTAGATAATTTTACATAAAGAGATTGTGACTTCATTTACCTAGCACAGTTTTTTTTATTTATATAAATTTACACCGAATTGACATTGTGCCCTGTCAATATTGTACAGTTATTTACCTTTTTTAAGGAATATATTAGTTGGTTTATATTGTTGACTGGTCAAGGATGTCCTGGTAGGTATAGCAATATTTTGTTACTTCACAAAATACGAACAAAATGCAGATAATGTCATAAGAATTTTAAACGTTATCAAAAATATTACTTTTCTTAGGGATCACAGTTAATATGAATAAAAAGTAATCATATTGCTTTATACAAATATTCGAACATGTTTTTTTTTTGGTATTTTAGACAATTTAATATAAAAAATGCACAGAATAATCAAATTATCAAAAAATATTTGGCACTTTTCCTTTACGAGGAATAGTGATGCTAATTTCGCCACAGCAACCATGTTGACAATCGTTTTCCTATCTTTAACTACCCAGTTTACTCTATATTTTCAAATAATATTTAAAAAGTTTAATTTTTCTTTACATTTGAATTTTTTGAAACGAATTTTTTTTTAATATTCGAAAATATAAAGTAAATTGGATAATCTAAGTTAGTAAAACGATTTTTTTGGAATTCTATAGAGAAATTTTTAGAATTCTTATGTAAGTCGTACGTAGGTACGTATTTTATTCTAATTTCGAATAGCTTTGAACTCTATACGTGGGGTATAAAAGCAAAAGTAGCAATATTCAACAAAAATAATTTTAAAAATTTTTCAAAAAATTTTTTTAAAAAGCAATCACCGTGGATTACTAATTTAGAATATACTTACTAAATTCAAAATTTTGTAGTAAATATAACTTTGTCAAAAGCATGTTTCCAAATTACTTTTAAATGTAAACACAGCCATATCCTCGCTGTGCAAAAAACAAAGCAGCAATATTAATTTCAAAGAATCAAAGTAAATTTTTTATTTATATTTATTATTTTTATATTTTATATTTATTTATATTTATTATTTTTATAAAAGAATGCAATTAAAAACTTATATCAATAAGAAGTCGTGGAATAGATATCGGAGAAATTTCCTTGAGTAGTGACAGGTTATTTGTACTTATCTCGGAAACACCTCTGTGAGATATTGCTGCCTTTGCTTTTATACCACTCATTCGCATATGCAAGGAATCCCGTACACAATCACAAAAACCTTTTACACACTGGTTGATGCCAGGGTAAAATAATCCATTTTTTATATATTCTAAATCTGCGTATTTTGTGTCTTAATTATTTAGTCTTTTAAAAGTATTAATCATACTATAATAATTCAATTTTTTTTTTTGATACACAACATTATTAAAATGAACTATTTGAAAATAGTGTACGTTCTATTATTTAATTCATTTTCAACCCCTGCCTGATATGTATAAATATTTCCCAAAACGAGGAGTCTATGTTTATAAACATGGTTTTGCTTAATATTCCAAACAAGGGTCCAATTTAAACTGATTACGGAATTATATCTGGAAATTGAATATTCCATTTCTAAAGCTGGGGCAGGGGTTGGTCAGTCCACGCATCTCGCGAATAACTATCAAAACCGGGTCGGTTTCTAGCAGTACGGAACAGAATTTCAAATACTCACGACTAGCACGGGGCAAAAAATTATGCAATATTTAAAATAACGATCATCGGCTTGCAATTACTCAATATTTACCGATGTCGAAAAGAAATAAAATTTTATTCTATTTCACTTTAAATTGTTAACCCTTTGCAGGGCAAATTATTTTTAAAGGGTATTGATTGCAAAATTTCTTGCTGAGATTTAAGGTCTTTATTTGTGCTTTCATTATTCGTAAACAGGAATAGAGGGCGTCCGCGAAATACTTGGCATGATTCAAATACTACAAGTATTTGAGAATGTCACTGTTTAAAACCTCAACAACCGTAAAACTTACATGAGAAGATGTATGAATGTCACCGAAGCAAAAGTGGTACGCCAGGATAGAAGAATGTGGCGTTCAATCCTCTCTGCCTACCCTGCGGAGAAACGGTGTGATGGTTAGTTAGTTAGTTATTCTTTTTTTATTCTTGCATGTAGTCTCTTTTTCCTACATTTAGTAGGTATCTGTTATTATTTAGTACCTGTATCAATATTCTGCAATGTAGTGATTCTTGGTATCTGCTGTCTGTACCTACTACAAACTTGATAATTGCAAAACTTTTGTGTAATTATTGTACTTTTCTATGTAATATACACTTTTGCACCATATTATTATTTTTACTTTATTTTTTCCGTGAATTCATTATTTATTTGTAATGTGTAAGTTTAAAGAAAACTTTTACGCACTTATTGTACTTTTTTATTTACATAATATACACTTTTGCACTATATTATTTATTCCCTTATACATTCTGTTAACCAACTTTTTCTTTCTTTTTCCTTTATTTTTTCGGTGAATTAATTGTTTATTTGTAATGTGTACGTTTAATGACATTATAGCTGTGCATGTTTACAAAATAATATTAAATAAATATTTAATATATTTTTTTATATTTATACATTCTGGACACCAGGAATTAAATCAGATTCACTATTAGCCACAAATACTCCATCGTTTGCATATCGTAGGCAGGATATGGTGAGCTCGCCCATTTTCGCTCCTACTTCTAGCCTCTTCAGTTCTTTTCATACAATTATCCATGCACAGGTTGATGCCATGGTAACATTAATCCTTGTTAGATACCTTTTGCAGTATCAAACCATGATGTGAATGCCCCATTAAATCTTACATAACCACTACTTCCTTCGTACAGGGATGCAATTTCCTGTACGAGCTTATTGATATTTAATTATAAACTGTATATTTGATATTCATATTTTTATCAACGACCTTACTAACCATCACGCCGTTTCTCCTCAAGGGTAGGCAGAGAGTACATCCTTTCATCCTGGCACATCATATATTAGCTTCAACAACATTAATTAATCTTCTCATGAAGCTTATAATCGTGCCAGTTCTTTTGTGCAAGCCCTCTATTCCTGCTCCCTTCAACACTCGTCTCATATACCATATTGAACATCCTCTTCTCACTTGGGACAGCGTATATTATCATCAACTTCACGGCTCCAAATTCTCAGACACAATGTAAAAATTGGAGATATCAAGAAGGGAAGAAGAAACCAGACCCAATAAAAGATCACCAACACAGTGTACCGAACTAGTTAAAACTTTGATGCAATGTTCATCCAGCCATCACGATCGTAACTTCTCTCTTAAACCAAAACGAAGAAGACAAATTGATTGAATAGTCAACCATTAAAAATGCATTACTTTCCTCTACATACTCAGGTAAATATAACTTCAGCGCACGTAATATACATTTTACGTTCAACTATGCAAAACGATAGAAAAGTCATCGGAAAAGAGAGAAAATTCGGTGGTAAATCACCAGCAATTATGTGAAACACAAGCCACCCCTGTCGAATTTCTCATAAGTAATTACTTTATCATTGGTTCGGATCTCCGCTACGTAGGATGAACGAAAGAATAAACGGTCTTGGAAATAAATCTTACTTACAGCTGAGCCACACTGAGGGAAATTTACATCAAAATTTAATAACCATCTGAAATGTTGTGTTGCCTAACTAAATTGGAAAAGGACTTTTAATTTTGATAATCTTGTTATTTGAATCTCTTTAAATTTACTCCTTGTACATATTTATTTAAGGAAATTACCTGATAAACCCAATCTATAATTCTTAATATTCTCACGCGGTGGTGGCTTTAGGAAAAACACTGGAAATTAATTAGTGATTTACTAATTAATGATTAATTAATTATTCACTGTATAAAGTCACTTAACATGAATTAAATTAAATCACAATATTTTGTAAAAAATCACTCGTATATGAAAATTTTATTATGCTGGGTAACACTATTTATCACGCGTAGAACGTTCAATTCTCGCATGTAGTATTTATCGCATTTATTTATTACGCCACTTAGGTAAGAAGTACTCGCCTGACTATTTCGTTTGATATCTGTCGCTTCGTAACTCATGACTGGGCACATTTGGCCTTCATCCGCAACTCACTTTGCACTGAACAATTTGACAAAACACAAACGCGCGCGACCTAGACCCGCGTTAATGGTTTGGTTTTGAGCCTCCTAGATTATTCTATACCTTTCTAGTTTTTAGGAGAAGGTTCCCTTCACTTCTAGGCTATTCTGGTCGTTTGTAGATGTTTCCCGAAGGTTTTAGATAATTGCAGACTATTCTAGATCCTGCGAGAGTGTTGTGCGCTGTTCCTTCTGCTTGCCATTTCGTGACAATTCATTATTTTAAAATGTTCTTAGGTTTTCACAGCCACACAGAATCTTGTGATTTGTGTCTTCTGGGGTATTATGCCGTGTTTTTATGACCTTTTTGGCCTACGTTTCGGATTCCATTGCAGGGTCCATCATCAAGGCTGATGTATTGTTGTGAGTGTTGGTTTTGTGGTTAAGTATTGGCTTGCAATACAAGCTAAACCAACACTCACAACAAAATATTATCCCTTATGATGAACCCTGCAATGGTATCCGAAAGCCAGAAAGGTCGTAAAAACACGGAATAATATCCCAGACGACACAAACCAGAAAATTCATTATTTTGACTTATTTCCAGTTACGAATTAACTATTTTTGTATATAAAAATTTAGCGTGCTTGTATAAGTTTAAAATTGTTTGGAATAAACCCTTTTTTGAAATTACAATATATCATTTCAATGTATTAATATCCTAACAGATATGTTATAATCCCTGTTAATTGAAAACTAAAATAACTACAAGAATTCATGGTTTGAAGCTTTTAATATTGTTAAATTTAATGTTATATGGTTGTTAATAAAAATGATTTATAAACCGGGAAGTTTGTTTGTCTGAAGCAGCAAAATGTCTCAAATTATGCACTCTTGCAATGTAAAATTTCCACTGCTTGTTCTCTTTAGAATGTTTTGGTCAACAAAACTACTTTCAGCTCACAACGTCATTTCTATCACGAGCTGTGGCACTTTATACATTCATTGAATAATCAAAAAAAAAACGATAAGACTATGTATTTTTTGGATATTTTCCAAGGTGAAAAAGATTTAGAGAAAAAAGTACTTTTATAGGAGAAAATTTAGTGTGAGAAAAATATCGGACATCGAAAAATTGATTTGATTTGTAAAAGAGTTGATTTTAATTTGGATTTTTTCTTGCTTGCAAGTAATTTGTCAGAATTTTTCAGTGGGAAAAAAAAAAATTTATGGGGGAATCTCAACTTGTAGATATATTTCAATTATGCAGGTTATCAGCAAGAAAACACGTTATCATTTTTTGTCATTGCACAGACGTGATCAAACGTAAAAAAAAGTTGACCAAAAATTTTTCAAATTTGCCAAGTAAATTGAAAAAGGATAAAGATAACATTTCTCTGTAAATTGTAATAAAATACAAATGAACAATCCTTTTTTCGATTTTTTAAATTTAAATTTGGAACACCTTTGAACTTTTTGTGACCAAGCCCGGAGCTCGCCCCGAGTCACGGAATTGAGAATTGAACGAATAAGTTATTAAAAAGATTAGAATCTGAATAAGCTACGGGCGTGCGGTCGGCCTTCGATAAATTACTTACTCTATTCAAACAAAGATGTCCTTATTCCAAATTTGAATTTTAATACCCCCTCCATTACGGAGCCTTCAAAAATACTCTTTCTTCTTTGGGACGGAAAGTAAACGAAATTTAAAGTCATTCAAATTTTTCTCTTTTTTACAGGAGTTTAACAAAAAACCGTAAACGCTAAAGAAGTCGTTCGAAAATATTTTTTCTGAAAATGTTCATAATTATGTTTGAAAATTTACACCTTTTGACGATTTATTTTACCTACTAAAATAAGGATAAGTACAATTTATATTTCTACTATGACTTTCCTCTGTTTGATTTGTCAATTTTATAAACATATCATGTAGAAATGGTTAATGGCATAGAAATATGACAACTTGCAAGATTCTGGTAGGTAACGAATGTTTTGATGAAAAAGGCTGAAAAAGATTCAAAGATGTAACATCTCGAAAGATATTGATAAAATTAATTTTTAAAAAGGCAAAAGATTACCCAACCAAATTTAAAAGTTTTAAAAGATTTTTCTGCTGTAAATTTGACTTTTCTGTATAAAAACTCGTTTACTTTATTTTTTAATGAACTAATTCTAGTTTATTTACTTTTTCAATTTTCTTTCTTTTTATATAATTTATATTCCATCGACCTCATTATATTTTTATCTAAGCACAGTACTTTGTATTAATTATTTAGTTATTGATTACGCCCTGTAGAACCTTGAGTCAAGCTAAACCGGTTGGTGTTAGTAATTAATAAATCCGTGGTTTCGGATAAAGTTGACTTGTTTTATTTATTTTAAATATAAATTCACCACTTCTATCGCAAAAGTAGCAAAAAATAGCATGTTATTCAAAAACATTCTAAAACACATTTTATTTCCTTTAATGAAATAAAAAAGCAGCAAATATTATCAATTATACAAAAAGAAGGTCCTAAAATGGCTAAAAAGACTAAAATTGCTAAAATGGCGAAACAAGTCTCAAAAATAAATAAATATTCACTTGTACTCCTCAGTTATTTTTGATCAATTTCATTTTAATCGGATACATATAGATCGTCGTTAATCAAGATGTATTATAGATGAATGTCATATACACATAAAAAATATTCAGGGCCAAGAGGACCAATTGCAGAAGTAAAACACATCACAAAACACCCAGGCTTGACATAAGCATATAAATTAATTGTGATCTCACCGAGAACTGAACCCTTGGTGTGATAAGCCAGTTTCATGCTTACTTTGCTAGTTTGTATATTATGTATATTTTTTATAAAAAATATATCGTTATAAAGTTGACTGCAGGAATCAAAGTGAGTGGAGCGATCAAATATAATATATACAAATAATACACATGCAGACTACATTTCGCGCAAGGATTCGATTAGGTTGGTGATAGAGATGGCAAATTTCGTTCAATTGACTGAACTGTTCGTTCATCGAGTCGATCATGAAAGTGAACTGTTCATTCCTAATCGTTTATTTGTTCACGTTGAATGTTTGTTTTTTATCCACTTCAAGTCTGTGAACTGCTAAGTAATTCGATACTTGACAAGGATAGTCGATCTTTGGTATATCGATATGTCGAATCGTTTCCCAAAATACAATTTGATGACCGAAAAAAAAGGTCACAGGATAAAATATATCGAAAACGAATACCATACATCTTTCACTAAAGTGACAGAGATTCAATTTCCAAAAAAATTATCCCTTAAAGTGAACTATTCAATTCCTAAAAAACATAACAATAGTGAGGAAAAACCTTTTGGTGGTATCTCGATATGTCGAAGAACAACATCAACATTTTTTCCCAAAACAAAAATTCGGTGACCTAAAAAAAAGGTCACCGGGAAAAATATATCGAAAAAGATACTAATTCCATACTCGAAAAATAATATCAATCTTTGCTGTATCACGAAAACAGAAACATACTCTTCACTGCCTAGAAGATTCAATTTCCAAAAATTTTAGTAGAATTTAATGAATGAATTATTTTTCATCTGCTGAACTAGTGAACGGCTAGTTCACGGCTCCCACCCGCGGGACTCAGGTTTGATTCCCGATACCGATTTTTTTTCTAATTATATTTATAGTATTAATTATTTAATTATGTTGTCGCATTAGTTTTACGTACGCATCATTGCCACAATCGCCCGGTTTTAAAATAGTACGTGCCATTAACGACCGGGGAAATATAAAAAATTGCGTTCAAATATTTTGATAAAACTCGTTATTAATATTTCATGGTTGCTGGTTATAAAAAAGTAAAAACTTATTCTGTAAGAACCGGCATGTAGAAGTACCGTCATCTTTGACGGGTTACAGCTATTATATATTACATGTCTTTGATATTATTTACGTATTCTACAGTTTTACGTGTTCTACAATTTGTATTCAACAATCATTTATTCACACATTTCTATTACAATTTTAAGAAATTGGTCTCGTCTTCATCCTTGAATTGTTTTATAAATTAACTGACTAAGTAGGTACCTTTACTTTCTCCAGTGAGTTTATACTGAACAATGTACATATTGCCGAGCAAAGCTTGGACTAAAACACTACACGAACTTATTAAAAATAGTGTTTCGTGATTTATTCCCTCGTATTTCATCCGTTTTTAATATTATTTTCTCACGTTCACCATTCTACATGCTCCTTCAAACAGCCGCGACTAGAATCCTTGCAATGGGGATGTTCTATGTTAATTTTAAAAAAAACAATTTATTCAAATAATTTATGTCAATGTGGATGTTGGTATTAACATAATTATGCATATCGGGAAATCTCAAAAACAGAAGTGGAATATTTAAATACTGTGGTTGAAATGCAATGGATAAAATTAATGACTTTAGATTATCGAAATCTGAGGAAATCGATAATCAAAAAATATTAACGCGTATTCATGTTTAATGAAGGTGTTACTACTATTCTGTAGGCAGTTACACTTGCAGGCTATTATATTCATTGTCATTATCATATTTATGACTGTAAGGCTGATACTCCATATTGAACCAATTTCATTCATTTTTCTCAAATGGTTAAGGAAAATATTTTGTGGCAAGATTACTGAAATATTACGTAACTTTAGAACAGATTTTTCATATTTTCAATGCCTTATAATTTTCTCTTATGGATTTTTCAACTTTCTAAATAAAAATAAAAGAGAAAAAAGTTATAAAAAAAATTGATAAAGTTTTAACTTACACAGATAAAATAATTAATCACCTTAAAAATATAAACACATAACGCCATCTCTTAACATGCACTGGCAAAAAAGGTTCGCACGTACATCAGTTGAATTCTTGTAAAAAATGACATTTTTTAATCTCGAAATCTTGTGAAACCGCCATCCATTTGTCTTTCTGGTTTCATCAACTACTCTTATCTGCAGAATTCCACAAAAATGTCTTTTTTAGCCGGATTATTGTTTCCCACAATCTCCATCGCCAAAGTTTGTGAAAATTTTCAACCATCGACATCGTCCACGAGCCCTTTTTTATCTTAGCTCCTCCCACCAGGCGGGGGCCATAAACTTATCCACGGCCAAAGTTATAGCTCGATCGAATCTCGTCCAATGATTCATTCCGGACTCTCGGGGCGATCTCTTGCTATCGTTATTTGTTGGCTTCAACACGTACTCGATTGCTGTTCCGTTACGATTCACAGTAGCGTGTAAGTTCACATTCGTGTCGATTGAAAAGCCCGGCTTTAAAAAGAAACATGTAATCGAAATGCTATAATTGAAAATATAATCAAAGCATTTTTCCTTTAAAATGGTCAATTTTTACGAATACTACACAAGACACTAACTAACTAACTAACTAACCATCACGCCGTTTCCCTGCAGGGGTAGGCAGAGAGGATTGAACGCCACACTCTTCTATCCTGGCACACCACTTTTGCTTCGGCCACATTCATGCATCTTCTCATACACGTTCTACGATTGTTGCGGCTTTTAACAGGGCCATCCTCAAATACTTGTAGTACCTGATCGTGCCAGGTCTTTCGCGGACGCCCTCTATTCCTGTTGCCTTCAACATTCGCCTCATATATTTTCTTAACCATCCTTTCCTCGTTCATACGTTCCACATGACCAAACCATCTCAGCACTCCTTTCTTTATTCTATCTACCACACTACAGCCAGCATTGCATTCACTTCTAATTTGTTCATTCCTCACTCTATCGACCAAAGATTTTCCACACAAGCGCCTTAGTGACCGCATTTCAACCGCATTCAGTCTACTTTCATTCCTCTTTTGCCAATTCCAGGCTTCACTTCCATACATAAGGGTTGGCACTAGAACGCCATTATGTACCGCTAGTCTTGCTTCTTTTGACAGATTCTTTTCGGCCATAATTGCATTTAGTGCACCATTAACTTTGTTTCCCGCAGTTACTCTCCTTTCGATATCATTCTCAGCCTTGCCGTCTCTACTAAACATACTTCCCAAATACACAAACTCGTTCACTTGTTCTAAGCATTCGTTGTTTATAATTACATCACACTTAGTCACTCTTTCGTCTCTCTCGAATACCATCACCTTCGATTTTTTACACAAGACACGAGGGCTATAAAAGCAAAGGCAGCGATATCCCTCTGGGTATTTGCGATTTTGTTAACAAATATAAAAATAAAATAACTGTCCCCTCTATCTTGATAGTGTATAATATAGATAGAATATTAAATAATTGTTTGAGTCATAATGAATAATATTTTTAAATGCATGTTCTATGAACACAAAATACAAAAGTGCGACTTACCATACACCCAGGGCCGTTCTCAAGCAATAACTCCCATATCAGCCCTACACTTTCGACACGTTCGGCATTTTTATAATGCTAAAGCGATCATACTCACCGCCCCGCTGACTCTCATGGGAATGCGAGCGGGACGGAGAGGCGTCCACATAAAACCTCCTCTCTGCCTCCAAGGCGCGGGGACAAATTGGAATTTTAATTTAGTAAATGTAAATTTTCAATATATTCTAGTGTGTTTGTTAAATAATTCGAAAGAATTTCTTACATACATAAAAAAAAATTAAATTAAATTAAATTTTTAATAGGGTTTTAAGTATTCCACTAGATAAAATATCATATAACAATAAAATCAATATAATCAAACAATTAGCTTACAATAATGGATATAATACTAATATTATTGATAGCACACTTAAAAAGAAAAAGAAATTGTCATTAATTAAAAAATTCTTATGTGCACCTGGCTTAACCAAATCCATAGAACCTTGGAGGAAATTAATTTACATTGGAAATATTTCAAATAAAATAAGCAATCTCACAAAAAACAATTTTAAAACTGCTTTCTATACAAATTCTAATTTAAATAAATTACTCTTCGATTGTAAAGACGAGCAGGAGTGGGTGGATAACAGTGGCATCTATGACATAACATGCAATGATTGTAATGCTGTGTATATCGGGCAATGTGGTAGAAATATAGGCACAAGAATAAAAGAACATCTAAGAGCATTCAGAGGACTATCCAGATACTCTGAGATGACGGGCCACTGTATTGAACATGATCACTTGTTTGACCAAAATAATGAAAGGGTCCTACATCCCTATCATCTAGAGGCGAAGGGTCGTAAACTGGATGCTCTAGAAATACCATAAATTAATAAAGCAATCAAAAGTAAAAATAACCTAATAAACATTCGAATACCTGCGTCATCCCCATTGTTAGAATAAGTATTATTGTATGTAAAAATTAATTTCTGTTGTATATGACAATA
>JADDOH010001742.1:0-48578 GCA_016648135.1 Agrypnia vestita | reverse complement strand
TTAATATTAAAACTACATTTAAATCATAATACATTTGTCTATTACAATCTACTTAGATACATTTTATTTTATTGCTTTGCCTCTCCAAAAATGAGACTTGCTCATGTGCTTGGTGAGGGGCTTACACTTTATTAGTTTATTTTGGATTTGGCTTATTTGTTCCTTAGCTATATGTTTTGTTATGCATTGTCAAATTGTATCGATTTAAAGTGTTGGTTTATTTTTTTCTTTAATTGTTGTAAGTCATCGATTTTCTTAATATCTGTAGGTAGGTTATTGAAGTTTTTTATGCCCAAGTATATGTAGTTTTGTTGACACAGTTTGGTATTATATTTTGGGATTTTAAAATTATTTTTGAATCTTAATGATGTGTTTTTTTCAAATTTAGCAGTTATGTTTTCTTTAATTAGTTGTATAATTGACATTTTTTTGTAAACATTCTCTAATTTTGGAACTTGGAATTTAGAGAAAAGTAATTGTGTAGACAAGGTTTTTCTTTTTTTAAATATTTCTTTTATAATCGATCTTTGGATTACTTTCACTGTGTTTATGATGTTATTATACGCCCTTCCCCATCCAATGATTCCATATTGGAGTAGTGCATGGACAGAAGCGTAATAAACCATTTTTAAATTATCTATGGTTAGTGTGTTACGCAATCTTATGAACATATATATGCATTTCCTTATTCTTTTGACCAACTCGCTAATGTGGCTGTGCCATTTTAGGTGTTGGTCTATTATTACACCAAGGTATTTTAGTTCTCTTTTAGATTCTAGGGTTGAGCATTTGTCATTGCAGTTAGTTTTTTTGCAGTTGGTGTCATGTACAATAATTTGTAAATTTGAAGGGATTGTCGGTTTTTTTATTGAAAAAGGAATAAAGTAAGTTTTGTCGGAATTTAAGGAGAGTAAGTTGTTGTCAAACCATAATTTTAGCGTATTTATGTCATTTTTCGCTTGTGTATTAACTGTGTCCCAGTCGCTTCCTTTCGTGATGATCGCAGTATCGTCAGCGTATGATATTATTTTTCCGTTCAGTTTTAGGTTGAAGATGTCATTAACGTAAATTATAAATAGCAATGGGCCTAGAACTGTTCCCTGGGGTATTTATTTTATTTTACTTTAGTTTGTTTTTTGTCTCATTAGATATTAATTCATGTTGTTTCTTGTAAATATAATAGTTCAAATAAAGCACTTTAATAATAAAAGTGTTTTATTTACATATTTATTCAGTATGTATTAAAAATAATTCCGACGATTTGGGGTCACCTGAGACCCCGTGCGAGTAGTTATGTAATTTTCTTCGTGCGAGTAATTAAGGGTTAATCATAAAAACACTCGTATAATTTGTGTCGTCAAGTCTAAATAATGACACCAGGAGAATATAATAAATAAAAAGAAAAAGAGGAGTTTCACATACACATCTGCCGACATTTCCGTGTCGCCGTACGGCGCGCGCGCGGTGTCCCCACAGCGGCCTGCGTGTAGCCTCGGGCCCTCACAAAATGCGGATCCAATGTTGAGAAATCTTCACTGAAACGAGGAATAGCTTACGGGGACGGAAACTCATTCACCGGCCCCAAATCGCATCAGGGAACTCCATTACGCGATGAAGCGAGGATCGCAACCGCAGTGGACTAACAACACTTGGTAAATTCGGGTAGATTCTGATGGGTTTGCGATATCGTCTTGCTTGCCCGACGTGAATTGGCGTGCGGCGACTTTGGAACTAAAACCCACCCCGCCCGCACCCGGCGGTAACCCCTCGCCCCGTCATTCAGTTGAATTTCGTATTTGCTCGGGAGCTGTGACATCTCGATTACCAAAATACACTGAATTATTATGTCCAAAACATCCGAAACAGTCCGGGATGGTGCAAGAACAATTGCCAATGAAGTGTTAAAGTTTTGCGAAGCTGAAAAAGCAAATAATGGACCGATATTACCGTTTGACAGATCGACAGATAGAGCGGCCGCCTTTACTGTTGCCCGACCAAATTTCTATTAAAAGCTCTGACACCGGTCACCGGACATTCTGTATATTATGTATTGTGTAATAAATTTATACCCTGACAACTTCTGTTACGCGACAGGGACGCCCTCCCTCGCACGCCAGTTTATAGTGGTACGTCTATAACAACCATATTTTGATCGATAACATAACATTGAACACTTCGACAAATTGACTTGACGAAAACTATACAAAGTACTGAGATTATTTTAAAAGTTGGTATAAATCAGTTTTTTACACACATCTACTAACTTCCTCATCCAAAGTATGTAAATATTAAATTAAAACAAAATTTTCCGTTATAGTTATAGAGGTTTTCATGTGACTTCACAAAGAAATTTCAAGGTATTTGACAGCGGAAATGAGATCATTTAGACGTTTGTGTGGCAACACCATTTAAGTCATCATCATCTTGGCTCTATAACCCCTGGTGGGTCTTGGCCTCCTCAAGAGTCTTCCTACTCACCTCGGTATTGTGCCAGCTCTCTCCAGTTCAGAAGCTCCAGACATATCTTTGAGGACGTTGTCAGTCCATCTTGATTTTGGCCTTACTAAATTCCTAAGCTCCTTCGCCTTATCGATTTTGATCCATTTAAATCCATTTAAGATAGAGTAATAATTAATGAAACCATTAGGACAGAATGTATAAAATAGTGAACATAATTAAAAAAGGGTCGATCAGGTGGTTTTGTATATTGAACGAATGAATGAGCAAATGATGGTAAGAAAGATATATGACGCAAGTGCTGACGGTGCAAGAAAGATAGAGCGACCGCGGAAGGCGTGTCAGATACTGGAAGATGGCCCTGTTAGGAGCCTTAATAATCATCGAGTTTGCATGCGAAGATGTAAATGTGGATGAGGTGAGAATTGTGTGTCAGGACAGAAGTGTGTGACGCCGGAAACGGCGTGATGGTAAGTATGTATATGACAGAGTTTTTAAGAATTCTCATCTCGACGCATATATATAAGCAAGCACGTCACGTCTATTGTCTTAGGATATTATTACGATGCTGTCATTCTGAGAAAGGGGGGATTACTTGTAATGTTTTTTATTTTATTTTATTTTATTTTCATTTATTGGTTTTCTTACAGCCATATAATTAATCAATCTTGAAAAAAAAACAATAATTGATGTACAGAGTTTTGGGCCAATTACAAGAAAACACATATATAAAATAAATCGATAAAAAATAAGAAAAAACATGTCCAATAGTGAGTTTGTGTGAGTGTGTGTATTTGTGTGTTTATTTATTTATTTATTTTGTTCTGGGAAAAGTTAACAGCAAAACAATCTTAAAAATTTTCCAATGAATTTAAAAATTTACTTTAACATACATTAATAGCGAATGGAGAGGGTAGAGGGGAATGTGGGACGGGAGTAGAAGTAGTTATATTTCACAACTCGTACCAAAATGCCCATATCGACTTGCAGGGTTCATTACTGTACAAACCAACTTAACTAATAAATAATACAAAAATATAAACCGGAAATGTGCGCGAGTGATGCGCTCTAGCGTGGTAATATTTGCACAGCTTATTCCTTTTGGATTTTTTAAGTCAATGCTTGCAATTTATAATCTTTAGATATTTTCTGCTCACAATGTTGTTTCCATCACGGGGTATGGAGGTTTAAAATATCCAAATAATCGTTATTAAAATGTGACAGATGCCATACTTGTCTCATATTTTTCTATTGTTAAAAATATGTTGATGAGAACGCTTTGATATCGACTGAGAAATATATATTATTTAATTTTTTGCTAAGAAGTAAAAAAAACATGGAGAAAGTTTATCTGAATAAATAATTTGTGATGATTTCTTTCGGTACTATTTTTTCTTGAAAGTATACATGTATTTTTTATTGCGTTTCACCGTTTTAAAGAAACATGTATTTAATATTTACAATAATTAAAATTTCGGGCGAAACCGAATAGTAAAGATAGCATCAATGATTTTTTGAAATTATTTGTTCAATTAATAGTTTCAAAAATAAATATCCCAATTTTTGGCATTTACTGTAGTGTATTATAATACAATAAAAGCGATATTTTGTCATGTTTAAAAACACTAAGTTGTAAACGACCACTGGGTTTAAGTTATCCCCTCGAGGACATCAGTAGACAAATACAAAGTCAAATTTGTCCCAAGCAAAGTTGAATCTGTTTTCTCCTCCACCGTACAGCGCGACGAAAGGACCGAATAAAATTTTAAAACATTTTAAGCCGTCCGATAACCAGAAATAAGGGCTGCTTTCCTATGAAAGGACATACAGGTTAGAGGGGTTTTGGAAATAGATTCAGACAATGATGTTTAACCTTTGATCCGTCGCTTCTGCATGCAAATTATCGTGGTAGTTCTGATTTGTTCTAGGCACGAGTTCTCCCCAGGGATAAGGGTTGGTATGCGATTTTGAACTTTTACGAACGATGCCTGAAATACCCGGTAAACTGGTTGATAAAAAATAAGTTTTGATTGAAATATTTAGATATTAAAATTTATTTTAAAATATTATAATCAATTTAGCACTATTTAGTACAGCTTGTTTTCTTCTTTTACACGGCATTTTTAAAATTATTTCCTCGAATTTTTTTTGAGGTTTTCATTAAAAAAGCTGAAAGGGCAGGTAGAAATCTATTTTGGGATTGTCCGGAGAGTAAGGTGGGTGTAGTAATTTGTATATACTCTAAGGGTGTAGTATTGCTTACTTAAAAAACATTATCGGGTTACTCTGGATTAGGTACATAGGAAACATGCACTTTTAAATTTTGACAGGTTTTGTCTTTTGGAGTTTTAATTAAATAACCGATGTAGGCAAAACAAATAGAAGAGAGTAAAATCGTGATAAAAAAATTGTCGTCCTCTTCGATGAATTTCATAAAAACTTGTTCAGAATGTATCTAAAGTAGGTACATCTAAACATAACTGAGTAATAAATATGTCAAATAAATAGAGAAAACCCCATTAAACTTGTGCCGCATCTACATCACTACTACTTGTTTTTACTTCATCAGTTATATCATTAGTTAAAAAATCAGTTAAAATAAAATAAATAAATAGTTAGTAAAAATATAAAAGTTAAATTTAAAATTATTTTAATCAATACATAGACATCCTGTCAAAGTTACATAGAATAGATTCTCTGTTAGGTATTTTAAATATTTGATAAATTTAATGAAATAATCAATAATTGTGTTTAAATGATAAGGCCCGAATACTACAATATGCGCTTGTCAAACTACGCGGATGATCGATCGATCAAATTGCTTTGCCGAATTGAATAGACGCGGCGGATTATCCGCGCAGTGTGGCGCCGGCCTAAGTGGTTACATTTTACGTAAGCATGTCAAAATGTTAATTTAAATTAGTATACATTGTACTTGCATATTTATTGACTTTTTAAATGTTCGTTCTCGTATTTTTCATATCGTCAATTATACAATTAAGTAAAAAAAAAATACATTTTTAATTAAATAAATAAAACTAACTTAGGTTAAACACCACTTAAATTTATTTTGAAATCCAACCTGAATCCAAAATGAAATCTTAACTCACTCAAGTTAAGATTCTCTGAAGAAGCTACGGTCGTAGCAAAGCCTGGTTGGAATTCAAAATAAATATAAGTGGTGTTTAATTAAGTTTTATTTATTTAATTATAATGTCTCACCACCAAGTGTGCTTCTTTCGAAAAACAAATTTTTTTTTTTTTTTTTAAACATGCGAATTGATTATCGTGATTTTAAAACCATGGATTTATTTAATTAATTTAAATTAAAAAACAAATGTGTCACATTATTTCGTCGAATTTCGTAACTTTTATCTAAGTACATATAGTTCACAGCTGACAGCCCTTCGCGGTGCTTTGAAAAGCCCTTGGAGGCGGGTGGAGATTGGTGTAAAAGCAATCGTGGGATGTTTTTACAACAAAGGAAAATTCGCGTTTAGCCGGCTGAGATCAAACACCGAAGCTACGAACGATATTCAAATGTTTCCAATGCAATAACATTTCCCATCAAAGCATCCTTCGCGTCAAATGATGTTATGCATAAACAAAACACGCGGTCTTGAAGGCTTTGCTGAAGTGAACTTTTTTCGGCACCTACGTAAAATTTTCGCCCGACTTCTTAAACACGAAATGCGTTACCGAAGAATTTACGTGCTTTTCCCGGGTGGTAGAAATTGGAGCGCATGGCGCGCAATCGTCACTTCGTGTCTCGAGTACAAGAGAACAGATAATATTAAAAATCTTATGTTATTCGCTTTTTCTTTTAAACGAACAAAAACAATTAATACTCTTTTCATTTTCAGTCTCAAAATTATTTATTTTATCTTATGACAATGTTGTGTTCTGTTTACCCATACAAGTAGGTACCTATGTAAATATATATAGGTACATGTATACAGGGTTATTTGGAAAACATTAATAACCTCGCAGGACCATATTCCTGCCTTGATTATGAGTCGAAAATGTTCAAGATATTATGACCTAATATCAATAGTCATGGAGATATGCGACAACAAAGTTTGCATTTTTTCAATATTTCTGACTTATTTTTTGTAAAACATTGGGCTACCATTACAGTAACTTATATCGAATATGAAAAATTCATTCTCTACTAATACAAATCAAATAAAAAAATAAAAACCTTAGAATATTTTCCATTTGGAAATTTTTTAATTATCTTATTTAACTTGTATTGAAACTAATGCATTTTTCGTAACCGATATAAGTTACTGTAATGGTAGTCCAACTTTTTACAAAAAATAAGTCGGAAATATTGAGAAAAAAAAATGCTAACTTTGATGTCGCATATCTCCATAACTATTGATATTAGGTTATGATAGCTTGAACATTTTCGACTCATAATCAAGGCAGGTACATAGTCCTGCGAGGTTATTAATGTTTTCCAAATAACCCTGTATACCTTATTCGACTATGCCTAAACACTACATTTCTTTCTCTTTTTTCTCCAATTCATTTCAACTCTTTTCATTGTGCTCTGTTTACATTCATACTGCCCCCAAACATTCACTAATGAGCCTCGCTTGATACGTGAGAATAATTAACGCTTTCTGAGAATAATTTATGACGAGTATCCCAACATGAAAAACAATTAAACGTGTGCTAAAATAAAAATATTCATACTATAAATATTAAATATATTTAGCACCACCTCTGCATGTAAACCTAAATGTTTTTGTTGATCATTTATAATCAAAGTTTTAATATATTCCACTAGATGTCACTATAAAAATCGATCGATATTGATATTTTCGTAAAATAATATTTCACTTTGTTTTTAAACATTTATTTAAATTGATTATTTGAAAATATGTTTTTTTATAACTGTAAATATTATTCATTTCAATTTATTCACAACATAATTTCTAAAAATTATTTTGGATCTATGGATCGATATGATACTCTGCCGACAGCATCGCACACTATTTAATATTATTTATAAGATGTTTCATATTTCATGGCAAAGATGGCAGTAGCACGGAAAAAATCATTTTTAATTTTTTTATGAAATTTTTTATGAATTTCGTTATGAAAACAATGCTAATTATTATATTTCGACTTTAAAGGCTCAATTTAATTTAAATATGACAGAATAAATCAATGCAAAATAAAAAATTACACATGTAGGCACACATATACAAACAATTTTATAAATATACATATACCTATAGGTAAAACATGCGCATCTACCTATATCATTAAAGTTTTTAAAAAATATTAAGAATTTTCTATAAATATGTTTTTAATCTTAAAAAATTAATGAAAATTTATATTGCTTTTAAAGAATAGATAGGTATATTGTGCTTATAGGTTTTTATGTATCGTATTTGAATGTGAAAATAGTTATAATATATATGTAGTTATATGAAAAATTAAATGAAGAATGTGCCTAAATGTATAGTTTTTAATCTAGTTAAAATAACACTTTAAATTAATCTTTGTTATAAAATATGTTTAATTTCTTCACAACTGCGAAAAATATCGTATTTTTTTATTTTGAAAAACTTTCAACACATAATAATGCATATTAAAATTCATTCTCAAAAAGATGCATCCTGCATATATGATGTGGAATTAAAATTTTCAAAAATTATGACGATATCATAAATAAAATTTTATTAATTAGAAACATTGTCACTATTTCGATTTAAAAATATATGTTTAAGAAACTCTACGTGATAAATAAAAATATTTAAGTGGCAAATTTGTATGCGGACATGCACTTTGCAGATTCTTTCTTTCTTTCTCTTTCGATTACACACCTATAGCTAGACCGCATTCCAAAGAATGCGCGCAAAAAATATTTTTGTTGTTACGATGCAAAAAATGAACCCAAAATAAGTTTTTCTAGTAAGTAAGTAACCTTTTTTAAACTAACAAATATATATTTATTCGTAATATAATATTGTGGCTTGTAATACGGGCTTGCCAGGCAACTTTTCCCCGCTTTCTTCTTACCGTAAAAAGCTAGGGAATGGTCTTTTGATTGTGGTCGACCTCTACCTGTGATTAATTGCCCACAGTTTTGAGAAATTCAGACAATATAATCACTGATGGAATAAATGATAATTTTAAAATAGTAAAATCAAATAATTCAATAAAAAAAAATAGTTAATATCTTTACTCCCTCGTGGCGTCTGCTTGTCTTCTTGTCTGACGAAAAAACTTTGGATCCATTTTAAACCCCTTTCCCGTGATCCAATCGAGCTAAAACTTTGCAAGCAGACTCGTGGCGACGATCAAGAAGATCTATCAAATTTTCGTTAAAAAAAATTAATAAATTTTTGGATTTTTCAAATTTTGAATGTTCTTTTCATACAACTTAGACGCGAAACCTGAGTATAGTATAGTTTTGGATTTTTGGAAATTTTTTCCCTTTCATAGCGTCGCCCGACCGAATAAGATAAATGAGAAAGGGAGTATAATAAAAACTTGGTTTTTATGAGTTATTTTTTTAAATTAACCTTCACATATTAAAACGGTGAACATGTACGGCAGCACTCGAAATTATTTTTCTTTGGTAATTTGACATTTACAAGTCACATTTGCCTTGGACGCTCTAGAGACCATTCTGGGTTCAAAAACATAACCTTTCTTTCACATTTTCAATAATTATTACGATCATTTGAGGACCTCCCGCAGCCGCGGCCGACCGGGCTTTTTTGACCCACCGGGGATCATTAGCCCGGCGCCCCGTGGGGCCAGTCCGCCCCTGATACGGGACATCACCGTTTTATTTTATTTCAAAATTAACCTTACGATCATTGGAGGCGGCTCGCATCGGAGAAGGCTCGTAATATTTGTCGGTTCTCAAAATCTCGTAATAAAATCGTTATGTCTCTTGCTCTAGGGTCTGAGGATTTTGACTTCGCCATTGTTAATTCTCAACGAGATTTTTCCGTTTGGCTCAATCATAAAAAGTGCGTTCTATCCAGGAGAGTTCGCCCCATCGTGTTGACGATCTGCTGCTGCTCAATCTAATCACTAGGTAGGTACTATTTTTTTATCTTGCATTTTTTGCCTGCCTATTGCGGAACTCTAATACCCTTTACAATGAGCTGATTGAGGCTAAATTTCAACTCCCAAACAATATTTGCTATCTTCTATGATCTCACCTAATCTGTTAGCGATAATATCAAAATTCTTGTTAGTAAATGACATAAATATATAATTAATCATATCCTTTCTTAGCAGCACCTCATATATAACTTGTAAAATGGCACAAATCACTCTTTGAGGGCGGATTGCCTAATTTTTAGAAAAAGAAGAAGAGTGCATTGCTTGTTTGTGTCGGCCATTTGTGTTTTTTTTGTTTAAATGGAGTATCATTTCATAATTTCTCTTTCTCCGCCATGCAATCTTTCTTTATGTATATTTTTTATTTTTATAATTTTTTTATTATATTATTACAATGTGTCCCTAGTTCTTTATTTTTATAATTTGCTATTTTCTGTTCCTTTATAATATGTTATTTCCCATGAAATAAATTCTGCTTCCCTTAATGCACCCCAGACTGTCAAGTGGTTTGTGTGGTTTCTTCGCAGCGCCGCGCGCCGCACGGGTGGCGTAGCAAGTAGATTGCTTTAGCATTAAAAAAAATCCCAATCTAGATGGTCAAGGAGTAGGTCGATATGGAAGATGCTCGTAGAAAGACCTCGAGTCT
This sequence comes from Agrypnia vestita, assembly GCA_016648135.1. Taxonomy (NCBI): domain Eukaryota; kingdom Metazoa; phylum Arthropoda; class Insecta; order Trichoptera; family Phryganeidae; genus Agrypnia; species Agrypnia vestita. Next base: position 38,380 of record JADDOH010001742.1, on the reverse strand, counting down.
GTGGTAGATCCTACTTCACTGTCTATTTCTATTACATTCACAGGATCACAAGTTTATTTTCAAGATTATCATCATCATGGCAACACGTACAAATGATTCTGTGGTTAATCTTTTACACAAATTTTTCTAGTCTATTCGTCTAGTTTTTCACGGTATTCCCATCCAGCACCGTCAAAACCACATCTCAAAAGACAAGTATCTACATATTTGAATAATTAATGATTGAGAATTGGACTGATTATAATATTTATTACAAACATTTTTTTCCAAATGAGCGCGACCACCAAATGCGTTTGGTAATAATTGTAAGAAAAAAATTAGATGTAGATAGATACTAGTTAAATACCTGTCTGTTTTCTAAATGAAACTTTTTTGTGTAACTTTATTGTATTATCACTTATCCCAAATTCATTAAATTTTTTATTATTATTTAATTAAATAAATTATTTTTGAGGACATTTTTTGATGTTAATCCCAATGATATAATAAACTATAGATACGTTACAAGCGTGAAACCTTTGCAACTTAAAAGTAAGGTAAATTGCCTTACTTGCATTCGTTATCGAAGGGACCGAAACAAAACGCCGAATACGAAAACTATGCCGAAAAAAAAAGGCCCCGGGAAAAAGGAACAGAGTATCGTACACTATTGTAAGAATGAGTATGTTATTTTAGTCACCGTGACTTCAAATTACCTGATTTTTCTGTCTACACGCAGAGCGTTTGTAAAATAAGTATGCCGTGATTTGCTGTCTTTTTCAATGCAATATTTGCTACGTATAAAAGTTGGCTAGTATGGGAATAACGTGTCTATAATATAATACGTCAATGGTTAATCCTATTATTTTTTTAGTCAGATAAATTGGCTGCTGCGGATCATGTTATCACATCTATGACGCATTTTCATCTCCATCATCGATTTTTGATCGAGTCATAATTTTATGCAGGTGCCGGCAAAATATTTATTTTAAAAAAAATCGAGCCCACACAATTTTTATCGCTGCAAGAACGCAATGTTTAATAGGTGTGATTTTTTTATCGCAGAACTGCTTGTCATTAAAGTGGCAGCCCATCACTACCGGAATATTAAACGGATGTCCAAAAAAGTGGACATGATAATATGTGAGACTGTGTTTTTTATTCGATAAATTTTACATATATAGCATCGACAATAATATCTTATATTTAATAATATCCCGAATGATTAATCCCATAAAGTCTGTATGTTCTCTACATAATTCTACATCTTAGGTTACTTTTATGGACTCCTCTCCTATACCCTGGCATCCCCATGGCACAAATTTGTACAGTAAATTGATCTTAAATATAATAATCAAAAATAATTCATTATATTTTGTGTTTCAAACAAAGTCTTATATAAAGTCCAAAATATATCTTTTTCAGTTTTGTGTACTAATTGAGATTAACATTATTTTTGTTCAGTTTTCACAAATGGATATAGCCGATGAGACTGTCCTTCGGAGACCTCGGTCTAGTTAAAGTTATCTTCTGGTTTGTGTCTTCTGGGGTATTATGCCGTGTTTTTACGACCTTTCCGGCCGACGTTTCGGATCCCATTGTAGGGTCCATCATCGGGGCTGAAGTGATTCATCATCAGGGCTGATCCGACAACCCTGATGATGGGCAATGGGTTCAGAAACGTCGGCCGGAAAGGTCGTAAAACATGGCACAATACCCCAGTAGACACAAACCAGAGGATTCTGAGGGGTTGTGAAAACCTAAAAATATAGTTAAGGTTAGTTAAGTGAACGTCTTTTAAATAATTATAATGTAAATTATAGTAACAATCGGAAGAGAAAATAATGTTTTTGTACTCATTGTACACATACGCCTTAAATAAATAATTCTAGAAACAACAAACAAAGAAAGAACGCATCTGTTACAAATTTTGTTCAGTTGCACTCTAGGACCCTGTTAAAAATATGGTCACCCCCACACACTGCTCTGAAACTTTGTAAACATTACTCTTTAGGACCTGCCCAAAACGTCTCCCATCTTCTAAATGCTTATTTTTAATTATAACAAAACAAGAATTACAATGATATAAAATTTGGGTCTTTTTTGAAATTCGCTCTTCTCTTGCATGAATGAAAATTAATAATTTTATATACGTGCTTGGCTTGAGATATAAATTTTAGACGGCTAAGTGCTTCAGGCTGTGGAGCTCTACAAAATAAGGTATCCGGCGCCCTCCCTGACAAGGTGACGCAGGCGTGGTTTCCATGGTGACAGCTTGGTGACTCCCTCCTCTAGGAAAGCTCCTCCTACCGTTACTCGATATTTGGGGTTGTGTTTCGGGAGTAACATATCAGGCGAAGAACGAAGAAAATCATTTGTGAGAATTTTAATTGAGGGGAAAGTTTTTTCTTTCTTTTTTTTAACACTTCCACGAATATCATTTTATTTTGTAGAATTAGAATAGATAGTCATAATTATTTTTAACTTATTAATTCTGATGAAAAATAATATCTAAAATAATTTTAGTTGTGTTAAAAAAAGTTATAGCTGAATTGCCGTCTTGTATCCGTAGAAAATATAATCCTTTATGAAACTCAGTTTACTCATGTAAATATGTACTTTTTAATTATTTTAACGAAAAATTTACTTTGGTAAGCGGTTAGTAAGAATAAATTCGCTATGATAGTGAAATTAATTCTCAATTACTTAATAATAGATCGTTTTATTTAGATTAATTAAGGTAAATTAAATAAGAGTATTAATTATTATTATATATAATATTAGATTAATTAAGGTAAATTAAATAAGAGTAAATTAATTCATTCTAAAATTAATATTAGATAGGGCAGTAAAATGGATTAAGAATTTTGTCAATTCACAGAATTTTTTTCCCTGAAAAACATTGTATTTGCGAAAAATGAGGGCTTTTCATTGGTAAAAAAATTGCTGCTATTGAAGAAAAGTTATATAAATTAAAAAAAACTGATGTTCTGCATGTCATTGGTCGTATTTAAAAGTGAGTGTTATTTTAATGAACAATTGAGTCGATGAAAGACATTTATATATTGAAAATCTAATTTATTTCAATGCATTGAATATATTTACAACTCTTCAAAAGCTTTCATAGGTAATATTAAATGTAATTTTAATCTGAGTAGACCCAATAGCCTTTCATCAGAAAATGCTTTGTTTAAACATAAACTCAATAATTCCATGGACTTTGGCATAAGATAATTTTTTTATGTATAAAATTGTTACATGGCATTCATTTTACGTTCTGTATCTGTAAAAAAGTAAAGAAATATAATTTCAAAACATTTTTTCTTTGAAGAAGTTATCCTATAAAAATATGTTATTATTACAGTCAGATTGTATCTACTTCTTGAAAGGTGTCAAAAATGTTTTTTATCAAATCGCATCTGAAAAAGTAATACCAGTATGTTATGCATATAGATCCATGTGAGTTTTTATATTAGGTACGCGTAAAGTTCACAGTAGATAAAATTCATAAAATAAAAATGAAAAATTTATGATTTTGTCACCTTTTTTCAATGTGCGAAATCCAACATGAGAGAAATTCTTCAAAGAATCTTTATTAATTATTAATATGTGTTTAATTTAGTTTCTTATATAAAAACGTCATTTACATAATAATATTCTTCTTTTTTTCTTTTTGTTAGTTACCATGTATTACGTAATTTGTGGGGTAAAAAAGCAATGGCAGCAATATTAAAAAAAGAAATTAATGCAGCCATCGAGGATAACTAATTTATTATGTACTGAATTCCAAATTTTACAGAAAATATAGCCCGTAAATTTATAGGAAATATGATTTTGGAAGTGGTATATACATAAAATATAAAATTCAGTACATTTTAAATTAGTAATCCTCGGTGACTGCACTCAAAATATTTTTTATTTTTTGGATATTGCTGCCTTTTTTTTTATTTTTATTTTTTTATTTTTATTTAATATTAAAACTACATTTAAATCATAATACATTTATCTATTACAATCTACTTAGATACATTTTATTTTATTACTTTGCCTCTCCAAAAATGAGACTTGCTCATGTGCTTGGTGAGGGGCTTACACTTTATTAGTTTATTTTGGATTTCGCTTATTTGTTCCTTAGCTATATGTCTTGTTATGCATTGTCAAATTGTATCGATCTAAAGTGTTGGTTTATTTTTTTCTTTAATTTTTGTAAGTCATCGATTTTCTTAATATCTGTAGGTAGGTTATTGAAGTTTTTTATGCCCAAGTATATGTAGTTTTGTTGACACAGTTTGGTATTATATTTTGGGATTTTAAAATTATTTTTGAATCTTCATGATGTGTTTTTTTCAAATTTAGCAGTTATGTTTTCTTTAATTAGTTGTATAATTGGCGTTTTTTTGTAAACATTCTCTAATTTTGGAACTTGGAATTTAGAGAAAAGTAATTGTGTAGAGAAGGTTTTTCTTTTTTTTAAATATTACTTTGCTTTTATTGTAAACCCCACATATATGCATTTTAAATTACCGACAGTTAATTACCGAAGTGGTCGTTAATTTTTTAGGGCAGATCAGAGGTCTTGTAGATTATTGGCTAGAATAGTGTAGGTACTAGTTTACATTAACATTCTGGGAGAATTTCATCAGAATCTATTTAATCACTGTTTATAGCGGTTAGCGCATCGCTAAATGCTCATCTGAAGCTTCGATATTTTGTAGCCATTTTACTGGGGATCGTTAGAGCACCGAGTTTATTGTGAGTCGGCGGGGATTAACGAGCGCAGCTTCTTAATCAGTTTCATTATTGGACCCTCAGAGCAAACATCGGGGGCTGATAAATTCATCTCCGCGCAGAACTGCGCAGACCTTGATGTTATTGGAAGCAGAAGAGTCCAACAATTTCTAAAATATATTACGTAGATTAAATAAAAATAAAACTTTGTATAAACCCACGAATTCAGGATCGTCAGGATGTATTTAAAACTAACAATATATATAAAAATAGTGCATTCATTAATACATACCTAGCAAGGGAGAAAGAATAAAAAATTACATAGATATGAAAGAGAGATATGAAAAGAGATAGAGAACATATACATTTAGGGAAAAAATGAGACATACATACTAAGACAGAACTCCTAGGGAGAGGAAGGAATATTATAATGTTGATATAAATTTAAAAAACATTAGTTTTATACAAAGTGATTTTTATTTAATCTAGTATGTCAAACTACAAAGCGATTGCTTCCTACGACAATATAAATTGCGTACTATGTTATCAGTTATACGTTTCTTTTTAATTACCTAAATATATTATCCACAGAATTGTACAATCCGTTGAGGATGATTCTATAAAGATATTAAATATCGTAAAAGCAAAGATATTGGCATAACAGAATCAAAACACTTATAAGAATTAAAAAAATTAAGTATAATTATTACAATGCGAGTTGTGTGGCTGCATTATCATGTAAATTTACGAAAAATATAAAAAAAAACACAAACCAATTTTGTCCTGAGTCGCAGTTAAATGAAATGATGTAGTTTTAACATGAAGCTTTACACTTTTCTGTCAGAAAAAACGTATTTAAAAAACATTTTAACATAAACTTTCTCTTGATTGGAACTTATTCCTTAAGACGAAAACAAAGGAGACGAATCAGGAAATTATCAACGCTAAGATGCTTAAGTTTGGATAGAAATATGGGGAAATTATTAATCCAATCCCTGCGCAATATTTAAATTGAAAATTGATTTATTTCATTAAAAAAACTAGAGGGCGCTATTACAAACGAAAAAATATTTTTTCATTTTTCATAGATCGGAAAATTTCAAAATTGCGATAACAAGAAATATCTCCGCAATGTTACATCTATTTTACGGTTAGATTGTTACGTTTCTTTATTTGCAGTTCCAGTAATACGAACAACGATTGAAAATTAAAATCTAAGGCTAAATCAAAATTAAAAATTGACCACGATCTTTACAGATTACATTTTACGATGATTAGGATATAGCAGTCGCAAGGAAGTACCTCAGTGATCCGAAACTGGTTTGGAAACAAAAATAGCCAAAGGTCAATTAAAAATAACACTTAATGCTGTTTAAACCAATCAACAACTGATATTTCTTCGGAATCTCTAATGGCGACCGATATGAACATTATTCATGGTTAGACAATAATTTTCGTAATTATTAATGGGTAGATAAACAGCTAATCGGCCGCCAATTTTCAATTATAAATTTGGTTAGATGAGGTTTTTTGTTTGGTTATTAACACAGATATGTAATTTTTGATATGTTGTCCAAGAATTTGATAAATAATTTAATAGCAAAATACTTGAAATTTCTTTGCCCATAAGTACTTTTAGGTTTCTTTTTGCATGTACCTAGTGTTTTATGTTTCTTTATAGATTTTCACGAGAAAATTGTAAATATTGTTACTAGGTACTTATTAATTTACGAAACAGACGATTTAAATGAAGATATACTTTATACATTATCATTACCATCTGTCATATGCTGATCGTGTGTCAACGGTAAAGCTTTTAGTCGATCCATATTTTCCCATAGTCTCCTCTCAGTCTATCTGATCAGATCACTCTCATCTCATCAGATGCCCCGCATTTTCAGTTCTGTCATTTGGTGTTTCGCATCTTTGTTTTGGCTAAATATTCACACATATTTGTATTTAATTCCCATAGTGGAATCCCCAACGTGGTTCTTACAATGGCTATTTAGGTCATGGTGAGATTTGTCATGTTATCCGTAAGAATCTTTATTCTACGTCCGTACTAAATTGCAGTATGTATAAAATGTTCTGAGGTTGTCACAATCGTTCAGAACCTTCTGTGTATAGTTTTCTGGGATATTCTGCCGTGTATTTGTGACCTCTCTTCCCATTTCGGGTCCATCATCAAAGTTGATGTGATGGGTGTGTGTTGAAGTGTGGGTTAATTATTGCCTTGCAATACCGTACCGAAGTCAGGGTGTGTCCAAGTTGGCCAGAGAGGTTACATATACATGGCTAAATATCCCAGAAAGATATACACAGAAGATTGCAGAATGTAATTTATATACATAAATAATGCTCAAATAAATGTAACTTTCATTTATGACATGATTGTATTATCATTTTTTTCTTAATTCAAACCACAATAATCTGAACTCGAGACCTTTCAATCATGGACGGATATGTACTTATTTTTTAAAAAAGTATTATTTTAAAATAATAAAATCTAAAAGAGTCCAAAGAGTTTTCTAGTCACAGAGAATAGTAAAAAATAAGATGGCCATTAATGTTTTAAAAATATTACGAAGTATTTATAGCGATTTACGATATTCTGCGAGGATGCCTATACAAAAAACTGCGAACCTTCCATCATTCCGGACTTTGGAATTTATACAAATAGCCATCCGCCTGGCTTGTAAACATATAAAAAAATCTCCGACCATATTCGTGTTAATTAATCATCCAGTCTTCCTTATACTTAATTCTTCAGGTGTGTTTGTCAGACTAATCAGCTCCTCAACCAATAAGTCATCGTCGGCAGGACCGGATTTGTAATTAATCCTAATTATCAAATTTATTTTTTATTTTCCATCTAAACTGTATCCTTATTCAAATTACATCCACCAATTATAAAAAAATGTTTTGTATTTATCATCTTTATCGATCCAGCGCATCAATAAAGATAACATCAGAAATTTAAGTATTATAGTAAATTCAAATATTTTAGATATAACAGGTCTTTGGACCGAAAATGCTTTGTTTCAACGCAATTACATAAATTCCGTAATAAATTAGTTGAAGGTAAATTATGGGGCAAGCAAAATTTTTAGAATAGGTACTCATACTTAATGGAATTAAAAAAGGGTCGCTCGGATGGTTTGGGCATGTTGAGCGAATGAATGAGGAAAGAATGGTAAGAAAGATATACAATGCAAGTGTCGATGGCACCAGAAAGAGAGGGCGACCGCGGAAGACGTGGCTAGACGAGATTAACCAGATTCTGGAAGATGGTCCCGTTAGACGCCTCAACAAGCGGCGAGCTTGCATGCGAAGATGTATGAATGTGGATAAGGCGAGAGTTGTATGTCAAGACAGACAAGTAAGTAAGTTTAATAAAGTTTTTGCTTGCCCCAATTATTTTAATTATTCAACTTTACATTTCTGTAAGTATGAATTTTAATTCTTTTCATGAAACTCAATAAAATAATCGATAATGATCACTGTAGATTTTGACATCTTTTTTAGCCCCACTAATATATAATTTTGTCTTTTACTTTTACCGCACGTACATGAGGAGGTATACGATTTTGGTATTTATTGCCCGATCAAACAGGGTTGCGTTTGCACACGTATCTAGTCGTTAAATAAATAAAAATGGCGGTCGGTCCTGCAATTCCTCGTTAGAAAAAATTCTCACCATGTAACCGATTCACGCGATTAATTTGCATATTTAAATTAAACACGAATAGAGTTCGACAACCGGTTTTCCCGTCGCCTTTCTTCCTCATTGATTTGCAGTCGAGAGGCGTCTCCGGAGACAGTTCGGACCGAGAATTGGAGAATTACTCACGACCAATGCGGGCATGACTCAATTACACACGGGTACGCGGCGCATTATCATTCATGAATGTCTGCAGACAATGAAACAGCTGTTTCGAGGTGCCATTTACTCACCGAAAAGATAACATTTCGAAATCGTTTTCGGACGTCTGATAATTTTTTTGATCGATTATAAAATTCGTTGATGGCAATGAAAATGCGTCACGGAAGCTTTTGTATCGTCCACCACTCTGTCTGTGTAGACTGATTTTTAAAAATATTTTGAAATTTTCGTGGTTAACTTTGTGGAAGTTGATTGTAATTAACTATGAATAAAACACAACGTTGCTTACTTCACACAATGACACTTTAATTAATCTACATAATGATAATGCACTCAACATACAAACACCACCTATAACATCCCCCTCTTATCCATAATAGCCCCGCTCAGCAACCGCTTTCACTTTTCGCCTACCCCTCCCATGTAATATATAAAATGTCTTCTATTCTTAAGAGTAAGTATATTACTGAAGATGATGCAGTAAGCGTCGAAAACATTTAAATTTTTTAATTTATGTGTCATTTTATGAAGTAAACAATGTTGTGTTTTATTCTGATTTTTAAGTAACCCAAATAAAATATTTCATATGTATTAATGAGTCTTTTATTGCAACACAGCTCTCGTTTTGTGCCTATTCAGACGACTTTCCTTTTATATTTATATACAAGCTGTTCGTAGGTTGAGGATTAAGTTGAAAATAAATTTGTGGGGGGAAAACAAAGGTTCTATTGTTTTACAAAGCCCCTAATTAAAACAATGTTTCCATTTAATCAAGGCTGGGATGGATCTAGGGAAGAAAAGTGGCATATTTTCTCCGTTGGGAATATGTATGCAAAATTTGGGTCCAATCGGTCAAGCGGGGTAGATTTGTACAGAAAATATATCTGTGGGAAGGAATGGGTTAGAGGGGGAAGGGGAGATGTCGCCTATATTACTAAAGAATAAGTATAGAAAATTTGGGTCAGATCGGTCAAACGGTAGAGATTTGCATGGAAAATATAAATATATTGGTCAAACGGTATAGATTTGTACAAAAAATATATTGGGATGGAGGTAGAGACAAGGGCCGTAACCCGCCGGGTCCAGAAGAATAAGTTTCCAAATTTGGAGTTCGATCGGTTGAACGGTACAGATTTGCACTGAAAATATATCGGTGGGAGGGGTAAAAAGGGAGAGGGGTAAATATCTCCTATGTTACCCGCCGGATCCTAAAGCATAAGTTTACAAAATTTGAATCGGACGAACGGTGTAGATTTGTATGGAGAACAGACAGACAGACATTGAGTTTTATAGGTAAAAATTGTTGACACACTTTGCAGGACCATTCACCTGGTAGGTATAACTGATCATTACGGTTAATTTTGCTTTAATGTCTTAACGTTTAATTATTAAATACATATTTATTTAATGTACAGATGAGTAGTATTTGATTAGTGTATTTGATTTAGTTGATCGGATATTTTATGTACTTTAAATCAACTTGATGTATGTTTACTTTAGCCTTTCTTTTTATTACTCCTGTCATGAATAAAAAAATATAAATAGATGTTATTAGGTACCAATTTTTATGTAGAGATTTAAGATTATTGAGAATTAATACAATTTCTGTAATTAGTTATTATTTACGATTATTTATTACCTGTAAAAAATCTCTTTCTAAGTGGATGTGTTTGCGAGTGAGAATTATATACTCTAGTCTGCTTCTTTGCCATGAACTGCTTCCCTCAACTCTACGTGACCCTAGGCCTTGTTAATGAGACGTGTAGCTAGGCTCCAGTTCCGTCTCAATATATTAATAATTATTATTAATTAAATAATAATATATTGTCTTTTTTTATTCATCTTCTGTCCATCTTCTGGTAATCGACTCCTCGTCCATTGTCCTCTTTGCATTTCCCGTGATAACCAGTTTCTCTGGGCAGTCTCCAACTCTAGTAGCAACACGCTGTTTGTTAGAGACATTCATTCTTCTCATAGTCCACAGCATACCACGCGAACACCACATTACGAAAAGTTTTTTCTTTATTTTGCTATCAGGGTCCATATTTCGAATATATATACGTCATAGTCGAAAATAAGATGATGACGAGAATTCCCAAGTAGATACAATCACCTACCTTACTTAGTTATCATGAATAATAGATCGCGGTACAATGAAACAAGTGCGCTGAATAACATCTGAAATGTCAGCTTTTGATAAATATTATAATGCTATCAAAATGCTTGAAAGCTTCAGTGGCATGAGCTTTTTCAGATTATAAACACATTTCCAATGTTTCAGTAACATTGTTACACAAAATATTTTTTTAATATACGATAGGTGTCCAGGCCGTATTATATGGTAGATGGGAGTTCACTTTTTAAAAAAATGTATAACCAACTAATTTCGGCTCAGGTTGAATAATTCAACTCTAACAATAGTTCAAGCTCGAGCCAAAACTAATTCTTGGTTAATGTTAAATTTACACCAATTTAACAAATTTTAAATGGTTATGGTTAATTTGGTTAATGTTAAATTGGTGTAACAACAAAATATTAGTTTATTATTTAAATTATAATTATGTCTGACCAAAATGTGTTTCCTTTATGTCAGCATAAGCTGTCACATGAAGGCGAGCTATTCTATGAATAACAGAAATAATGTTTCGTCATCGAAAATCATACAAGTATACACCTCTCCATCCAATTATATAAAAGTCATTTATTTTTTCTTTATCGCGTTATTATTATAAGTTGTTATAATTATATGTTTACCCTCTATACCTTGACTCCTTCACTATACACGAGTCCTTGACTTTTGTAGAGGAGAAGCAAAGGTCATTTTAAAAATCTACATGTTAACTTGTACTTTCGTACCCTTAACAATTGTATTGCTATTGAAAAAATATTCTTTTTACTGGACCTTAATATATATTATACATATGATCGTTCTCATTGATCTATGGAGGAAGAGTTAATTCGAAATGCCTCCTACTTTTTACTGTGTTTTGTTATTCGCTGCCACATATTCTCACAGAATTTGGGTTTTAGGGTAACCCTGTGTGATTTCTCTCCTGTTTCATTAGTTGGCAAAATTTATTCAGCAATTGTCTATCGTCTGTGCAATGTTTCCTGCCTTATTCTGTTTCATTTTCTTGGTGCATTTAATATACGAATATGTATATAGAGTAAAAAATTCTTTATTGCATTGCAAAATTATTAGGTAATAAAATAGCTCTTCTGATTTAGTGGCAGAATATTTTATTTTATTATAATAGGTGTACCCACGAGTAATCAATTATTTTTGGTGTGGAATGTTTGCTTCAGTCAAGCTCAGTAAAGTGAACGTGTAAAGACGTATTTTATACGCAATATTATAGTCCGTGATCTTGTGACCTGTGACAATTAAATTAAAAAAAAAATATTACTCTATTGTAAAATGGCGGACAATCAACTAACTAAAGAACATTTACGTCATTGCATGCTGTTTCATTTTCGATGGGGTGTTAATGCAACGTTTGCAACAAAGAAAATTTGTGAAGTGTACGGAGACGCATTGAAAGTAAATAAGTGCCAAGGTTGGTTTAGAAAATTTTCGGATGGTGATTTTGACTTGCCTGATAGTGATCGAAGTGGGCGTCCGGTAGGGTTTGATAATGACGCTTTAAAAACACCTAGAAGTATATTTTTCTTAAAAGTCTACCAACAAGATGGCGAACAGCCCTAGATACGATGGATATTAAATCGATAAAATATAAAATAAAATATAGTTAAATTATTTTTTTGTTGCCACCTAAATAATTGATTACATATGGGTACACCTAATATGTATATATATATTAGGTCCTTACATATGAAATTGGCGTTTAGTATGGGAGGAACATAAAGCCGATTTTTTTTTATTATAATATTTTTATTTAATCAAAGTATGTACCATTGCTATCTATGCACTTTTGCCATCTCATAGGTAGTTCATCGATCCCTTTACTAAAAAAACCATTCGGACGGGAATCAATAAAATCTTTGAAGGCGGTTTGGACTGCCCCATCGGAGTTGAATTTTTTCCTTTGCAAGAAGTTATCCAAATTTCGAAAAAAATGGTAATCTGTTGGGGCAAGGTCCGAAGAGTACGGTGGATGTCTTAGACATTCCAATTGAAGCTCCTCTAATTTGGTAGCCGTCTGTTGTGCAGTGTGTGGTCTAGCGTTATCATGAAGCAGCAGTGGCCTAGAGCGATTAACCAGCCTCGGTTGTTTAGCAGCTAGCTTTTCCATCATGGTTTGCAGTTGCTGACAATAGACATCTGCCGTAATCATATGGCCAGATTTAAGATTTAAAATCCCTTCATTATTGGCTGGTTGAGTTAATTCAACGCACCGGTCCCAAACGCGCGTGTTGTTGATTTAGCTTCCTCAAATATTCCGTGAGGTCACCCATCCCTTTGCAAAATGTCTTTTTTCACCTTACCAATTTGCTTCAAGTGGATTAAAACAGTTTTATCACTAACACTGCAGCCTGCAGCTAACTCGAATGTGGTTTGCGATGGATCCGCTTCCACAATAGCCTTCAATTCTTCATTATCAACTTTGGTCTCCGGCCGTCCACGGGGCTTGTTCTGCAGGTCGAAATTTCCAGAACGAAAACGTTGGAACCAAAAACGCACTGTGTTTTCTTTAGCGGCACCGTCGCCATACACATCATTAATCCTTCGAGCCGTTTCTGCAGCACTGGTGCCACGGTGGAACTCGTACTCGTAAATAACGCGATATTTCAAGTTTTTCATTTTGTAAACTGAGTGACGCAAAGAAAAAAACAATTGAGGAAAAAACAAATGAATTATAATTTTCAAAACACAAATACATGAGTAAATAGCTGTATAAATTTGGATTTGGAATTCCTAACCAAAGAGAAGATATTTGAGATCAAATTTGCCAGTACGGCAAAACATCAATTTCATATGTAAGGACCTAATATAATGAATTAAGGGAGGACACTGTTGCTTTATTTTCACAACAGCCACTATGACACTGCAGTGTACTTGAGTTAATAGCGTTTTCCTTCCTTGGAGTTTCCCATAATTTTTGACGACTTACAGCCGGCGTATAATGGATTTACGACGCCACTTTGGGGTGCCGACCGGCCGACCCGCACGCCGTTAGCGACGCCGCCGCCGCCCGTTCAGCGGGCGCCGCCAATAACGGAGCGGTCCGTTAACGATGTTTGCAGAGCCCGAGCCGCCAAATTGCCCGGGCTGTCCACCAACCTAAATGCCCACAGCGGACCGGCAGCGACGCGCAAAGCACAGTGAACTGAATTAATATTTTATTTAATTAACCTTAAAATAAGGAACATTATCAGACTTCGGTTGGACTGTCCAACCGATGTCTGATTTGAAAGAAAAATGATATTTTAACAGACAAAACGATTTAATTAATTCGAATTCTCGAGTATGAGGTATAATTTTTTGAATATTTTTATATTAATCAAAGTGAAATTTTCTTAGTACGTATGTAAAATTTCATTAAAATAATGGATGTTTTAATGGTTTTATGGATACTGCAATACAGGAAATAGAACGTTTAATTTTTGTCTTTTTTAAAACGATATATTTAACAACTTGTCGAAAAATATCAATGTCTGAATAGCACCACTTCTTTTTCAAACTTTATAAAATCAATTTGTAAATAAAATATATTTGAAAGTGTAAGAGATTAGCGTACCAAATTTAACTCTATTGCGTGAAAACTAAAATAGTGTTTCGGGGTTATAATTTTTTTGATGTTATAACAATATATTTATTCATATTTTTTAAGGAAATGCTTCAAGAGTAAATGGATATATCATAATAAAATTGATTAAAAGCCTGTTTAGCTATGGGATTTGCAAAATGATTTAATAAGTTTACGTTAAATTCAGCAAATCGAGAGCAAATACGAAAATCGTGTACTGGGGCCTCTTAATGACTCGAGTAGAGGAAATTTTTTGGTTTCACTTTTGCAATTACATATCCTTCGGTTGTCATCAAAATCAATTGCTTTATATATGTCTTATATCTTATGTATTAATTTTCCGTGAGCTGCATAGTTATATTAACCTAACGATATATTTCATAATTTTTTTTTTACTGAATAGTTTGAACACGATATTAATTAGTATGTACACAGTTTTTCAAACACTGAAACAAGCTATTTTCAAAAAAATATGTTTAACTCCTAACAACCAAACCAAATATTTTAGTTATGTAATGAGTACACATTCCCTTGTTACCTATTGTCTGACATCAATTTTAGAATAAATAAAATTTAAAAAAACTCAATACGGACAAAATTAGACAAAATTATTTTTTGAGGCACTTAATAAACAAACAATATTTTTTTTTAATTATAACTTATTCTTTTGATGTTTTGAGTTTTGTAAGAAAACTTTTTTCTTAAAAACTTTCAAAACTAGGTGACATTTGAGTCTATGTATTCAAAACAATTAGCTTTTTTGAGCTTCCTGGCCTTATGTTTTGTATTTAGCCCCTTAAACAGTCAGTTTAATCGTTTATAACTATTTTTCGGCCGTTCTCAATATGGCATTTCTTATAAAAAGATATGTTGTTGGGGAAAGTGTAAGGTATGATGTTTCTATATTTTTACCATACATTTAAATGCCGTAGAATCATGGACAGTGATTAATTAGCATTGTCCCTTAAATTTAATAATGTTTCAAAATGTGGTACTACTATGGAAAGGAAATAAAATCAGAAGGATGAAAAAAATATGGAGTAGGTACCTATTTTTTTTTAATACCTGATGCACGAATTTTTAAAAATTAGAAAATTTAGTATTCATATCTATCAATAATCGAAATTTATATCAGGGAAGGATAAAATAAATTATGTCATGGATGTAATTTTAGAATAAGATTTAAAAAATGTGTGTGGTAAAGAAAGATTCAAAGAAAGTATGGAAAAATCCCAACTGGTTACCACTATTTCAATTTCAAATGATCAAATTTTTAATGACTTACTTACTTATCAACAAGTCGTTTCCCCGTGGGGGTAGGCGGAGAGGATAGAGCGCCACACTCTTCTGTCCTGACATACTCTCGCCTCATCCATATTCATACATCTTCGCATGCAAGTTCTCGGATGTTGAGACTTCTATCGGGACCATCTTCCAGTATCTGGTTAATCTGGTCATGCCGCGGTCGCCCTCTCTTTCTGGCGCCATCAACACTATATAGCATTATATATCTTTCTTTCCATTTTTTCCTCATGCATTTGCTCAACAAGCCACCAACCATCTGAGCGACCCTTTTTTAATTCTATTAATTATGCTAAGATCAGCTTTACATTCATTCCTTGTATCTTTATTCTTTACTCTATCATAAATGGATTTGCGACACATACGTCAAAGAGATCACAGTCTACTTTCGTTCCTCCAGCTCCAAGCTAATTTTTTTAATGAACAGTCACTAATACCCATGAATGAAACAAAATAATCAGTAACAAATATCAAACGAAGGAAATCTGCATACTTCGTTCATTAATATATTCTCCATTATAAGAAAGATATCTTACAACTCGCTATGGGGGAAAGATACAAGCCAGTAGAGCGTAGGTAAAATAGATTTTCTTTGATAAAGGCTTGATAATACACGCCTTGCATGTGATAAATTAGCGAACTGCGACTCGGTCGCCAATTTTAGTTGAGGACACATGAAAAACAAATGTAAATTTGTCAATCGAAAAATAATTATAGGTTTATGTATGTATTATTTTGGTTAACATGAACAAGTCCACTGGAATTGAAACAGTAATAAATTGGAAGTCTCTGTTCAGTTTCGTTTCAGTAGGTATCTTTAATGAAAGCCGTAAAAGTCTTACTTTTATGCTCGAACGCGATGTATCTATACTTATTTGCCATACGCTATACGGCAACCTTCATGTGTACCAAAATGTTGATGTTGTGCTCATGTATGTGGCGATGCTTTATGTTTTGCTTACATATATGGTGATGCTTTCAAAACAGGTAATTATGTTTTCTACTCAGGTAATTAGTTATTCTACTCAAGTAATTAGATTTTTTACTCAGGTTCCGATCTAGTTCCTTAACGCTTAATATTTTATTTTTATTTTACACGTATAGCCAGTACAGGTATATATTTTTAGAGAGACAATTTTGTTTATTGTTTTATGACCTATTTGTGTCATTAATTAATATCATTTTCAAATGCCTTTGAAGAATACAAATTGGAATTGTTCTTATTGCAATTGTGAATTCTGAACATGTGCAAGATATAAATACACTGAAATATATATTACAATATATATTATAGATGTCTCACAGAAAGGAAAATATATATATATATATATATATATATATATATATATATATATAAAATGGAGATGTGAACACGGAATACGTGTCGCATCAATATTCTTACTATTTTCAAACTAAGCTAAACACTTGTGCTATGAAAATGGGACTAACTTGCTAGTCTGGAGTGAGGTTCGAACCCGCGACCTTTGGATCACGAGGCGAGTGTCCTAACCACAAGACCAACAAACTACTCGATATATATATTCGATTCTGGATTCGAACCACGGACCTCTGTCTTACGCGGACAGCGTGTTACCAATTTCACAATCCCAGCTACTTAATAGGTCGTCAATATTTGATAGTTATATGTTGAATTATTAATTCACTTATTTATATTATTCCATTTTTATTCGGGAAGTAATCGATTGTTACAAGAATATCCTTCCCGAATAATATAAATAAGCGAATTAATAATTCAAAGAGAAACATACAACTATCAAATATTGACGGCTTATTAAGCAGCTGGGATAGTGAAAATGGTAATGAATACCACGTCTATCAAATTTTTGGAAGTTGTATATATTAAAATTTTACAACCTATTTCATATGTGTGTTGTAATAATCATTACGATCGGCATCAACTACCTACTTTTCCATATTTTTTTTATTATTATTCCATCTCTGTGAGACATCTATAATATATCTGGATTAATGATGTCCCTGTGACAAAATCCAGTGCTGCGTTGTGAAAAAATTGGACCTACTCAAAATATTTAACATTATACAATACTAATAAAATATAACAAATGAATGAAACTAAGGAAGACCATAAAGAGAAAAGCCCAGACAGAAGTATAAAAAGAACATTTTATATCCTACCAGGAACAAGTTTGCTACATCAGAACTTGTAAAGTATTAAAACATGAGAGAAGTTGCACAGTGGGGAAACTATAGGGCAATCAATAAACAAAGAAGATTTCAGTATTGACTGTTTTTAATGTGAGGACGTTTTTCCATCATGTCGTACTGTATTCTGCCATAGCATAGTTCATTTAAAATAAACATATCAAATTGGTACATAAAATAAAAATGTTAATTGAGATATTACAATGTTTGATTAAAAATTACTTTACTCCTTTAACAGCAAAATAATTTTGTGGTAACATTCTTTATATTAATAAAAAAAATCACTTTGTATGAGATCACTATTTATCAAGCCATCTACTTTCATACATTGTGTCCTGATGGAAGGATCATTGAATCCGAAAAATGTTGATAATTCAATAAATGATGGTTTTAAATAGTGTTATTTGGAAAACATTAATATTAGGTCCTTACATATGAAATTGGCGTTTAGTATGGGAGGAACATAAAGGCAATTTTTTTTATTATAATATATTTATTTAATCAATGTATGTACCATTGCTATCTATGCACTTTTGCCATCTCATAGGTAGTTCATCGATCCCTTTACTAAAACAAACCATTCGGACGGGAATCAATAAAATCTTTGAAGGCGGTTTGGACTGCCCCATCGGAGTTGAATTTTTTCCTTTGCAAGAAGTTATCCAAATTTCGAAAAAAATGGTAATCTGTTGGGGCAAGGTCCGGAGAGTACGGTGGATGTCTTAGACATTCCAATTAAAGCTCTTCTAATTTGGTAGCCGTCTGTTGTGCAGTGTGTGGTCTAGCGTTATCCTGAAGCAGCAGTGGCCTAGAGCGATTAACCAGCCTCGGTTGTTTAGCAGCTAGCTTTTCCATCATGGTTTGCAGTTGCTGACAATAGACATCTGCCGTAATGGTCTGGCCAGATTTAAGAAAGCTGTAGTGAACGACACCAGCACTAGTCCACCAAACGCTCACAAGTAACTTTTTTGGAGTCAATTTTCGCTTGGGGCATGGTTTGGCTGGTTCGGCAGGGTTCAGCCATTGCGATGAG
This sequence comes from Agrypnia vestita, assembly GCA_016648135.1. NCBI lineage: Eukaryota > Metazoa > Arthropoda > Insecta > Trichoptera > Phryganeidae > Agrypnia > Agrypnia vestita. The sequence goes on along the minus strand of JADDOH010001742.1, from coordinate 19,563 downwards.
CGCTTCCGATTATCGTACAGGATCCACTTTTCAACACAGGTAATGATTCGATTTAAAATCCCTTCCTTATTGTGCCGGTTGAGTAATGCAACGCAGCAGTCAACGCGCGTTTGTTGATTTGCTTCACTCAATTCGTGAGGTACCCACCTTTCAAGCTTTTTCACCTTACCAATTTGCTTCAAGTGGATTAAAACAGTTTTATCACTAACACCGCAGCCTGCAGCTAACTCGGATGTGGTTTGCGATGGATCCGCTCCACAATAGCCTTCAATTCTTCATTATCAACTTTGGTCTCCGGCCGTCCACGGGGCTTGTTCTGCAGGTCGAAATTTCCAGAACGAAAACGTTGGAACCAAAAACGCACTGTGTTTTCTTTTGCAGCACCGTCGTCATACACATCATTAATCCTTCGAGCCGTTTCTGCAGCACTGGTGCCACGGTGGAACTCGTACTCGTAAATAACGCGATATTTCAAGTTTTTCATTTTGGAAACTGAGTCACGCAAAGAACAAAACAATTAAGGAAAAAACAAATGAATTATAATTTTCAAAACAAAAATACATGAGTAAATAGCTGAATAAATTTGGATTTGGAATTCCTAACCAAAGAGAAGATATTTGAGATCAAATTTGCCAGTACGGCAAAACGCCAATTTCATATGTAAGGACCTAATAACATATATTCCTGCCTAGATTATGAGTCAAAAATGTTGTGGCAATAATGACAATACTAACCTAACCTAATCAATAGTTATGGAGATATGCGACATCAAAGTCAGCATTTTTTTCAATATTTCTGACTTATTTTTTTGTAAAACGTTAGACTATCATCACAGTAACTTATAACGGATATTAAAAATTCGTTCCCTTTAATGCAATTCAAATAAAATAAAATAAAACCTTCAAATTCTAATTGGAAAACATTCCAATAGGAATTTCTGCAGGGTTCTTATTTTAGAGTGTATACAAACAAGATTGTATATTCTCTAAGGTTGTTATCATTTTATTTAACTTTGAAAGGAATGATTTTTTCGTAATCGATGCAAATGAATGTAATGATAGTTCAAAGGGCTGTGAAAAATAAGTCAGAAATATTGAAAAAAATTCAAACTTTGTTATTGTATATCTCCATAACTATTGTTATTAGATCATGGCTGTTTAAATATTTTCAACTCGTAATTAAGGCAGAAATATAGTTCTGCGAAGTTATAAATGTTTTCCAAATAACCCTGAATAATGTGATTTATTTTTAAACATTATTTAAGGTTAAACTAACATTTTTTATTTTATATAAACTAATTAAATATTGACACTATATAGCTAACCATTTTTATTTTTGAATTACCAAGTGCTTTCTCTCAGTGTACCTAACTACATTAATAAAAATACTTACGTCAATGCATTTCCTTCTCTGTTATTTTTTATTATTCATTTAGAATTGCTTGCGTAACAGCTTAGAAGAGACTGGTTTGATGTTGAACAAAATTTCAATACATTAGTGTAGTGCTCTTTTTATATATTTTTTTTTCGTAAAACAAAAATTGCTTTGTATTATACCTACGTACCTATATATATATATATATATAGTATATATATATATATATATATACATATCTAATATGTATCTCTGTCAACGTATTTTTTATTGGCTGACAAAATAATTAAAAACACTGTCCGATTAGTTGGCAATGTTTGAAATGAAAAACAATTATGATTTTAATATTCACGAAATATAATTAGGATCCCAGCGCGGGCATTGAAAGCCTACGACCCCATCGGCTGCGCCGCCCTGTAATCAGGCTTCGCCGCTCGCAGACTCAATCTCGGACGCTTGTTATTATATGCGAATCATTTTATTACTTTTTATAATGTGTCCTTTTGTAGGACATGCACAAATCGTCATCCACTCTTTCTTCATTTTTGTGGTTGGTTTCCTGTGCGAAGGTTTCAAATTCGAATTGAAATATTATAAGAAGTAAAAGCCTGGTGGAATTTACGGGTGGTCATTGAACCATTGAAACATCAATAAAGTTAAAAATAAACAAGGCAAAAGTAAAAATATTTTTTGTGTGTACGCGTCTATAGATCTGTATTGCCTATAAATTAAAAAAAAATTATACTATATACCATCAACTTAATAAATCGAGTGGTGTGGCAGAGATATTTTTATTTCTAATTGGTAATTTCTACTTTGATAAAATATTTTGCATTACTGAAAACAAAGGCCTCAGTTTTCTAAGTGAAACGACTTGTTTTATTTGTTTTCATTTGTGTGATTAAAAAAGTGGATGCATTTATGGTCGTAAAATAAAAATCACACTTGGTTATTTTCTGCAACGATTTTCTACAATTTAAAAACACATGTTCACTAGGTGAGTATCTTAAGTCAATTCTTGTCTGAAACAAAACAAAAAGAAACAACAATTCTCTGCCCTGGCACTGGCTCCGCAATTTATACGAAACACGTTGGTTTCTCGAACCTCCGAGAATATTCTATACATTTGTAGTATTTGCAAGAATGTTTCCGTCGCTTCCAGATTTCTCCAAATGATGTAGATAATCCCAGAGTGTCGCAGTGTGGTCCTGAGTTTTCTATAGTTTTTTTTGTCTTCGACATATAATGAGAGATTCTAATAGTGCGCAATTCATTCTGTTTATCATTTAATATAATTACATTGTCATTTGACAGGATTAGAAAAAATTTCTCACTGAACGATATATTTTTTCAAATGAATAAACTAAAGTTTGCGTATCCAGCCTAGGTAGGTACTTGATTTCCACATGTTTAATAATAATTACTAATAGTAGATGGCAACCATTATGTGTGAATTTAAAATTATATATTGTGTCATTATTGTCAGGTTTTCACCTAGTATTTGAATAATTAATAAATAATAATGAAAAATAATTAAAATATCACATTTTAACCATTTTTAATCCTTTCAGGACGATCGTGTTAAAGGAATATCTTTGCTAATTAATAAAAATAATATGTAATTTGATTTTTAATCATACTGTTAGTTTCCTATAATACACGTTAATAAATATATACTATTACTAGTATGTAATTAAATATTCTCCTTATTTTTATTGAAATGAGTCCACTTAGAATACAAACTTGTTAATATACGAGTGTAACAGATTGTTAAAATTGACAGTTTGTGAATTAAGAAAGCATTTGCGTAAAAATGTTGAAAGAATCATATACGTGAATTGGTTAACGTGGTTTACCTTTTGTTCTTGTGCCTGTTTTATTATTGTGTGACTTACAATGCGAAGACGAAACCTGCGTACGAGAGCGATATAAAGTTTTATTGGATATCATTTTACGTGAGTGGGAGAGAGATGAACTGAGTGATGTTTGTGTCTATGTACGTGACAGCTTCCACGTGAAGGTTGTAAGATGAAGGAAGTTATATATTGCCCGGGTGTAAATAAATAAAATTTAATTAAAAAAACCTCGTCTGATGGAACTTATGAATTTTCACATGTTTGTAACACATCCATAAAGTTTATTGACGCTGTAAAATGTAATATATATTTTTTGTATTAATTGTATGACTTCTTTGTAAAGTCGTGTACCTACTTGTGCTTTCAGAGTTTCTCTACATATTTTACATTTTAAAATACAACTGTACACATTTTAAAAGTTAAATCATAGACTATATAAATTCAGTATCCCTTACAATATGGGATAGAATCACGTAGGCATTTAAAGATATATGCATATAATTTTCGGTCCTCGTAGCCCAGTGGGCATGATACTGACTTCTCAAATCGAGGGTTCCAGGTTCGATTCCCGATTAGGGCACAATTAATCTATGTTGTTTACTCAAGCTTTCGTGTTTTGTGATGTGGTTCGCTTCTGTAATTGGCCCTCTTGGCCCGTTGAAGCGTAAAATAATAAAAGAAAAAAAAAAAACATATGCCATTTAAACATATGTAATTTATATCTGTAGAATATTAACTAATGAAAGAAACTGAAATTATAACACATTACAATACTTTGAATTGCTCGACCTGTGAAGTTTCGAGCACCTATTTAAAAAAAATGGAGATACGAATATATCTAACATTAATATTCTTACTACTTATTTTAAAATTAAGTTAAACGCTAACGCTATATAGATAGGATTAACTTTACGGTCTCCAGGAATGAGGCTAGACCACTGGATACGAGTGTCTATTTTATTATTAATATAAATTAACTTTGTTTAAACCACTTATTTATTGAAAAAAATCAACATGTTTCAAAGCCAATGGCTTCTTCATCCAAAAAAAAAAAAAACATATGCCATTTAAACATATGTAATTTATATTTGTAGAATATTAACTAATGAAAAAAAATTAACTAAAGATGAAGAAGCCATTGGCTTTGAAACATGTTGATTTTTTTCAATAAATAAGTGGTTTAAACAAAGTTAACTTATATTAATTATAATTATGTTACCACAAAATAAATTTGCTACATTTGAAGAAGTCTATTTTATTATTTCTGTTTCTTCTTTGATGGCGCTAGAGTCCCATGTCGAGCTTTGACCTCCTGTATACGTCATCATAACCTTCGGCTCAATGCTATCGACCACTTTCTAACTCAGATTTTTTTACGCACGACGCCCAATTACTGAAACGAAACACATCACAAAAATATCCAGGATTGAGTAAATCACACAGATTAATTGTGACTTCACCGGGGATCAGACCCGGAATTAATAGCAGCTCTACTTCACCCTTCTTCAAGCCATCCTAACAACGGAGTTGGGGTCTTTCTTTTCTACTACGACCTGGGTGTCCATTATGGGATTATTTTTAGGATCCGAGCATATTTTTGACATCTAATTAGATTATCAACCGGTCGTTAGTGATGCTGATACATAATCCTAATGTGACATTTAAAAAGTAAAAACAATTTATTAAGAGAGATAAAATTTTGCAGAATAGGTACTCATTTTTATGGTTGAGAAATTAAAAACACCGTTGAAAATAAAACCAAAACGATAAATTCAGCCGCTTTCTGAACTAAGTAATATTGCTATTTCTACAGTTTGACATGTTTGAAATTAATGAATACAATCGATCAGAAAACTCTAAAACGTAAACAAACGTTAAGTTATTCACAATTACGAATAATGAGCATTCTAATTTATTGAATTCATTCATTTCAAACACGTCAAACATTAAACGTCCAAAAAATGGCGTCTCAATGTTATACAATAACTGTCAAGATACAGAAATAGTTGCTTAGTTCAGAATACGGATGATTGTATTTTGAATTAACAAATTATGGAAGATACATAATTATAAATATTTTTATGATTATAATTATAATCATTATTTCTATATAAAAAAAATAGAGAAGCGAACACGGAATACATGTCACATGAATATTCTTACTATTTTCAAGATAAGTTAAACACTCGTGCTATGAAAATAGGACTTGCTGATGTCTTGGAATCGGGTTCGAAATACCGACCATTCGATCACAAGGTGAGAATCATAACCACTACACCAACTCGAGCTATTATATCATTATTAAAACTCATATTTTTCTCTTATGCCTTTTTTATTTCCAATTTTTTAATATATTGTTAAAGATATTAAAAAAAGAAAGTGAAATTCACATACTATGTTGCATGTACTCAATTGTTAAACAAACATTTTGTATAAATATGCACTTTGTGGAGAAAAATTATTATAAAAATGTCTCCAGTAGACACTGAATGTGTTGAAAAAAATCCGTTAGGACCCACATTATATAAAAACTCCACGAATTCATACATTAATTTAGCACAGCTGTGAAGCTATGTTTACGACTTGCAACTCACATCAATTCTAACAAATTTATGGGATTAATCTGTTCGCTATAACATACCGCAGTGCGAGCCAATTGGTTTTTTTTATTGTATATTTTTTCTCAAAAAGAAACGCAACCCAATAAACTACACCGCGTGCTTTTATTATAAACTAAAACGCAATTTTATTATAATACGTTTCCTGCCTCTAGAACATTATGAAAAAATATGCAAATACGCTATGCGACTAACCTGTTTTGTGTATTAGATAAATAGTAGCAATATATGTAAAACATATCGAGTTACCTTTTGAATCGTGACATTTAGGTGACAGAGTGAGCATGATAATTTGATATTACATGCGAAATGCACATGACATAATAGGCAGATAATGTTATATCCGGAATGAGAATGGAACATATTATTAAAATATGGAAGAGAAAGATGGATCAGAGGCGTGCAGTCCATATATTCAAATAAGGCACAATCCTGGGAAATAAGTCAAACACTTATTACTCGATATTTAAGACGCGGTATGTACAAATGTTATTAAAACTTCTGAAAGAAGGTAAGGCTTAAATTAATGTACGGTGAGAAGACAATTGAACACGCGCTTACATTTGCTTATGATATATTACGTTAGCCAGACAGATACTTACATATACTTAAGATTTAATTTAAACACTTATTACAAGGCCATGGCAGTATATTAAAAACCCAATTGTGTGCACTTGGCTTATGTACAGTTGTCAAGGAACCTAATATACACTGTACATACATTCGTGGATGAAAAAAAATTGAATGCATGGCTTTCTATCATCATTTACTATACGAATTTATGCAACTTGATTCATATGCATAAGGATTTTTTTACAGATTTCGTAAATATAAATATGTATGGAACCTACAACAAAAAAATCTTTACCATAGAGCCTATACACTTGTACGAGTTAACATAGTTTTCCAAAAAATAACAGCGATACATGTCGTGTATCTAGTTTTTTTATGCAACGATATAATGCAAGATTCTGTGAAGAATGACTTTTGGTTTCTAAATATATATTAATTAATTCTTGTAATTAATTAAATAATTGTTTTTAATATAAGACGATTAAAAATAATATTTTGGCTTGAAAGCACCTGATTCCACCATCCATATTTACAATAGGTACCTACCTGCCATACCTTTAACGGACCATTAGCTCCGGCAAGGCTCCTGGTCAGGGGTACATAACTGGTGGTGAAAGAAAATTATAAACTTTTAAAAAAACTTTACTTTTTTTTAAAAATATATTTATTAATTTTGTTGATATTTATTACATTAAACATATGCCAAACTGCACAGCAGTTCTACGGCATAGTTGCTTTCAATATTTGACAATAATTTTTATTTTGTAATGAAGATAGTAGGTCATTATCGAGTGTTGCATGTTTTTTTACAAGTGATAAATGAAATGTAATTATAAACTAATGTAAGATTAGGTATATAGCTTTAATATATATTATTTTAGCTTGTACTTTTTTGAAGCCAATGGAGTTTTTTTCTTGCATCATCTCAAATAATTTTTTATCTAATTAACTATTAAAGATTCTTGGCACAATATAATCTCTTTTTCTTTCGCCATACACATTGTTAGTGATTGGTATTCTCATTGTTCGTCCTGTCGATCTGGTTGCATAGTTATGGTAAGTCTTAGTATTTCAATATATATTTTAAAATAAGATAAACATCTGAAATTCTAGCTCAATTCAGTTTGATTTCAGCTTATTTTAGCAATCGAAATCACTTATAATATTTTTTCAATTGATTCAGCAACATTGTAGATTGACATTAAAAAAAACGATTATATTATTTGTTTATATCTACTTCTTTTATATGAGCATACAACACCCTTTCGTTGGAAAGGTTTTTCTGAAACATGTTGGTGTAATTACTCATATAAAAGAAGTAGATATAAACCAATAATATAATCAATATTTTTTTTACTTATAATATTCATATCACATAAATGCCATTATTTATAATAGAAATATGTTAACAAGACAAGCAGCAAATAATAGAAATCTGCTACCGAACTGCAGCCTGGAGCTGGCAAAGGTGGAACGAAAATAAACTGAATGCAGTGGAAATGAATGTGCAAATCCATTTATGATAGAATGAAGAATTAATAAATTAGGAAAGAATGTAAAGTTGATCTAAGCATATTGAATAGGATTTAAAAGGGTCGTTCAGGTTGTTTGGACATGTTGGGAAAAAAATGAGAAAAGAGTTGTTTGATCAAACCATCACGCCGTTTCCCCGCAGGGGTAGGCAGAGAGGATTGAACGCCACACTCTTCTATCCTGGCACACTACTTTTGCTTTGGCAACATTCATACATCTTCTCATACAAGTTCTAAGGTTGTTGCGGCTTTTGTGGCCATCCTCAAATACTTGTTGTATCTGGTCATGCCAGGTCTTTCGCGGACGCCTTCTATTCCTGTTGCCTTCAACACTCGCCTCATACATTTTCTTAACCACACATTCCTCGTTCATATGTTCCACATTACCACTCAGCACTCTTTTCTTTATTTTATTACTTTCTTTACTTTATCGATCAAAGATTTTCTACTCAAGCGTCTTAGTGACCGCATTTCTACCGCATTCAGTCTACTTTCATTCCTCTTTTGCCAACTCCAGCCATCACTTCCATACATTAGGGTTGGCACTAGAACGCCATTATGCACCGCTAGTCTTGCTTCTTTTGGCAGATTCTTATTGGCCATAATTGCATGATGCAAGTAATTATTTTTATTTATTTCTTAATGAATCTTAACAATTTTAAGCATTATAATGTTAGCATACAATAAATTGTATGCTAACGTAACTAATTTTATAGATTCACAGATATTTTAGGCGTATTAAATTAAGAACAATGGTAGAAAATGTACTATTTTTAAGTTAACTTATCGCAAAGAACCGATAATATTAAAAGTGAACTAATGGTAAGCGACTAAATACGAAAAGTATAAAAAGCGATGAGTTACTTAAGGAGTTTTGATAGTAACACGGGAATAGGGATGCGGGTGAATGAGCGAGGTGGTTGGGGTTGTGGTATTGGTAGAGAAAGAGGAAATGAGTGATGATGACGAAATTTGACGACGAGAGGAAGAGAAGGCGATCGCAGAAGTCTTGGCGTGGTTAACTAAACACTTGAAGAAAGCCTGTTAGGAGCCTCAAAAATCGGTAAGCTTGCATGCAAAGATGTACGAATGTGGATGAAGTGAGAGTTATATATTAGAGCAAAAGAGTATTGTTAAATATAATTGAAAAATATTTGATCAATTTTTTAAAATATTTTTAAAATTATTTATTTATTATTATAATTATTATTGATTATTATTATATTATTAAAATTGCTAGTTTTTTATGAAACAAATATCTCATTTTTAAATTGTCTACGCCGCAAAAATTTGAAAACCGCGAAAGTTCAGGTGTGAAGTGACATCTCGGTTGTGGCAAACCGGTTTGAAGCAGACTGATAATGATGATGATGATGATGAAAGATACCCCTTCTGGAAGCTTTAGCGCAGCATGAGAAGATGTACGAAAAGTGGCATTCTATCCCGTTGGCCTGACAAAAGAAAGCGCGAAGTCAATAACATTCCAAAGTGAACCATGTTTTTAGTAAATTTTATATACAATTTAATACATAAAGATATAAAAATATTTTCAAACCAACGGTTGGCCACGACTATACAAAACAAACGGATGCTGAGACAAAAAAACGAGAGGAAATTTTGAGCACAAACCAGTTTATAGATTCACAATACCGCACGAATCGTAAGGAGTCGACATCTCCGTCTCTTTTCCGTGCGTGGTATTACACAACACGCGCACATATACCCAGCCGATCTTTAAACGGTAAACCGTCAGCTTTGGGACTTATTCAAATAAATAATGTTAAAGTCACCATGGAAATATAATAACTGAGAGCTGACAGAAGAAACGGGTTTAGAAATTCTAAGCACATACTAATTCTGTGCGACCATTTTTTTCCTTTGACAAACATCTAGAATGGTACAGAATGCATTTTTCAATTAGGGAATTTCTCGAGCCGTGCGTTCAAATATTTCTCACGACAAAAAACTACGGATTCAGGTGTATAATAGTAATATCAATTATTTTTTACCCAATATTACCTTCGTATCTAAACAAAGCTACTACTGTGGCTGCCATAGTAAACGTTTTTTAAAAGGAAGTGGGTTATTTTATGCTTATTAATATTATTCCTACATTGAATAAGATTTTAATAATATGATTTCTTCAGAGTAATGGACAGGAAATTATGGGAGTGAATTTAAGACAAATTTAATTCATTGCGTTTTAATATTCTCAATTAAAATAACGTTGTACGAAACTAACTCCAATGGATAATGCCTGATTATTAATTAATTACAAAATATAAATGGCACAGTGCTTGAAATATGAGGATACGTGCAGTTAATAAAGAATAAAATATAATAATTTATAATCTCGTGTGTTATATATACCTTCTTACATTTTACTAGTAAGGAAATTTTATGATATTATGTATTTTCGACATTTGAAAAATCCAATTTGGTATAGAACGATTGTTGAAGATTGTAACTATTACGGACAAGCATGACTTTTATGCAGACATATAGATATTTGTAAAAAAAAATCAAAGTAATAAAATATATTGTGACAGAATATTATGTCATATTAAAATATGAATGATGTGATGGTATATGTGAGTAATTTTATTTTATTTGTTCATCCAACAGGAAGACATAATTGCTTGGTAGATACAGATACAGATACACAAAAGCACAGAAAAAAAGTCAAATGTCTCCCAAAATTAAAGGATGACACAGATATACATAAATTATAGACAAGTCAATTTGATAGATCAAGCAATTTTACATGTTCTGAATTTAACTTTAACATAAACATAAAAGGGTAATATGAGTATAACGAGATCTTTTAATTGTTTGTTTTTTAATATATATGCTTACATAAACGTCATACTTATGTTATGTTCTCACTGTACGCCCCCGGTACGGTAAAATAGAGATGCGAACACGGAATACGTGTCACATCAATATTCCTACTATTTTCAAACTAAGCTAAAAGCTTGTGCTATGAAAATAGGACTAACTGATGCTGGTCTGGAGTGAGGTTCGAACCCGCGAACTTTGGATCACGAGGCGAGAGTCATAACCACAAGACCAACAAGCTACTCTTATCGGTCTGTAAGTCTTATATAAAATTTGTACGTGGGTACCGTGTAGATACTGAATTCACAAAGCAGTTCTTTACGAACATTAATACTGGGATATGAAGATTATATTTTCATTTATGAACATGCGAGAACATGGGAATTTCCATTAAATTTCAAAAGTCAATTTTAACGTTTATGTAAACCAAAGATTTGTTTTAACCTCTAAGTGTGATGTTTTGGTAACTTTCTCACCATTTATTTTTTTAACTATTCTAGCACGAAATTTATTGGAGTGTCGCGAGTATAATAACACCTCAAACTAAATATAATAATTTCGTTGTCCATAACTTCCAGGAATTCAATTACACGGCTGGAGAGAGACTCGAACCTCGAACGCGCGGCGACTAGACGACGTAGCCACCGTTGTTTCTCTGTGGCCCGTCTAAAATAGGATTATAATATATACTACCTACACATTTTAAGGGTTTAGCTAAGACGCGAAATATTAATTTACGCCTCCTACTTTCAATGATTGAGAGATTTATTTATTTAATATGTATAAAATAAATAAATAATAATAAAATTATGTTCCGTTATTTTTCACGGGTGTACGACTAGTAAATAATATTGTTCTTGTGATATTTCGTTGGACATTTTAAAATAGTGTTATTATTTATAATGAGAATTCTTATCTCGCTAAAATTGGACTTTTGCTCGTTTAAGCAATAAATAATTCATCTCCAGAGCGTTCAATGATTAAAATGAATTAATTTATAAGAATGAAAATGGTTTGAGCTATTTCCACTCCAAAAGTGTGTGTGCTCTTATGCAAAAATATTTTTTCCATTACCTAAGACCAGACGCAGAATTTTTCTCAATACATAAATATTTTGTTGTACAGTCAGCCCAGATTTGTACAACATTCCATAGGTTATTCAAACAAACTAACGTTTATTAAACATAACAAAGGCAAATATTAAAAATGATGTCAGATATTCCATTTTCTACTGATCGAAATAAATTTTTTCATTTAACGAGAAAGTAGGTATAACGCTTCAAAAAGTTTTAAGTTTTAAATTTGCATAATATTCCCAGATTATTTATTAGCGGCTTTTGTAAAAAATATATCTAGACAGGTAAGTACGTAGCACAAATTCAAGTAAAAAAAGGTCTATGTACATATGTATATATACTAATAGGCGGGCTAATATTTGGGACATTAAAGAATAAAATCATGGCTCGAATTCTATAAAAAACCCTAACTTAACTTTCCACCCTTCAATACGACTCTCAATTATCTTTTTTAATTAAATCTCAAGATCAAGTAGAGAATTTACCAATAACGTAAATAAGCAATTTCTACAACAACAAAAAAATTGTTATCTGGCTAAATCTATACAGTAAGACACCTCCGTAGGCTTGCTCTGTAAACAGTACTTAAAGTCATGTACGCATTTATGGTTTGTGAGAGAAAAACTAACTTTATGGAGAAGGTACAAAGTATTGAATACTTTACAATGTACACTTTAGAATGGAAGCATGGACGCTTATGATGGAGATGTGGATCTACAGAAGAATTCTCAAAATAAGCTCGATGGACAGAGTTACAAATGAAGATGTTATGGCTTGAATGAATAAAGAGAAAGGAGTTATTAAAACAATAAAAATCCAAAAACTTCAATATCTAGGACATGTGATGAGACATCCACAGAAATACAAGATCTTGCATCTCATAATGCAGGGAAAGATTGCCGGAAGTCGGGGCCCTGGAAGAAGGAGGACTTCATGGCTGAAAAACTTGAGACAGTGGTTTGGCCAGTCTACTGTGGAGCTGTTCCGGGCCGCAGTAAACAAAGTCCGCATAGCCAACATGATAGCCAACGTCCGATAAACGGACAGGGCATCATTCCATAAAATCTGCCACTATTAAGGTTGCATAAAAATGCCATGGAGACTTCAAGAACTTACAATAAGTAATTACTTGCTTAGTAAATGAATGAAATATAAAATTAGTGGAAGATCATTATAATTTATTCTAAATAGGAAATTGCTATAGTAGAAAATGGACACAACCTGAAGTAAGCAAATTGATCAACATGTGCACATGCTTGTTTACAGGCTAAGTAGCATTTGAAAAATTTAAGAATAATCAAGTTTTATAATGAAACAAAATAATTATTTTCACACTCGTCCTCCCAGTTCTCTATCATGCCAATATCTGAATACTTACTATAAGCTTATGTTATTTACTATATACTTATGGTAACACAACAAGGTATGAAAATGCCCCTCTTTTAGAGTTTTCTTACGAGATAGAATCAGAAATGGTTCCTGAAGTAATGATAGCAGTTGAAAAAAAATGTGCTGGGGTATTTTAATATGAATGACTCATATTAATGCTAGTGCTTGGATGTGGATAATAAAAAAAGTGAATGTAAAATGGGAAAAAAGGATCCCTTATATAAGTTTTGTAATAATGTATAGAATAGTTAGTGCCAGCACTTTCAGCCATTAAATAATCAAAACAAAATTTATCTCCTTTCACCTATAAATAATATTTACACAACCATTAAAAGTAAACAAAAGGGCGTTTTTAAGACAGCTTATACATATTTTCGTAATACACATGAGAAATATTGTGTTAAGTTTAATAACTGTATTTTTAAAATAATTAGTTTGGGGAAAAGTATCGATACTCGCAAAAGCATCGATACATTATTTTTTGTGTGGTGGGGACGGGCACCTATTGGGCTCTCATCTAACACGGGACCCAATCAAGACGCCTCGCCCAATGGCGTAGTAGCGCCATTGGTCGAGGCGTCTCCCAGCTCGTCGGACTGACGACAAAAAGGATTGCAGGAAGCAGACTGAGGATAAAGAGGAGTGGTGGTCATTGACAGAGGCCTTCATCCGGCTGTGGACGTACGTGGGCTGAAAAATGCTTACTTCCACCACTCTCCTCCAAGGTCTCCCACCAAGAAGTATGACAGCCTTATTGGTGGGAGACTTTCATGTCACCCGCGAACAAGTACGGCTAGTCCGTAACTTTTGAGGCCTTTTTAGCCTTGACAATGGCACGTGATACCGTGTCGAAACGTCGGCCTAGGTCTTCTCAGGGAGACCATCTACAGAAAACGCGAGGGAGTCCAGAAGTTACTTTTGTTTCATACAATAACGCTCGCGGAAACCTCAAGCAAAACATATATATATATATATATATATATGTGTTTCCCTATCCGCCAAGTTTTCTCCACAACCGGCCACAAACAACCCACCGGTGGTTATGGTGGTGGATAGTCACATTGAAAATATGCGAAATTGGTGGGGGTGGCTGAGCTGGGTGGGAGTGGGAGCCGAAAATGTGCTTGCTAGCACATTGTTTTGTTATGGGAAGGCCGCAAATGCTTCAGATTGTTTCAAAATAGGCGCGCCGACCGTGTCGGTGAGTCTAGAAGGTTCCGGAAAAACGTGCTCTAGAAAGTTCTGGAAGGAAAAGGTTCTAGAAAATTCCCGAAGAAATGTTCTAGAAGGTTCGCGAAAGTTCTATGACGATCCAATAAGGTTCTAAACTGAGTGGTGGAATGTGTCGGTATGTCTAGAAGGTTCCTGTACATTCGATAAATTTCTTGAAAGTTCTGGAAGGAAAATGTTCTAGAAGGTTCGCGAAAGTTCTATGACGATCCAAACAGTGTGTGATGGTCGACATAGAGATAGATTTAATAAATTTAGAAAATCTTAAAATAATTATATTAAAAAAAAGTCAAGTATGGAAATCAAAAATATATTTCTTCTGTTTGGAATCGTTTAAAAGTAAAAGCCTGATATATTTCTTCTTAAGATTCTATGTATTACAAGAGGCTAACAAAATATTGAATATTCAGCTATACAAGTAATATTTCTTAGATCTTTATTATACCATAGATATAATTCTGTGTTAAATTAATATCGTTTGCCAATCCTAATAGACTCGACCTTGTGAGTAGGTGCGAACGAGCCTTTATTATTTATGAATCAGAACAGTAAGTCTCGCGTGTAGCGGGTGCTTAACTATTATTTTAACGAAACGGACCAATCACAGGCACGCGTTACCTTTCGACGGGTTGAGCCGGAGGCGACCGTCCTGATGGCTGAGTCCGGCCAATGGCGAGCGCCGGCGGTGAGGTCATCGCGCATAGGATGAGTCACTGCACTAGCGTGGATTTCAGAGGTATGGTGAAATCGTTACTATAAAGGGAGCGAACACGATGTACTCTGCCCCTTCAGTTCGAGACCAGACTTGCGAGCGGGAGCGCTGCCCAACAGACTACCGACGGAGCCCTGAGTTCCAGAACATCATTTGCGGATGGAGTTGCTGCCCGGACGTATGGAGGAATCTACCAATCATCAGTACCAGAGAGGATCATACCGCCACTGTGTAACAGCTAAGGAACATATTTATATTATCTATTACGGTTAATTATTTTCACTATCGAAATGTATTTATTTTGGGAATATTTGAGTTCGGAATAATTGTGTAATTAAATATCACGATTGCTTGTGTGATATTGGTTCAAATCGTACGAGAATTCCTTCCAAACGGATGTATTTTTATGCAAAGCGAATTTCATACCGTTTATGCTGAAAATTGAATACACGGAGTTCTATATGAATTACTTAGTAGCATTATAATAATTACTGTATTGCGTAGGTATTGCGCAATCATTACACTCGGTCTACAACTAACTCTTTATGAATCGAGTACCTCGGTATATTCAGCTTAATAAGTGGCTTCAGAATGACGAGTAAAGGACAGAATGGGGAGATCTAACTAAAGATTGGGGATATCTGGTTTGTGTTAGCCTAGCTGGCTGAGGGGTGGATGATTGCCGGCACTTGGGCGTGGAACCCGCACAAGCCCCTGCAGGGCCCCTTAAAGGCGGGGTCCTCCTTGTTGCTCGGGGTCGTCAATAAACCGACCACCTAACCTCATCTGGCGCAAACTACTTAAACCAACAAAAAGGTTCCCTTTGTCTTTGGAAGGATTTCCATGCTTGAATGCTGTAAAACCTTGATAGAAAACGTTAACTTCTATTTCGTCCTCTGTAAGAAAGACAGGGCCAGAATAAATATAAAAATCATTCACTCATATGGAATAGCTGGGATATTATAAATATGTTACTAACACTCTAACATTTGTCCAAAGTAAATGTTGCAAGATGCAGAATCGTGGGACGCCATTCTGAAAAGGCATAATGAGATTGCACAATAATTTGTAACATCGCTGACTATGCCCGCAAAGGAGGCTAATGTCGTCATCAATTCGTACCAAAAGAGTACATGATTCTTCAAACACCGGCCTAAAAGAAAGGCGCCTCAAGACAACACACATCATCAGAAACTCGTACCAAAAGAGTACGGCCTTCTCAATTATAAGCCTAAAAGAGGGGCGTCACGGGATCACATCTCGTGAAGAAGAGATAGAGTCTCGGGATGCAGTAAGTTCCGGAGGAACAAGGGGGGCCGTTTAGTCACTTAGGAAGTCGGCCACCGGGTTTAGGCGGGCGCGGAGCCTCAACCCCTCTCAGCAGAGATGCTGAGGGTTTATAAAACCAAAATTTAGCATTCAAAGAAACTATTATTTCATATAAACTCACGGGCTGTTGTAGAATCCTTTCGAACAAACCATCCCCGAGACCTTATCTATTTATTCATAAAGAAGTTTCACTTCAAAATGTGGTATTTCGTAGATAGCAAATATATGTATTATTTTCCCATGGAATTAATATGAACAGGTTCATGCACGTCTAGAACGAAACCATTCAAGGTAAGAATTTGCTAATACAAAGTGTTTATAATTATTAATTTCAGTGTTATTTAATATGTGTGAATTTTTCCTTTTGCGCCGTTCGAACGATTTTACTGGTTTGTCTCAAATCGAAAACGTTTTATTTCTAATACACGAATTCTTTCTAGTGTATGTATTTTATTGTAACATAAATGTATCGATTATTAGGTTCGTTAGATGTTTTTATTACGTAATATTATGCAATTGTTTCCACACTGCTACTATAAAAGAATTTGAAGTTATTACGATACACAACGGGGTCCTTCATCCATTAGACGAATCATGTGCCAATTCAACGACGTATTACGAATAGTATATATTGTATTTATCGAGATTTAGTCGCATTTATTATTTCTAGTGAGGTTTTTAGTATTGGTTCCAGGCGCCATTATGAGGCGGAAATAGTTCATACTCATAGCCCGACTGCAATAGGTATTTTTGTCGCGTAAGAGGTAGCACTTTTAGGAATATAACTGTGTTTCATGTTTCGTCCCTGACGGACAGGATGGTATAGCTGTGGCTATTTAGGTAATATACTTAGTAAATGCAAAGGGCAGTAGGTATTGTCAATTTCGTCTGTGAACCCAAGATGTTAGAATTATTTCAGTTAATACGTATTTTTAGTTAATTTATCGTATAGAACAATTTCTGATAGTATAGAACATTATTTCATATGAAAAGTTGAATTTTAGTAGTAGTAATATTTCTGTATTGAATATTTAATTTTTAACAACTGTATCGTTACATCATATGGTTGAAGTCGACCGGTTGCATCCTGCCGCTCAATCGCGCGCGCTCACATAAAAGAATAATAAAATATTTAATAATCCAATATATTGTATTTTGAACGCGACGTTTTGCTACTTACAAACCTTCATTATTTAGTAGGACCCACATTAGGGTCATCTTACACCGTTAGCCGTGATAAGAATATGATTGACATTGAGATGCAATGGAAAGATTTGTATTATAGATTTGCTTCGCCTTATATATTCAACAAACACCCCATGGGTTGTCTCACAGTGGTTGGCCGCGACCAGGAGATCGAAATGAAATAATATATAATAGTAAATTCAACTCGCGTCAACTATTTTACGACTGTATAATATTTTTCATATAACAGAAAACATCTCTAGAAAATACCGTCATTTGACGAGGACCCACTATCTCACGCGGACTCATCACAGTGCTTACCGTGACCAGGAGAACGATTTATATTGAAATACAATAAAATGCTTTATAATATTAATTGAACATCATTTCGACATTAAATACAGTCTGCTCGATATGATTAGGATGCCCACTATCACCACTGGATCATTACAAGTGTACTAAAAATCTACGCGTGCGAAGCCGCGCGGGCACAACTATTGAATAATACAATAAAATAAATACGAATATTTACGTAAGTCAAGATTTATGATCCAGCGGCACTCGATTCGATAAAAGATACAGGTAAGTTTGTAATACTTTGTTAATGCGAATAGTGGGTAAGAACAGTAGGTTGATGATCCCTGCCCCGACACGTGCGGCTGCAGTACTTCCAGCATCCAGCCCGACAAAACGGGTTTCACTGATGCAAATTTTTACTCTTCGCTAAACTCGATCTCGATTGTAACCTTACCGCGGCAAGCCGAGCCTCGCGTCGGAAGTTTGAATTCACTGGATCGGAGAGCAATGTGCTGGACTACCAACGAGAGCCTTCCTTGAGATGAAAATAAAAAATTTCTATTTTTTTCAACTCAATTCAATTCATTTACTTATTCGATAATATGTACATTACAATATATATATATATATTTAAATAAGAAAATGTAATCAAT
Source organism: Agrypnia vestita (assembly GCA_016648135.1). Classification (NCBI taxonomy): domain Eukaryota; kingdom Metazoa; phylum Arthropoda; class Insecta; order Trichoptera; family Phryganeidae; genus Agrypnia; species Agrypnia vestita. The sequence continues at coordinate 901 of JADDOH010001742.1, read as the reverse complement.
TAATAACATTTATAATCTGGTCAAAGGTGTAGGAGAATCCTGCTTCGGAAAACCCCTTCAGACACATGGAATATATCAGTATCCAAAGCGGTTTTGTTCAGCATAGTTGTAGCTCTTTCAACAGGCATAACCATCGGCAGGTTGGTCCTGTATATTGACACATGGAATATATCAATATCCAAAGCGATTTTGTTCAGCATAGCTGTAGCTCTTTCAACAGGCATAACCATCGGCAGGTTGGTCCTGTATATTGGAATGTGAAACAATCTATGGTGACAATGTCTGATGTAATTATCAGAAACATACAAACCAATGCTCTGCATAATTTCAATATTATCGATCATACCGCGCAACACTCGATAAAAATGTGTAATCAAATACACATTCCTTCTAGTCTCTAAACTATTGTAGCCAAGCATACCCTGAAGAAACACGGTTGGGTAGAGCCAAGGATAATGCCCGTACTCTCTCATGTAGAGATATCTCAGAAACTTCTTTTGGACTTTCTCCACCATAAGAGAGTACTTGCTCTCATGTGGGCCCCCAGATCATCGAGCCACTCTCGAGTATACTTCGCACCAAGAGGTACCTACACTTAAATTATCAACTTGTCGGTGTGAATAATATTTATTTTTAATGTGTAAAATTTCGTGAATCGGCCGGCACTATGCAAATTACACCGCGACTAGAACACGAATTCGACAGCAATAGAAGGTCACACTTTTCCGTCAAAATAAATAAATCTTGCTTTGTCCGCACACATATTCACGAGTGCCACAGCACTGCGCAAGTATGTACATTCAAACATTTTTGTTCATTTGTATCTACCATTTTAGATTCCTCAAGCAAAGCCCAGAAAGTGGTTTTCAGGGTTAATCATTAAAAGCCTTCCCGCATTTCT
>JADDOH010001741.1:0-105529 GCA_016648135.1 Agrypnia vestita | reverse complement strand
TCTACTACAAAATTATAATTCCTTTATCAACTGTTCGAAGAATATTTTTTCTTCTTCTGTATGAAGGCTTCAACTTTGTGGTGACATTATTATTAATCTGTGTAATAACAAAAAATGAACATATTGACAGCTAAAAATGTTCTCATGTTTTCACGGCCTTTCAGAATATTCTGTGTGTAGTTTTCCGGGATATTCTGCGATGTATATCTGACCTCTCTGACCGATGTTTCGTTTCTGGATTCCATTACAGGGTCCATCATTCCCTGAAAACTACATGAAAACAGAAAACTACATTAATAATTCTTATTAATAGTAATTTAACTGCAATATAACTGTGTCTTCCGCTGTGACCCATTTCCCTCTCATAAAGAACTAGCTTATTTCATATCTGTTAATATTTTATCCTAAGTATTAAAACCGACCGATTTCCGAAAGGGTAATTTGATTAAAAATAAAAAATATTTTGAAAAATATACTGAGTAACCTAGGTATATTATTTTTCTATTGTACGTTGGTTGATTTTGAAATAAATGAGGGTTTTGAAAATGATATTATATTATGCCTTGTTTTGTTTTACGTTTCTCTTCGACACGGAAGAGCATTAATAAGGAAATTATTATAGTAGTGATAATGCAAAGATTGTCACTTTACAAAAATGCTGCGTTTCCTTTTGTGAGCATAATGCCGTAAGTAGCGTGGATGAGGAGGAAGCAAATTACGTGTGTCAGGTCGGGAACGGCAACACGCGCCTTTAGTAATAAACTAAATATCCGCGTCACCAGACGAAAGAGTCAGAGGTTACCTATTCATCCACGACTATATTATTTGGGCAAAATGTCTGCCGTATTAAGTCGCAGGCGCCGGCTGGACTGGGCCGCCCTGCCTCCCCCACCCTCCCCGGTATCGCCGACCCCCTCGCACCTGCGGCCTCTTACCCTCTCGCTCACCAGCCGAAGAGAAAACCTTCGGGTCTCCTCTAACACCTTCAAACAACGATGAATTGTGAAACTTTTCCAATTCACGAGGGCCAATTTTAGCATAACCTTTGTATGAAGTTTAATTTATCCGCGTTGCGTAATTTACTCGCATTATGAGACCGACAATGCCGCACGCAGATATGTCGTTCCAGCATTGGCCTTTTGTCTTCGTCGTATTTATTATTTAAACAGTAGGTTTAATGTATAAAACATAAAACTAATTTGAATTGCCTGCCTCACGTAAAGGATATAAATGGAAATGAATTTATGTGGATACTGATGACGGTATGTTTGTTTAAGTTGGGCTATTTATATATTTTATTGTTTTTACGTACCTACAGCTTAACTTTTTTTTTTCCAGCAGCGTGTCGTACATAATTAGTGAATATTTTATATTTTACTTAATCAAGATTTATTATAGACGTCTCACAGAAAGTCTTTTTATAAGGCTTACGACCCATCATATGGCTGGCTTATCAGGTAATCAATTTACACAATATAACCTTCACCAATTCCTCCCATGATTGACCTCTCTATCAAATTTCTGAAGTTGTATATGTATATGTTATTTATACAACTCGTTCCACGTATGAATATCCTAATGCCATATTTTACATTCGTTTTATTATTTATTTATTTATTTACTAATAATTAATAATACACCTGAATTGGGTTTATACATAATATGAAACATGTAATTTTCAAATAGCACAGCTATCTTAGTACATAAAAAGACAATGATAAAAAAATTCTAGAATATCAAGATAATTTTTTTTTTTCGTGGATGATCTAGATCTAGATTGTATCACTTTTCACGGGTTTGAATGCGTTTCTGTAAGTGGTGATGGTATTTTAACCAGTTACACAATAACCGTTATTTAGATTTGTATCTAATTGTATCAATGTTTGGTAATTAAGGATTGTGTAGTGTATTCCTGCTTTGGGAATACGGGGTTTGTTTTAAGAAAAGAACAGGTGGTAGGTATACTGTTCTGTTTTATTGTATAAATACGTGTTGCGTACCGACACTAGCTACCGTGACCTTATGTAGTGAACGGGAAGAAGAATCGAGCGCGCCCATGCGCTCACATATTTATTTGCCGACCCCCTTTCCCCTCCTGGGTCAAGGTGGCTAGCCTAAAAACACCGTAGTTTGGTATTAGAGAACAATCTAATCTCAGTTACCTACAATCATCAATGCAATCAGATACACATCTCAAATTGTTAACCGGTTAAAATAATGGTTTGACCATTGCTAGTTATATGTGTCAGGAAGGATATAATAAATTATTAAAGGAGACATGGAGTGGAGACATAAGAAAGGAGAATTTAATTATTTGTCACGTAATTTTCGCATAAATTAACAATTTCAGTTATACATATTAATATATTATTCGAGAGTAGCTGTTCTAGATACTAATGCTTTGGCAGCCCTCGTCGTTCAGTGGGTATGATGACACCACTTCACATACCGAATAGTGTGTTCGGGTAGTGATGCAAGAATACTAATACGAATATTCGTATTCGCCGAATATCATCACGAATATTAAAAACAAACTATTTATAACTGAACGCAACGCAAATGACGGTTTGGCTGTGTACTGTGTATCCTACGCATTCTATTATTGGGGATTCCCCTAACATTGAATGAATGGATTTGTTGAGTTCTCATTTAGTCAATTGTTACTTGTTTCACAGCATAACATGAGTTCTTTCATCTAGTTTCGTTGGGTTATTAATAAGGTTAGGTGCTCATTTCTTGTTGTTTTACCCTTCCCCGCCGCGCGCCCCCCTGACCCCCTGACCTAGCCAATTAGATTGATAAATTTTGTATTTAAGTTAGTTATTATCTATACCTGATGATGAGAGGGACTGCTCCTCTCGAAACTATAGTTGTAATTTAATAGCTCATATTGTGTGTGTGTATTACAAAGTAAATTAAAACATTTTTTAAATTTTTAAATGCATATTTGTTTTTTAAGTTATTATCGAATTTAATATTTTTAAGAACACGGGGAATATATTTTTGTACAGCTATTAAATGGTTGTTTATATATTGATTTAATTGTTGGCAGCCGCATGAGGGGGACTTAGGGAGTCTTGACCTTGACCTTGTGGACGCACTCATAAATAAAAATAGATGTTATACTGTTTTGAAAACATTGTGTTTGTTGAGTGTCCCGTTCTTGCCTTGCATACTCATTGTCATTCATGTCCGCATGTCTTTTCCTATCTCTTCGTGACAATTTATTTGCTAAAAGAAAGTGACAAAACTTGAATAAAAAATGATTAAAATAGTTTTATTTTAAAAGCGATTCGAGCTTTCGAGTCTATCGTTTAGCAATCCGGACCAATGCTTATATAAAGAAGCTTGTTGGTCTAGTGGTTAAGACACTCGTCTTTCAGAAAAACAAATTAGTCCTATTTTCATAGCACAAGTGTTTAACTTACATATTTTTATAATAAGAATTATCAATTTTGGAAGGGTCAATAATTTTTTTGGCCTGGTTTACACGGGTTAAGCTTTATAGTAAAGGCACGTACTGAACAATTGAGTGGACTATATATTTACTGTATACGTTGTTCTGGAAAAGTTATTCTCCAACGTCGGTCTGTGCCGTCAATTACTTAAGAAAAGTGAGGACCGTGTGGCGAGAAAACTACATGAAATTTTGGATAGCTGAAATAATTTGTGATTTTGAACTTTTTTTCTTTCTTCCAATTTTGACCATAGTTCTTTTTGTATTGTACTCACCTATTACTCTTTTATCTGCATCCTTAAAAATGCATTAATTTTGTTCTGTGCACAGTTCGTCGCGCTCTTATTCCATGTGGATATTTTAGAATTCTTCCTGTGGTCTGCCACCAACACTAACGTCCAACAAGATTTCAGCCTTATTTTGCAGAAATTCCTTGATTTTCTTCATTATCACTTTCTTATTAGTGTAATAAAAAAAATAGATTATATTTTTTTCAAATAAATAGATTTTCTGTCACTAACATTGAAATTAAAAAATAATAATAAGCTGCATTTTACTATCTATGATTTTGTAGGGTTTTGAGAAAGTATAAAATAATGAAAATACTCTTTTCTGGTTTTCGGCGGCCCTTGTGGCGCAGTGGGTGTGACACTAGCTTCTCACGCAGAGGGTTTCGGGTTCGAGTCCCGGTGAGGTCACAATTAATCTACTTGATTTACTCGAGCCTTTGTGTTTTATGATGTGTTTCGCTTCTGCAATAGAGCCTCTTGAAGCGTAAATAAAATAAAAATATTTGCCTCCTACTCAATAATAATTATGTATTTTTAATTATGATTGCATGTTCTATATTTATTATGATTAGTAACTGATTATTCGTAATATGGCAAGCTGATTCACGAGAAAATAAACCTCTATCACATTACACAATACTGTTCAACTTCTTTTAATCCACGCATCTGTAATTTTTCAATGTGGTAGGCATTTGCTAATTTGGAAATAACGTTTATTATTTTTATTAGGGATGATGGAAATAAATGGTATTTTCTTGGGGTTTGTATATGATTGTATCGATGGTTGGTAATTGATTTTTAGCAATTCGACGGACAACCATCGGTACTAGACAGCAGTTATATCCAATTGGTGTGCTGACTTGGGTTCGAACCGGTAGCTAAAATAATTTTGATTTGGATAACGGGTTCTTAAAATACTTCTTTTTTTAATTATCGTTGTGGGTATGTTAAAGGCGTGCGGAGGCCGGATTCACAAGACGTCCATCCTCACTCATTGATTGGAGTCACCATGTCATCATTTGTTTACTATTTGTTCAGAAAAAGGGCAAATTTAAGTATTCGACATACAATATCAGATTTAATGATTATTAATTTGATATTGATAGGTTTGTCACTGACTTCCACATTCTTAAATCATAGCTCAGAAGTCACCATCACTATCAGCAAATGAAATTTAAAGCGGCTAAAATTTCGAGTGAAAATTAAAACATTATTTGGAATGAATTTATAAAATGTATAAATTATGTAATCTGAAAAAAATATAAATTGTGGGTTGGTGATTACCAAGGTGCGATCCAGTTGGTTTTTGATAATTTTAGCAGCACATCACTAGTTGTATCTCAGTTACCGATCGTGGCTATAATCGGATATAAATCTTAAATAACAGCACCGTGTGTACCTGTTAAAATAACGGGTTGACCATCATAATAAAAGCCCAGTAATCAAATTTTAAACTGATTTTATTTTATCACTTAAAAAACGTAATAGTACATCAAACATCACAAGTAAGCTTTGCAAAGTTGAGATTTGTTTTTTTTTATATAAACAATAACAATAATAATTGATCTCGACATCGAACTTATAAACAAGGCGGAGGAACGTAAAAAAAAACTGTTAACGTAAAGAAATAAATCAACGACAGATGTTGCGTTCCTGTACAGGTTAGTGATCTTGGCTGCTCGTCTCCGCGGACCAGCGGGGGTCCCCCATCGAGAGAATCTCCGAATATTCGCGTTAATGGCTCGAATTGGAACAGACCGCATTAGAAAATCAATCGAAGTAAGTAAACACTCTCTCGTCGCAGTATAAAAATAAAATCTAATTTAGTGAAGTTTTGTACATTTATGTGCAACATAAGACATGACGTTACAATATCTTATTTCAAGAAACAAACAAAACAGTTGTGAATTATCATTTTAATACACAGTTTGTGGAATTACAGGAATACATGCGGAATTATCAATATATATCTATATATATATTTATTTAATATATTTAAATCTTGCGATCAATTAAAAATAAATAATTCAATCGTCGCGCGAACACGCTCTACAGCGGACATGCGCGCTGCTCCTCGGCCGCAACGAGCCCAGTAGACTAGGAGCCAGCGACCCGACTCATGTTATAGTATCAAACCTGAAATATTTGCTATAGATAGACACTATTGTAGATAAGGATGGGATATTATGGCATTTGAGTTCGGGGGATTTGGGCAGATAACAGGCAACACAAAAAATGTGCAAGTAAAACGTAAAAATATCAAACCTGATTTTTTAATAAATGTTTAACGGGATAGTGCTATACACTCGTATTAATGATTTCCAGACGCATTTTGTGGGTCATTTTTAAAGCACTCTATATAATTATGTAATTTACGTTCTAGTAACAAATCTGAATTTTATTTATTTTATTCGGGCCAGTATTTAACAATATTACCTGATACCTTATATTTTAACGTTTTTTTGTAGGTACTTGTGTTACATATTATCTGCCTAAATCCCCCCAACTCAAATGTCACAATATCCAAACCTTTTTTCAGATTTGATAGTATAACATAAGTCTCGTCATTGCGGTCACTGGCTCCTACGCTACAGGGAAGTGAGGCGGTCCGCCCTTCGTCACACTCCTCGCCCTTGGGCGAGCCCCCGTCGTGCGCCACGGCGATTAATATGCGAAAGGGCAGTATAGCACGAAACACACGGCAAGTACATAGCTTTTACGGAAACGCGGCACATGACGCGGCGGCCACGTGCCGAGCGATTAGGCTTACAATGCGGATTAGCGAAAACATGTTGTACACCAACATAGCCAAAAGTGTCAGATGCGATAAGGGATAATTTACATAATTATTTTACATTTTGTACGTTTAGAATACTGCAATCTTAAATAAGTGATGATATTCATAAATAACATTTTTACACCTACAATATGCAAGAAGAGATGCTGTAATCTGTCATATCCAACTGTCGCGTCGGCCATCCCCTCCACTCGCGCTCCTATCTAAATATTATCCTTCATCGCTGAATTCAATGTCATTTTCGCTTAAAGCGTTATATTTACATTGGCTATATACACACATCATTTATAACTATTTTACACAAATTGGAATGAATTGTCAAAATTACTTTTCTGGGTATTTGGAATGTCATCATCCGTAACAGATTTCAATTTATTGATGTGGATAACAATAAGATAAAGCGATTTTTTTTCTCAAATACAGTTATATACATTGACAAAGTTTACACGGCGGGATATATAAACTACGGAATATACGCCATAATCTAGCGGCAAACCCCATTCTCTCCGGTACTCGGATGTCGCTCACCGAGAAATTAGCTGGTAGACTATTCCAATCGACCGTGGAACAATGTCCATTAAAACCCGGTTTATTTCACGCGTCTCAATCTTATTCCAAACATACCGAACCATACGTCCCTGGCACATCCACGCAGCTCTCTACACTAACAAGCACACACACATGTACACATACGCCTTTACCGAAACACACAGACACACGTCCACCTTACCCGACACGCCCGTTCTGATTGTGCTATCAATCGCACCGGTCTTTATTTACATTGTTAACCTCCGCGTCACCGCGACGGTGGAAGCCAGCAGCAAGAACACGGCCGAAGGGTTGAGCGCTGCCGACGAAGACCCCACCACGCCAGCTTGCTTTACTTGATCCTCTTTTTTCTTGAGGGACAGGGCGCCTCCGTCGTCGTTCATCATGCTTTGATTCTCTCCCTTGTTCTTGATCGGAATCGAAGATTCGTCGTCCACCTTCTTCTTCTTTTGTATAACTTCATTCTCCGGCAGTTCGTTGAACGAGGGCGCCTCCGTTGTGGTCGTTGAAGTGGTGCTAGTGGTGGACGTCGTCGTGGTCGACGTTGTAGGCACGAGACTATTATTTCCGAGAAAGTAAACGGGTCCGTACTCCGGGGCGACATCCCTCATTCCAAATTCAACTTTATTTCCGTGGATCACCCTAGACTTGGCGGTGCCGTCCGGGTAGAACGCGATCAGGGTTGCCGTGTAGGGCACGTCCATTTCGGTGTAGTTTCCGCTGAGAGTCACGTTACAAGCGGTTCCAGGCTCCAGCAATTTTTCGACTTTGATTATATCTTCCCGATCCTCTTTCGATTCGATGCCCCAGTTATAGTTTTCGAGGACGGTGCCGTTAGTCAAGCGCACCGTTGTATTCAGTCCTGTCAGGATAGCGTGGCCTTGTCCCCAGTAGAGGCGATGGGTGGAATTGTAGGCCAACGCGGAATCCACATTTATAGACTCTGCCTCCGCGGTGTTGCTCAGGATGGTCTCTGCCAAAAACTTGGGATCTCTGATGACCCGCTTCCTGAACAGGTTAAATTTTACTCCGGTCAGTTCGTATCTAATGGGTTCGGTCTCGACTAAAATTTCGCCTTTGATAGATTCGATTTCTTTATCTTGTTCGTCGACGAAGGACATTTTACCAAATCCGTCCTTGGGGTCGAACTTGCCGATGAAATGGGTATATCCGATGGATTCCTTGATGCTGCCGTCTTCTTGTTCCTGCTCAACTTTTTTCCTCGCCACGAGGGTTTCGTACGTGTCCTGACCTCCCGCTACGGCTCCCAGGGGAACCGCTGTAAACTTGTCCCACGGCACCCACCTGAGCATGGCGCCCCCCTCCAGGTTTTGCAGAATTTCGTACTTGGGGTACTTGTGCACCGAGCTGTGGAGAGACACGATGCACTCCCGGTACTTGCTGCGCAGCTGGCCGGACACCCAGACCCCGTTGTGCCTGGCGCGGCACACGTACACCGACTTGCTCTGCGCGTCCTCGGAGTTTGCGGAATTGGCACCTGTAACAACAAAAAGTCATCATAAAAATGTAACAAATATTAGCTAAAAACATTTTAATTATAAAACCACAATGTGAGCCGCTAGTCCAAATTATCATTTATATAATTATTCTCGGACAATTGTATTACACGGTGGCGAAACGTATGCCTTAACCCTATCAGAAGAAAATATGCTAAATATCTGGGAGAAGAAGGTACAAAATCAGAAAATTGTAGGGCTATGCAAGAAAATTTGCAGTGGAAAATCGAGTGGAACTCTGTATACAACCGGAAGACTTGCTGTGATGGAAACTACTGGTAGCCACATAATGGCCATTTTTTCTATATAATCTTCAAAACATATGCATAATGTTTACTCAGTATTACTTAATAGTGAAGTAGGACCTACCACAGATCCACGGCCGTTCTACGAGCAAAAGTTCCCGTACCCGCCCTACAATTTCGCCATCCATATGGCATTGTTTTAATGCTAAAGCGGTATTCTCGCTACGCCGCAGGCGAAGCAAAAGCAATCGTGCGGCGCGGCGAGAAGACCGTACTAACTACGTCACTATCTCTGAGGTACATCAAGGAAAAAAATTTTGTACATAACATAAAGGTAAAAGAAAATAACATAATATAACCAAATACAAGAAAATAATGTATAATATTAAATGTTTAAATAGCAACAAATATTCTGAATTTTCTAATCTTCTTCTTCAAATATAGCAAATTTATTTTGTGGTAACATAATTATAATTGATATAAATTAACTTTGTTAAAACCACATATTTATTGAAAAAAATTCAACATGTTTCGAAGCCAATGGCCTCTTCGTTAGGATAACAAAAATAATATTTAAAAATCGAAGCATAGATCAAAATATTAAAAAGTATATGGAAAATGATAATATAAAGTACCTACTTAACATGAAAATAAATTTAAAAGATAACTATTTGCAAAAAGGACCTGATTATTTATAACATTCAATATACTATTTACACTCTTTCTTATTTCCAAAATTTGTAATTTATCAAATTGTGATTCTGTATAATTTGTATGTAAAATTTGTAAACCCTTATTAATATCAAAAGAATGATCCATAGCCAAAAGTTGGTTAGAAAATTCCGAATAATTATTACTATTTAAACACCTTAAGTGTTCCTTAACTCTAATTTCAAAATTTCTACACGTTTTTCCTATATAAAAATAATCACAATCATTACAAATTAATTTATAAACACCCGATTTTTTTTAAAATTATCCTTATCTTTATTATTTAATATGTATTTTTTAAATTTATTATTAGTATAAAAAGCTGGTTGAATAACATTTGAGATATTTTTAAGTATTGAATTATAAATTTCATTATTTATAAATATAATTTTCCTCCAATGTTTATCAGAATCAAAAATTGAAGGGTTTATACAAATTTTTTTCTTGTTAATTATATAAATAATGTTACCACAAAGTCATTTTGCAGTTATTAAAAGAAATACAATAAAGAAACCAATGTTTACATGTGACGACAAAGCGACCACAGGATGCCAGCCATTAAACATAGGGATAACAGTTAGCACAGATGAACAACTCTAATAATTTACCTCCATCGACCAACTCCAAGCCTCCCAGGACCGCGTTCTCCAGCTGCTTGACGTCTCCCGTCCCCGTGACCCAGAGCAGCGTGCTGGACGTGACCCACCGCAGCGTGGTGCCGTCGTACACGGACAGCAGCCCGACCGCGTTGTCGCCGAGTGCGGGCGACGTCGCCAACAGGACCAACGCCAGCCCCGCGAGGATATTTTTCGCCATGTTTTTCTTCAGCTGCTGCTGGAACAATTTTTTTATTTTATTTTTAAATGTACATATTACATATTATCAACGGGTCTTGATGACCCTGATGTTACATTGATGTACAATGCAAATGCATAGTTCTCTATGTAACAATGTCCACCACCCGTATAATAAATTAACATAATATAACCAAATACAAGAAAATAGTGTATAATATAAAATGTTTAAATAGCAACCACTCTTCTAAATTTTCTAATCGTCTTTTAGAAACCAACTATTTTTTTAATATTAATAAGGGCTTGCAAATTTTATTTTTAAACGTACCTACATATTATCAACGGGTCGTAATGAAAAAAAGAAGAAACTCCTTGTGACGTGTTTTTGTTTTGAAAATTTATGAGAATAGTCGTGTACTACGAATGGTTATAAGAAGAGTACACAAATGCGTATAATTAAGTGCCATAAATGAGAACTTTATATATTGACCAGCCACAAAGTAATATTCGCGTACGTGCCGTATTAATTCCAGCACTGTAAATAGTACTAAACAATTCAGGCGCCAAAGGCAGCGAGCGTCTGTAATACGCCATCTTTGTACACGAGTGAAAACCGCAAATATGTAATTCATTGTGGTTTGTAAAAAAAATATGAAACGTGTTATTGTATTTAATGTTCAGCCAAGCGTTAAAAGCAAACAGAACCATTTTAGTTTAGGTCAAACTAATAATTATTTAAAAGTGAAGTAAACAAAGTTCTGTCATATATTTACGAACGAATTGGTTATAATACGCATACTGTGGTTAAATTCAAAAGTACAGCCTCATTATTCAAAATGACCAAACCCAAAATGCTTAATGGCTTTTTAATAGCGCGGAATCATATTTTGTTTAATCCAAGTAGAACAGTCACACCTACATTTGTTGATGATGAAAGGATGTCCAGGCAGATGGTTGAATGTATTTGACTAAACGAAACTGATTGATTATTATTAACCCCTTCGCTGAGGTTAACTAAACATAAATGCATGTACATCTTAATATTGTAACATAACATTTATCAGGGTTGTTAACGATCTATTGTAAACTAAAACATAAAATAAACAACGCTATATTTACATTTAAAAAATCTATTCAGCGCTAATTATTATTGTATTGCACGGAATATAATTTTCCACCAGAAATAATTTTCTTGCGAGGAGGATTTCTTATTACTAAATGTAAAATAATTTAATGATTGCTAGATCTGTTGCCAACGGGTTTAATTGGAAAGATACTCGTGTTTAGAAATGTTAAAGAACAATGCGTACGAGATGCGTGCTGTAATAAATCTATTAAATACTCATTTGTATTGATGGAGTAACGAAGCTAATCACAATGTAACACATTAGGAGAACATAAATTATTGACACGAACGAGTAACGTAATGATTACTGCCTTAACGACTGTTTTATTGTTTATATGCAAAACAGATTTCAGTATGGTAGAAAAATGTTTTTGTGCTGATGTACGCATTGTACTAATTTTATCCACATTCAATATATTATTAAATAACCTTGTTATTAATTTTTTCCTTCTTTTTACGTTTGTGACACATTAACTATGCAGCGTTAAAATTTTTAATAATCATCACCACTGCACGGATGTACCGAAGCGGTGTCATGCAATAGACGCTCTGATTAAGTACTCTGTGCACTTTATTAAATACGTATTTTGTATGCACATGAATTACATGGTGATATTATATTATAAATAAAGTACCTCATTAATTGCGATGAAAACATGTTTAATTCGGTTACTCATAGAATCGCGTTAATCACGTACAATTTAATTAAAAGAACGCGTATAAAATATATGTGATACAAAAACAGCAGTACATATTATAAAATACAGGTTTATATCACTATTACAGTTAAAAGTGAGTATGCAATTTAAATTAGTATGAAGAAGAAAAAAACGATAACAGGCTTCTCATTCACCTCTGTTGACCTTTATTGCCAATATTTATGGAGGTAGGTACCCCTTTACGGTGGTGATATCATCTGTACCCAATACCCCGCTTGTGAAAATAATATGACGCAATCGACCCTCGACAGCATACATATTAAGCGAAATGTCGAGACATTCCGAGGTTAGATGCAAATTGCCTTAGATAAATGTGTATATTCTGTGTGCTGTGATTTTTGCTATTTCTTTATGGAAAAGGGTGTAAAGAAAAAGGGGAAGAATGTAAGTTGCTGCCGTAAAATAATAATAATAATATGATTTATCCAATAAATCAGCACCGAACTTTTTTTCCAATAATATAAGGCGTATTTTGGAAAGATTTTTTTCAAAATTTACATTCGTATAATTAATTAATAGATTGAATATATAAACCGAAACATTCCCCCATAATAATAACGCTAGATTGTTTTCTACATTAACATAATAATTATTTGTACGATAGTACATTTTTAGATTATAAATTAAAACACATTTATCAAACATATATAATTTTGTGCTACAAATGGTACTAACATGCGTGTGATACAAATGGTAGTAACATGCGTGTTGTACAGTCTGTATTTATTAAAAGTACAATAATATCAACACTATTGAGTGGCCTAAGGCGCAGGATTTTGAAATCAAAAGATCAAATCTGGGGTCGCCGTTCCAAATCCCGACTGACCATTTTTTAATACTAAATTTAGCCAAGATATGGACCACCTTATTCGGCACAATTCACATAGGAGTTGTCAAATTATAAATATAACGTATTTATATCATTTTCATCGTGAGTGAAGAGTTGTGGCGGGGAATTTTTTTGGCGAAAAATGATACCCAGACCCAGGCTGACGCGATAAATTGATCCACCGACAAACCCGCATTGAACTTGTTTTTCAAACAATCGGTTTTCGTTTAACAAAAGTGGTTGAGCCGTTGCGGTGGGGCCCTGAATACATTATTCAAAATAAATAGTAACGTCCGATGAAAGCAATAAACCATTACTCATGCGCGGCTTTCATTACTCGGGATAGCTCTCGCAGGGAAGGTGGCGGCTGATAAATAGCCTCGGCTGAGATAACAATTACTCGGGGATGATTTCCAGCGACAGATAGCGGAGGGGTGCGTCCCACGTATCTTTCACCGTCATTCAAGCTATCTACGGACGTCCTATAAGAGATATACGAATGTAATTAGTAGCACGAATGTAATAAATAAAGACAAGTCTTTAATTCATATAACAAAAATTAAAGCCTCAAAGCTTTAGTATGAATAATAGTAAAAAAAACATGCATATAAAAGTACTTATGAACCTTACACAGTGTGTCAGACACAGAAGAAGGGAGCAAACAACGTTTTGAGCGTCAAATAGGGTTATCTAGAAAATATTGATTTTCGAGAAATGAGCGCTATGCCACAAATAATCAACCTATCTTGATGAAATTTGGCACACGTATGCTGTGATAATGTTGCTATCAATTAATTTACGGCTAATTAAAAAGGAATTCGGCGATCTGAGCACTTTTAATGGTGATGCCCCTAACAGAAGGCTAAATTTAGATTATTGCTTCTAGAGCACCCTGTACAATGATTTAAATTATGTTTATTGAATCCCATATAAAAGATTCGATTAATTATAACATCTTGTGGGGCATTGTCATGCGAGTATGTGTCAACTGCCAGGTCGTATCTATCTAAACCATATATTGAATAATTATTACTTCTGGTGTGCAGCGAGTTTTAAAAATAAATATTCATGATGAAAGTCTTAAACAGTCATAAATATGTCGAAACAGATTATTTTATAATATATTCCAGACATGATTTGTTAAGCGTGTCAACGAATGACGTGGCGTTTTAGTTCCTCTGTTTACGTTCAAAAATAAAATTGAAAACATATTTTTCATTTCTTTAGTTCAATATCATAAATCAACTGTATTACATCACATATAAGTGCGACTACAGCATTATTATTATTTAAATGACTTCTCTCTACGTTAGTTCTTTAAGTTTTGTACTGCAATTATGCTATCTTTTGAAATTTAAAAACGAATACCAAGATAACTTCGTATTGAAGATAGAACGAGGTATTTTTAAAAATATAAACGAAATTCATGGCACATTTTAAAAACTTTTTCTCAAACACTCGGGAATATCTCGCTAGTATAACATTGTACAGACGTAAAAAGAATTGCAAATTCGCTCTCGTTGCAAAATCCCCACAAGATACAGTGGCGTTCCCCCTGCTTCCTCCCTTCCGCAGCCCTTCCGACCGCCCCGCCCTCCCCCTCACCAGCCGATAGATGCATGGCGGATGTAGCTACCTGGCTGTGACTCATCCACTCTATCGAGTATCCCATTTCCTATGAACAACTGCCATTAATCTGGCGAGCGCAATCTGTTATTGGTTGGCTCCTCTATTTGGCAGTCACCGCTCTAATACCAACCGGTATATTATTGTCATAAAACGATAGTTGTTGTAAAACCACGTTTTTTATTTTTAGGACTATTATTATGGGACTATATATTATGAAATTCCGCACTAAATTTGTGGTAGTTTTTTTGCATTAAAATGCTTTGATTATGATTATATATAATATGCGTTACATTGTTATTAGATCGCTAAGCGACATTTCAGTAATGTTATGTTGGTTCGTTAGATAAGAATGTAAAATCAATTTTTATATATAAATTCAATTTTTACACTTGTATTCTCGAATGCGCTAAAAATACGAGCTCTCATAGCAGTTTATATTGTGTTTATTCCCAATAAGAAAAAATATAAAAGCAGCGTCAAAGTTCTGTCAAGTCTAATTCATTTATAATTATTATTATTACTTATGTTTCCGGTAAAGAAATGAAACATTTCATTAAAGATCGAAGCTTCGTTAAATCCAAAGCGTTCTCCTTTCATCGCCACGAAATCCGCGATTTCTCAGAATGATAGCTCAAATCGAAACCGCATCTGTTCATCAAGAAGGTATTTGAAACGAGATAAATCTCCTGTCAATGTGTTCGTCATCTTCATCGCTCAATATTAAACTGGGAACGGGCATCGAATAGCAACGCAAATATCTCACTACTTTTTATTAATTGCGAGTGATGTATCATACTATCATATTTTGAAGTAGATAGTCTCATAAATTTGAATATCATTTATTACTTTTAAACATTTCATTTCGACGTGTTGTATTTTTATTTAATTTTAGAGAATATAATAACACAAACATTCCTAAAATATACTTTTGATGATTATAGCGCTAACCGGTTTCGATACGAAAACGGTCTGTGTTAATAAAAATAATTAATATGGCGGGTATATGCGAGTACAAAGTTAGTATTTTTTTAAATTAATAATTTTCAAAAATAGATTTTATACAACAAACTTTAAATACCTAGTGGGTATAAGATGTTTTCTAGTTAACATTTTGTTTTACAAATTTTTATAAGTTTTTTAAAGGAAACAAATTAAGACAAACCTAAAACAAACCTTCGCTATTTTATAAATATTTATAATGCAAAACAATTATACGGTAGCAGCGTATTTCGTATGTACCTACGTATATATTAATTTGTAGATGTTTTATTTGTATTCAACAAATTAGGTAATATATAGTTACCTAATTTGTTGATAACTCGATAAATAATGTCTTTTTTATAAAAAGTTTTCTTTATATTATGATATTTTCTGATGTATATTGAATCTTCCTTTTCTTTCCAAGATATACGTTAACATACCACTCGCGTTTCAATATACTGGCTGCACGTTCGGTGTAAAACCAAATCTTTACAATTTACAATTGTTTGGACGGCTTTCTACACATTTCTGTTATTTCGCAAGACGTTTACGTGTTTGGTTAGGCGTGTTGTTACCCTCCCACCGCACGCGACAATGTGCCCGCCGTCCGGACCGCCATTCGTGTTTACGCCGCGCCAGAGGCCCGCCACTGTAAATAAGGGCTCGGCTAAGTGCGGCGTCCCGGCGCTGATTGATCGCGTCGCGACGCCGCGGCTAACCGCCCGCGCGATGACAATGGCCTCCTCCGCGACAGACTTCCGCATCCGTGGGCGGTTTTGTAACGCGGGGTGTAATCGCCGTAATGCACACCGGATCCAGCCTCGGTTACGTATGAAAGCGGTTTCGCAATTTAGCGGCTCTCGCGGGAGCATCTGCTCGCCGCGTCTGAAAGACCCTTTGAAAGCTGAATCGTAAAAGGAAAATCATCTCCGAAACAGTAAACACACGCGCTCTTTTGTGACGTATGCTTATTTTTAATCACGTTAATTTTCAGAGTCACGGATCTCTGTTTATGCTTGTATTCGAACTCTGGAAATTTGCACTCTTCACTAAGCTCGTTAAGTTAAAAATTATTGTTGAATTAAGATAAATTACAGAAGTCACACAGAGACGAAGCTATTTATATCACATATAAACGTGTATGGAAGTCTTTTATACGATGGCCCAGGGCTTACAACCTGGCTTAAGTGATACACAATGAAACGTAACCAATTCCATCGTAAGAACATCCAAACATTATTATATTTTTGAAAGTTGTTAATGTGTTCCGTATTGAAACCTTCCAATTATCTGAATGGACTATATGCTAGAGGCATCCGTAGTCCTTCTTATGAAATAGTGCGCATAAATTTCGCAGATGACAATGATATCTCTATATTTTTAATATATTGGGCCATCGTACTAAAGACTTCTCCTAAAAATAGCTTTTTCTCTGTGAGACTTCTACAGTTGGCTTACATTAATTAAATAATAATCCCTCTGTGGAAAAATCCAGTAATTGTATTAATATAAATATTATTTAAAAATTATTGTATTTCAAACATGAATGTTTTAAAGAATTACTACTTTTGCATAAATGAAATATTGGCGGCAATTCAAACACTCGCCGCCTTCGAGTCCGCCACAAATAATTTGGGGGAGTAAATGCAGCGGTGGGAGAAGCTGTGACAATGAATAGAATGCCCGCTTTATAATTTTTGTACAAAATACACTATTGATGGCATATTATCGAACCATAAAATATTTTTATACACGGTGAATTAGGTGTGTCAATTAATTATATTCATTTCCTTGGCAATTTTAAATGAATAGATTTATAAAGCGAAAATTTCGAATGAAATTACTGTTTATATTATTCAAAATCACTATTAATATTTTGATTAAAAATGAACTATCTGCCTACTAGATCCGGGAATAAAAAAATACATGAAAAAATAATAATTATTAAGAACAATTATTTCACTCTTTTAATTCGTAGCGTAATTGTATAATAAAGCTGCGATGCAGCCGCTATTTTTTAATGAAACTAAACCCGCCTCGTTGCAAGACGCCCTCCGAGAATTAGAAGCGTATTTTTATATTTAAAAATTGTTAAATGACATCTACTTCCGTAACAGTTGCTGAGGGGCTTCTCTTCCCCTTATTTATTATTTCATATTGTCCGAATAGGCTTCACTAAAGATATACGATCGCTTTATGTTAATTTGAGTACATGGTCATAGTTCGTTTAGTGCATTTCTCTTGATTTATAGGGCCACTTATGCACCCCGAAACATTTGTTTTAATAATGGTCAAAGTTATAAAAGTTTCAATGAAACCTTAGTTAATTGAAAATACATATTATCATTTTTTGTTGGCGTTTTTATCACAATGGAAGAAAATGGAGGAACGATGAAAACTCGAGTATTGATTTCGTTTGCATACATTTTACTAGGAAATAATATTTCTAGTACAATGTTCGAACTTTAAAAGCTTTTTTTATGATGTATGAATATTAATGACGTTTTCGGCTTTCAAACTCTTTTCCGCGACAGCGGTAAAAAATTTCAATGCTTTGTGACAAAAGTGTCTACGAAATCAATATCGAAAATTTTATTTCTATCTGCACGGGAAGCCAAAGCTCAATAGTTCCATCTGTATTTAATATATTTATTTTACTTTATTACTTTTATTTTTACACAGAACATAATTTTTTCTTTCTGCTCTTTTTTATATTTTACTTATATAATATTGCAGTATGTTTCTTTGTACCAACGTGATATAATGCACATTGAAGAAAAAACTCAAAAGTAATTTAAATTTACGTATGAAAGTGAATTATTTAAAAATAAATAATAAGTGGAATTACACGAATAATAATACATCAGTCTAGTACATCAGTAGTTCTTCAGTTTGAAATTAATTGAAAAATATTAAAATTACTCCTAAAGACTATGATACTAAATTTAATCTAGATACTAAACTATAAGCTAGTGACTATTTTTATTTGATCGATTGGGTGCTTAATATATAATGTTTTTTTCAACTGCACTAACAAGCAAATCCCAAGTTTATTTCCCTAACGAATAATACCCTATTTAACGAATGACTCGGTGTTTAAGCAAATTTGGTAGTTTTCCTTCCCACGGTCCAGTAGCGGTGCGCTTATTTATTAAAATACACGTCTGGGATCGCACTCCGACGAATTCGTGCATATTTTATTAATTTTAGGGTGAGCGGCGCCCGTCCGGCACGGCGCCCGGTTGCAAAACAACGTTCGACCTAATGTCAAGTACCTGCCTGCTACAGCTTTCTTCATGTATGAAGGAACGTCATAAAGCAACTGTCAACCAACAATTCATTAGCCACACGTGAGAATGCTGTGAAACAAAATCCTAAAGATAAATTGACATCGGTTTTCTATATAATAATGTAGTCAGCATTATTATATAATTTATTACCTCGAATATGACTCCGACCAACAAACTTTACATTAAAAAACCGTTGGATTATTTATCAAACGCATGTCATAGATATTTTTAAATTTGAATGTATATTTATGTGTATTATTTATACGTTTACTACCGAAACTTTTTAATTTATTCAAATGACTGTCTGGTAAAACACGCCTTGATCTTGAATTTCTCACTTAACTACTTGAATTTTACTTTCGAAATCATGTCAGTCTGGCCGCCATTACGTATACAAATTTAACAATTATGCTAATATACCGGAAAGGGGACCTGACGAACACAAACTCGTTACAGGTTAACTAATTATTGCCTCACGATTATTTAACCATTATGTTATCAGATGTGAAGAAGATATCTCCGAATATTTCATTACAGAGGAATTTTTTAAATATTTTATTTATATGTCAAATTTTCTAACAGAAGGGCTTTTAATCTAAGTTTTGATCAATTACGAACGTTGAGTTTTAAATTAAATAAGTTAATTTTCTTCAATCAGATAGGAACGAAGACTTGTAGGGAAGATAATACGCATTCGTGATGAGATGTAAACCGAACGCGTGTTTAGAATCACAATACAGGGAGCGTCAATTGAGCATTCGAGACACGGATATATATGGCAATAGTTAAATATAAGGCATTTCAGTTTAATTTAAATTGTCTTTTTGTTAATTCACCTTGCGTGTGCCCTGTAGAGATTTACTTGTATATCGATATGTATTTATCGTATCTTTTTTAATGTTTTTCGCATCCGTAATCATTTTATATATTATATTATACAACAATAAACCACACCTAACACTCTAACCTCTTTTGAAAAATTCACATCAATATCAAAACAACAGATATCTTCACTGTAAAAATTGCCATTAAGAATTTAATTTTGAATGTGTCATTTGTGTTTGGTATTTGACACTTTATATTAACAAAAAGTCTAAAAAATAACGATAAATAATTCTTTATTTTCGTTTCCATGGTTCTATGATCATAATAATGTTTAGTATATATAAAAGTTTATTCGTATTTGTAATCAGAAAAACACTTTTGATATCTTATCGGGGAAGTACGAAAGGGTTAACTTATAATTGGTATAAACATAAGCAACTTTTAGCGCATTATAAAATAAATTCAGTTTTCAACGCAAGAAAACACTTTGTGGCTTGACAGTATATTAAATTTAAAATATAATTATATAATTAGTTTTAAACCACTTATATCAGAATTTTCCGAACATCTAATTAAATTTGATCACACATTTGATAATAATACAGGGTCATATATTTTACACAAAAACGTTATTGGTAATAGCCAAATAATAAATAAACAAATAAATTTATCTAGCCTATCCGATTTTAAACTCGTTCCCTCTCTCTTCGCTTAATCCCTCCCCTTTCCTCTTTCCCACCAAGTTGACATTCTGTCGCTCTCTGATTTTCTTTCCCCATGTAAATGTCCGTACTAGATTAGTCTATATTATTGTCCTGATGAAGGTTGAGACTAACCGAAAGTAGTTGGCGAATAAGTAGTTTATAGTAAGTAATAAGTGGTTTAAAACTAAGTATTTAATAATATACCTGATGATGAGAGGGACTGCGCCTCTCGAAACTATAGTTCTAATTTAATAGCTCATATTGTATGCGTGTATTACAAAGTAAAGGAAAACATATTTTAAACAAAGTATTTAATTTTATTTTAAATTTAATAATGAATTCAGCGTTGAGTCGTTAGAGATCTTTAACCTACCATCTCTGCGAAATTTCCAAGTATTCCGAATAGACCTACATATGCAGGTGTGTGTATTCCTAGGCGTTCATAGAAGGCTCTGTATCCTCCCGCCGTATCGGGGGGAGGTACCCACCAACCAGGATTAGCGCCCAATTAAGGCTGTTCTCGTGCCCGGATCATGACAGGAGTGGCAATCAGCCCCGGTAATTAGCGGAAATCCTTCCAATCCAATAGCCAGGTGTGCTCGCTGCTCGCTAGTCACGAAATTCTTAACCGTAGGAGGCACTGGTTTCAAATAAGCTGTCCTTATAGAAAATATGTATTTTTATTCGCCTAACGGTATAAATTGGTAGACATATTACTGAAAGATAAACCCCGAATACACAAATCGCCCCACAGGGTTGGACTGCCTTAGTAAAAGAAGAAAGTAAAGAAATTCCGGCTTTACGTGGATTGCAATGTATTTGTACTTATCATTATAAGCATTAGTAAAATGAAAAAATATTTTTGATTTAATCTCTGGAATGTAAATTCTCATTCTGAATCCATTTAATATCCAGTTTTACCATCGAATTCTATGCACTGAGTGTAGTAAAATAAATCTTTGCGGTTAAATTTTTTTAAATGGAATTCAACTCCATTTTATGGATTGTCATAAACCAAAAAATGAAATTTCAACCGACAGTAGAATTTATTATTCATGTTTTATTTATACCTACTTCGCTTATTCGGTTCAAGCTTGCTTGACAGTCCATATTTAAGGATTTTGGCCTAAATCAAACAAATTTAAGGACAGGAAGTAAAACGTGCCCTAAGAAGTCTATCCGATGACAAGAAAGGAGTACGACGTAATAATGTTATGTTATCATTTATCATTCATGAGAGGGTTCGCTCGAATCAGTACGTGGTTTGTATTGCAATTAATAAAAGTAAACGCGCAGAACGTGCTAGAATCTATGAAATATGGTAAAGAAAATGGAAACCGAAAGAGGAGTTTGCTTTTTATTAATTATTTATATTATTCACCATAATTTTAGCAACACTTGTTCATACGCGTTAAAAATGCACCGCTAACCAGCTGTCAAAACAATAGGAACCCGCCTTTCAAGAAGACTTTTAAAGCATGCAAAACAACCCCATTATTACAAAAACAACCACTGCAAACCAGAATAACTGCAATAATAACGAGAGCTCGCAAATTACACCAATTGTCTGCATTCATTTTGTTTTTTTTCTACCCCTCTTCTACTGGGAACAAAAAAATCTGTAGCCGGTGTGATTAAGTCCTTTATAATCCAGTGGCGTCCTCGCCCCCTGCCGTGGCGTCCTGCCCAGTAATTATTCCCGAATCTTTTTAGCGCTCCCCTTTATCTGGGGCGAGAAATAGGGGAAACTACACATCTGGGGTAAATGCACTGAAGGAAGTCACTTTTAATGACACGAAATTAACGACATTCCCTCATTTGTATGAAACTCTTTGATAAGTGTGAATTGGAGTACCTGCATTTAGCATTGAAGGGTTTGTAAAACTTTTACTAGCGTTTGATTTTACGTTGATTATCGCAATCATTTTAATTTTTTTTTACTAAATATTATTGTTTAGTTATTTTTACAACACTAATCATTTCTGTATAAATCTACAAGGAATCTTTCATTATTTTACGCGCAGATATTTTTGGAAAGTCATTATTTTATAATTGTTTAGTTTTAATTATATTTTATTGATTATAGTTATAAAAAAAACAGTCTGAATAATACTAAAAATAATAAATATACCAAATATGGTTTTTGGCAGACGTCTTTCATTATTTTACGTCACGATATTTCCGCAAAAAATCTTTTTGAGGGTTGCATTTGAGCGCGTCTTCCCGCCGAAAAAAGGCAATTTAACAATATCTCGATGCAAGTACCTACGTATGATCCGCTTATTCCGGGGAGCCATTTTTAGCGGAGCCCCCCACCTGGATTGGCCCGCCAATATACCTGGCACGGCAACCCTCGCTTTATTACTACGTCATACTGCGGAGAAACACGGCACAGAGGTCACACAATAAACCCGCTTCCAATGTTATCCCATTACGCCGCAAGATGTCGGGCGACGGGGATGGTGGCGGCATTTTGTTTCCGGCGGACTGGCAAGCCGCTTTCCCGCCCGATTTTCCCGCGCGAAATTTTCTCGACCGACTGTTCGCAGCACGACGGTGTTGTCAGATTGGAGAAAATGAGAATCAAACTGATCTTGATAAAACTCCGGTGAATGCTTGGTATCTATCAATCCGTGGTAATCACAATAATGCTAAAATCATGTATACGGTATCAAAACTTTTTTTAAAATTATTTCAATAATTTTTTTATGTGTAGCGTCAATATTTAATTCCTAAAATAAAAATATCATAGGTATATATGTTTATGGAGTTATGCCGATTTAAATAGGTAAAAAACATAAACTATGTATCTCTATGTGAGTTTATTAATAATACTTCACCTGTCGTAAAGATATTCTGCTGCTCTCGAAACTCGAGTAGTAAAATATAAAATTATAAATATACTCACACAAATACATGGTTTATGTTTTTCAACCAATTTAATGTTCGTCAATTATAATGGATACAATTTTAATTATTATTTAAGTAATTTGTCAATTGGGTGCAATTAACATTTTCGAATAATCATATTTGAAAATTAAATTATTATATTTTTTCAATTGATTCAGCAACATTGTAGATTGACATTTAAAAAAAATATTGATTGTATTATTTGTATTGGTATATCTCCTTATATATTATTATTATATATCACATTCCAAAATTCTTTTTCTGCGCCCTATCCTTTATTTACTGCGGCCCGGAATAGCTCTACAGTAGATTGGCCTAACCACTGTCTTAGATTTTTCAGTCTTGATTTTCTCCTTCTTGTTCTTCTTCTGACTTCCGGCAATCTTACTCTGCATCATGAGGTGCTAGATCTCGTACGTCTGTCTCATCGCATGTCCGAGATATTGAAGTTTTCGAATTTTTATTATTTTAATTACTTATTTCTATTTATTCACTGGCTGAACCCGGCAATGCTTTGCTATTGCCAGATTTGAGTAAACATTTAGGCTCCTAACTATTTTTCTACTCGTCAGATAAAAGATTTCAATATCTGAAAACTTTCTTTCGACATTGCGAATCATTTTGCAAAAAAAGGGGCATGAATCAGTCCAGTAGTTTTTTTGTCTATAGCGGACACAAACGAACATTGCCTTTTTATATATATATATATAGTAGAAGATTATGGTTAGAACATCATCAAAATTTACCATTCACAACTTTAAATGTAATATTTATATGAATTATTCAATTACTTTTCTGGGCGACACGTGGCACATTAAAAGGAAACATTCTCGAGAAAAGTTTTCCTCACTTTCCGTCTTACGCAATGTAAAAGTTCTGGCAACGTAAGAACCTTCCGAGTCTAGGGTTGCCATGCCAACACCCTCGCGTGCTGTAAACACGGCCCCCCCGCAAGTGCCGCCCCGCCCCCCGGTGCCGTCACTGTTTCTTTGATTGCTCGGAAAATGCTCCGTTTGTGTTTACTAATGCAGCAATCGATATGCGCCGCTTCCGTCGGATGGAACATGACGAGTCGCACCGCCCATTAGGCAGCGTGATCGCTGTCATTAGGGCATCTCTATTATTACGGAAATTGTGGTGATCACCCCGAGAGACTTGGCATTGTCACCCGGATCGGGGACTTGATAAGATATCTTAATCGCAATCATTTGCGCGAATCTGTTGTTGAATTATTTTTGTTCATTCATTTCGAAATGTGTTTTCAGCAAATTGTATCGTCACTTTTTAAGGAAAGAGTCTTTAACGGTATATTATGAAATGTGAAGGAATCAATCACATTTCAAGATTCTTTTTTAATATTTTTTGTGCATTTAATGATTCATTCCACTTCATTTTGTGTATATTATAGGACATAGATATTTACTTTTTTATGTAAAAACATATTTTATTTTATATTAAAACAAAAATAGCAATTTTTCGAAAATGCGTAAGTTACCTAGTAACTTTTCCTTTACAACGATCATATATTAATTAGTTTATATAATAAACTTCTCTCCACTTTTCTGATATACCTTTTATAATATATCCCTCGTAATAAGCTTTTTACTGTACCCTTAGAACCTTGTATTTCGCCAAGCATCGCGTGCCTGCATATAATTTTTTTTTCCAATTTCTCAACCAAAAAAAGTGTATTACGTAGCGTATTGTTCCCGTTATTGTCTAAAAAATACATTGATCTTTATCCTCATTCTAGGACTAAGATATCTATCAGTCGTAAATGACCTGTTAATAAATAATCTGTGCGTTAAAATGGAAAAATAAAATAACAGATAAAAAACGGACATAATAAAATATGGATATGTACTTAAATTATGTGTTTACCATATTGTTTATACAGTTGTAAAAATGTTATCCAATATTCATCGTTTTATTGAAATTGAAATATGCAGAATGAGAATTAATGAGTTTTGGAACATAATCTAAAATATTAATTCTGTTCATACACTATCGAGCGTGAAATAGTGTCGGTAATTGTACGCCTTTTACGACCACAAACGAAGCCTCTGCATAAAATTACTTATGAAATACCAACTATATAGCACATAAAAGTGATGGTTTTCCTTTTGCCCACTAGATGTAGCCGTTGCGTCATTGCGTGAATCATAGTGTAAAAGTGATTCTAGAAAATTATTTTATGTGTTTTGTATTACATGCCACAAGAATGCCATTATGAATTTTAAGTGACTGCAACTCGTCAACACCTCAAAGCAAAAAAGATATCAGCTGATTTTTTAAGGTGACTTTAATATTCCAATGAAACGCAAATTATAAGAAATCATCTTATCAATCAATCCGTTTATTATTAAGTCTTGAGGATATCAACATTTTAAAGTTATGTTAACATCATTCCCATTGCCTACTATGACGCTTACAAATATCTATTTAACTGCCAAAAAATAAACCAAGACGCCATATTTTTTGATTTTACAAACACAGCGTTGATATCTACCGCATTTTTTATGCAAGCTAATTTTTTTTCCGCGTGTCTCAATAAAATGTAAGGGAATATGAATTTAATATACACAAGAATGCAAATATCGGGCGAAACTGGGTAGTAAAGGTTATATTATATTAGAATTGTGTGATACGAAGTGTACAGTTAAGACAAAAATGTGGGATACTTCAAGCAGAACCTATTTTTTGTGTACCTTCGTGCGTCGAAGCCTTAAGACGAGGTGCACAAGGAGGTTCATTTCTCCGTTATTGCCGGCAGCCGTATTATTCACGATTCGGTTAATTCAATTATCTTTTGATGCAATTCAAAATTACACACGGATCAAATAATACGAGTTTAAACCTGTCTAACGGGGCGTGCGGTGTAATGGAAAACGAGACCCTTATCCGCTCAGGTGGCTGGGATGATAGGGGGTTGGTTTCTGTACATATAACCTTAACCGGAAATAACAAAACTTTTTTATTTTTTTTACCGTCTTACACAAATTTCATCATTAGACAATAAATAATATTATATTTTATTCAAAATAAGTTATAGCAGTCTCAAAGAGACGAAGCTATATTATTTGGGAAACATGTATGGGGAAGTCTTATGACATTTATTAGCTGGCTTAAGTGATCACTTTACACAATGCAACGTTCGCGATTCCACTCTAAGAACATCTATTCACTATCAAATTTTATAGATAGGGAAAATGATATTAAAAATCGATTAGTTTTTTATTACTCTTATAAAGGAAGTGATATTTTAGCCAAACCGGTTGGTTTGAATAATAGACTCGAGTGGTTAAAACATAGTTAATTATGAATGACTAACCACAATGTTTTTGCGATAAATATTAAAAATAAATCCTAATGTCCCTATGAGTTTTACGCAGTGAAATTGATACATATCATTGTAGTCAAGTATTAATTACATGTACCTTTAAAATATGGATGTGATATTTTTGTTCTCAAAGTACATTTTGCAAAATAATAAAGAAAGAATTCTTAGGGCGTGTTTTAAACACTCGTAATCATATATCAACTGATTCACCAATATATAATATTAGATCGTATAATAATATATGTATATAATTAAAGTTTTGTCCCAAAAGGAAGGAGTGCGAAATAGATGAAAAAACTCACCGAAAAAGTCCCAATTTTGTTAATGCCTAATTCGTGATTGAGGCCACGTTTCGTACTACCGACGCGATGTTCTTCTAAGATATACCTATTTCCGGCTTCCCGTATAATTTTCAATTTTAAAGGGAGGGTCGTGAATTAAAATATACCTTCCTTTCTGCATGTATTAATTATTAATTGCAGGTAGGTAGACATATTTTAGATGTAAGATTATTTTTATGTCTAGTTTTATCTCGTCAGGTAAAATTTTATAGTTATTGAAAGAAACGAAACTTTCGTAACTTTGAATATAGGTGTAACATAAAATTCTAAATAAAAAATGTCATAAGAAAATTGTGTAATGTTCTCCATTATCGAGGAAAAAAAAACAATTTATTTACTGCACGATCATTGTGTTTTTCTTAGGTAGGTTGTTCTATCTACCTAAGTAAAACATAGTGATTAGTGTTTGTTGAATCGTTGAAACGACATTTTCTAGTAGAAAATTTAATGCAGTAATATTGTGCTCCATTACTGGGAAAAAATATAAAGGTAAATATTACATATTTATTTGATTTACTATAATTAAGCTTTTTACTTTACGTTACACTAGACTATTTCCGGTAATTTAGATCATTTCCACCCGCCGTAACAGAATTTCATTTATTTAGATAACAAGCAAGGGTCCACAAAATTTTAGGTACGTATTTAGATCAGGGAATATAAAAAACTAATCCATAAAAAACAAGTTTTTATTATACTTCCTTTCTCATTTAATCAGATTCATACGTCGGGCTCGTTACTCATTTGTATTGATTCAAATTTGAAAAAATCCAATATTATACTATAATTAATTAAAAAAATTAAATTAAAATTTGTTAGATCATTTTTATCCTCGCCACGAGTCTGCCTGCAAAGTTTCAGCTCGATTGCATCACGTAAAAGGGTTAAAAATCGTTACAAAGTTTTTCCGGCAGACAACAAACCGCAGATACTGCGAGTTAAAAGAAAGGGAGTAAATAATTAGTCCGATTTATCACATAAAAGCAATGCAAAGATGGCAGAAAAATATTCACCTCATATTTAATTTTTAATTTAATTTATATGTTGTGATTTGCCACCGCATTCCATCATATTTTAACTTTTTAATGCCTGTATTTGTACAATTCTTCGTTTTACTTTATCTCATTTCTACTTTTTCATTTCTACAAAAATTTTTCATCCGTGTAATCGAGTTTCATTGTAGGGTATCCTCTCTCGAAGTGGGTAACTCGAATGAATGAAACAAATTATCCAATAACGGCTTACCTTCGAGCAAATTTTCCCCACATTTTAATACCCTTCCCTGGTTTCCGATACAGGTTTGAAAGCGTGGAGCCGTGACACCGTAATTTTAATAAGAAGTGTTCTTTTTTCATCTCGGCGCTCATACGGTGTGTGTTCGTGTAGGCAGTTAGCTATTACACGAGCATTTTGAAATCGTTAAGTGAAATTTTTGTCTAAACGTGAGAAAAAGTGTATCAGTCTTCTGCAAAGTATATGTTTTTTATTCGTCGTGTCCCACCTCCCTAATATTAGTAATAGTATTTTTTTTTTGTTTTTTACTATTTAATTTACATTTCAGACGGTGTTCTTTTGTTTTGTTGAAATATGTAGTTCTTCATCGTTGGTGTAATCGTTCATCGCTACCACATACCACCAAAATATATGAAAATTAGGTTACTTACATAATTTAACAGCTATTTGTACACGTAGCAATACGTTTGACTTATTTAAAAGATATACTACGAGTTTCTAAACATTTATGAAAAGATCAAAAAATTACTTTTAAAATGTATGTATTTATAAATCGCGCTCTGTTACAAAAATATGTTTTTACTTAATTGACTCGGTTTGGAACGAAATTTTAAAAATGAAAAAAAATACGTCTGATGTAAAAATATGTGAAAATATATTTTTTTACTAGGAGACTAACTTATGAAAGAATAAATACTGTGGTGTAAATGTGTCTTAAATATACGCGAGGGAAACATTATTTCGCTGTAAACCAATCCCTTTCCTAAAGAACGGGTTTAGTACATCTCTGCACGTATGTTTTAGTCTGTGGTGTCTATAACGATACTGAATACCAGTAACAACGTTATTGTATATTAAACTCACATCCGCGAGGCCGAGAATTATTTTATTCATTGCATCTTTTTAAACGCAGTTTTGTGAACCCTTTTATCCAGGAGGCTTCCAAAAAACGTATATTCTGCATTAAGACATCTTCCTTAAACATTTTACCTGGGAGGCGTATTCTGTCTTAAGAAATCTTTCTTGATGTTTGTTTTGAAATGCAAACTAGAGGGCAATTTTGTGCGTGACAAAGGAAATAAATTACGAGACCGTTCATTCTGTCGGGCCTTCGACGGCGGATTGCAGAATGCGACGCGTGCAGCCGGACCGTCACAACACGCGGTTTCATGTTGACACCTCGCCGGGCATCGCGGCACCGGCCCCCATTGTCTGGCAGGCTTCACGGCGAGCCGCGCACAATAGGAACAATGGCGCAATATGGCCAGGTGCTTGGCGCACTAATTGCTCTTGACGAGTTGGCGGGAGAATCCCTGCAGGATAGTATTTTCTTTCTTTTGACATACGCGTCTAACTTTGCGAGGCGTTTTTGAGAGGAAACTGGCTAATGGCCCGCTTCTAAATCAGACAGACCACTTGCATCTCGCGCTTCTCACGCGGTTCATCCTAACTTTTTTTACGATTTGAAGATTTTTTTTTGTAATGGTTGAAGTCATTTTTATATAGGTAAAACTTATAGATATTTTGATTAGAGTTGTGGCCTACTTAAAATGTTTAAATTGCAATAACTATTCTGAATTCTCTAATCATCTTTTTGAAACAAACCGTTATTTTGTTATTAACAAGGTTTCAGCAATTTTACATACAAATAACTTTGTTTTACATATAAATAACCAAATCATTTTTGCAAATAGTTACCTAGTTAATCAAGTTTTTCAACTCCCATATATTTATTTTTTGTTTTTGCTACTGTCTTCCATACTTCCAATTTTAATTTATATGTTGTATTCTGATGAAGGGATTATCGGCCACGAAACATGCTAATTATTCAATAACTAGTGATTTTATATAAATTATTTTCTTTTTGACATATTAGACTGCATTAGGTCAAAAATAATATGGAGCTATAATGTCTTTAATGATTCGTGTATATCTTAGTAATCCAAGACTGAAGGAAATGGCTTGTAACTTAAGAATCGATGGATGAAAATTATTGAGGAGGCCAATAGCCATCAGGGGTTATAGAGCCCATAACACTATATGATGTTAACACTAATACCTAGTAGGTGTTTGCTAAATATTTTTAAGCATTTCTACACGTTGCACGACATTTTTATCAAACAACGTTTTTCACCTCTTCAGCTGTGTCTAAACACCCAAAAAATATTAGGTGGGTTAACAGCTTACAAAATCTACAATATTGATGATAGAAAGTACCTAAGCAGATAAAAATCTTTGGGCATACGAGTAAGATGAATGCGATCGATACAAGCAAATAAGAAGAACTGCTGAATAAACCAGTAGATCAGGTAACTTTAGTCGTTTGTTTTCAATGTTCCAGATTCGATACAGTACGCAATATGTACCTACAATCCAAACGATTTCGTAATACGCAGTTTTTTAGTTTTTTCAGCGCGAATATCGTTGCGTGTGTACTGTTGTCAGTTGTCACGGTGGAGGATTTATGAAGTAAAATGTAATTCGATACGCGGTGTACGCGATATGAAATCCGAATATGCGAGCGACCGTTCGCTTCACGGATCACAATGATACGTGCAGCGTAGAATGCTGGATCCCACGGCGTTAGTCAGAGGCGCACAGGTAGGAAAATAGAACCGGTGTGTATGACGCATGACATCATCACTTTCCCGAGCGTTGGGAGGATTTATCGCAATTTGTTTCTGCACACTCTCGGATGACGCATCCATGTTTTAACAGCTTTTGTTCAAAACGTTTTGAGTCACCTCGGCTGGCGACCGAAGCGACCGTTTTGGGGACAATTTTTACACTAGTTAAAATATGTTGTCGGTGACCTATTTCTGTTGATTAAAAGCGGCTAAACAATGGCGACATTACACACTTGCACTGGTAACTAGGGCCGATTGTGTAGTTTGCCTCTCGCCCGCAAGAGGCTCCAGTCGCGGTCCCGACATCTCCGCACCAGCTCGCCCCGTCGGTAATGAGACTCACTCGTAAAATATTTCTTACGGCCTGGCCTTTGGCGCCGAGACTGCGAACTCGATACTCGCAAACAACAATGCACATTCGGAAACGAAAGGGCGAAATTCGATATGCGCTAATTTCGAAGGTTTTACTGTTTTTAAATTAATATTTACCGTCCCTTGGCCGCCGGTCAAATAAGTAAACGACGAAGTATTTTTATTGTAATTCGTGGCCTGGTAAAAAATCACCAGCGTCCAAAAAATATGTTGACATTAATTGATCATTGTTATTCAGAGACACATATTGATTACCTGTTATTGATATATAAAAGCCTTTAATTGGACTTCAATTTTGAACGCGCAATTTATCGTGAACAAAATAACAATATCGCAGATTAAAAGATGCAGAGATATACATTAATATGTGAACAAACATTTGCTACGTTTACTTGGAAGTATACTTTTTATTTCTATTGGAATGAAAGAACTCTGCCATTCCAGGAACGATATATAAACATCGGAATACTATAAATAATGCAGACAGCGCTATTTGCGTAAGAATTTATCGATTACACTACCATTAAAATTATAAATCTTCATGCGAATCAATTTTCTTAAAAGTTGATAAAAGTCTCTTATACATTGTGCCTTATTAGGGAAAGCGAGAAAGTACATAGGAAAGGAGTTCCATGCGGGCCTGCCATCTGCCACAATAAATGCCCATTCACTGAACTTGTCTTCTGCCAACAGCTGAGTTTGACGTCTACCGTTTAAATTGTCTAGAATGCAGAACTCTTGAAGATACAGAAGCACTAAGGCCCGAATACAGAGTCAATACTTAAATTATTTAAATTTTAAAATACGCTTTAAAAGTGTAATTTGCAGTGCAAATTAAACATTTAAATCACGAAGTATAACTATAAAACAAATTATTAAGTAAAGTATTCTTTCTTAAAAAGTTTTTCATAGTAATGACATAGTTATACGTCTTAATAATTTAGAAGACTTAGAAATAAAAAAAAATCTTAAAAAATAAATAAAAACTATTTACTTAATAAACAATTAGATTTATCGCGTAGCCCACTTCTAGATATGTTCCCCTTCCAACTAACTACACCCACCGATACCCTCTCACTCTCTCACCTAATCCCCACCAAAGTTGACGTTCTGCCTATTTCTTCCCTTAATACTTTCTTGATTGTTTGTGATTCTGTTTTTGATTAGTAATATTCAACCCTGATGAAACCTCAGCTGTGAGCTGAAACTAGTGGATAAAAACTCAATAAAGTGGTGTTAAACAAAGTGATATTTTATTTAAAGATAAAAGTATTCTTAGTTGCATTGTACAATAATATAATGATTGTCAACGTAATATAATGTTTGGATTGTCAAAAATATATTTTATTCACTTAAGGAAAAAACTTTTAAACTTATTATTTAAGGAAAACAAAAGCTCCATGCAAAATGAACGACTATGGTATTTTATCCGTCAGGATGAGCGGGCTGGGGTCGCCGCGAGCGTTCGTTAAACTAGATAAATGGACATCAAACGAAGGATGGGTGTATGTGGCTGTGAGCGGCGGTGCTTCGAATCTCCACACTTAATTTGGACGACGAGACGGAAGGGAGACCGGACCGACTTGTCAGCCGAATAAAATAAGTACATTTTGCTGTCGGAGGAAATCACAATCAAAATTGACCCTGATTCGAAAATAATGTGCATTGTGCAACGCTAATACGAATAGCGATGAATCTGTTTCATGGACGACGATTTGACGCACATGGACATAACTTATATTACAATAATTCACGTCAATCGCGATGTGTGGAGTTGCACAAGGGCGATAAATAATTTATTATTATTTTCGCTGTCAGACTCGCGGCGTGTTATCACGTGGCTGCGAACAATAAGATATCTTACTTTACGACTATACGTATTTGATGGTTCTCAAAATGATTTTTCAATTTCCTTTTGTATAAAAGAAAACGTTACAGTGTTTACTTGTATTTTAGTGAAGTATTCTAATTAAGAAATGTGTTTTTTTTTCATTGTTCTCGAATTTGATACATATTTCAAGTAACAGTACATTAAAAATGTACATATTATGTATTGGACCGGTTTCGATACCACCGTAGCTTCGTCAGGACGAATGCACAATAAGGATATTGTGCCGGTCGACGCTAAAAATAATCAATGAGGTTTATACAATTTTTTTTTAAATTAATAATTATGTCATTTTATATTTTATTTAGTTTAACTCGTTTGTCAGCTAGGAATCTTGTAACCAATAGTTGAACAATTGACCAACAATCTCTCCGAAATTTGGCAAAGAGATGTGTTCCTAGTGACAATTCAATAATTTTAGTCTATATTAAAAAAATATTTAAAATGCTGAAATGCTGATGCGTTATTTTATCGGATATTGTACGTGCCAGTGACATCTGCTGGTTTGTTTTAGTATTACCTTTTACTAGTATTTATATTTATTCCGTTTTCTATATTTTAAATGTAATATAGTAAACGAAGATAATGTATCCGCGGTATTTCTCTGTTTTATGGTCTTGTCTAATGCGCAGGCTCCGTGATGCCGGATTACCGATTTACACTCTTTAGTAGCAGGGTGCGCTCTGGTCGTGTTAGGTTAGGTATTTTTACGCTGTCGTTGGTGATGGTCAATGTTTTTTTTTCATTTTTAGCACATTATCACAATAACTGATGCATACATTCACTTATATACGTATCGACTATTATGTATTAATGATTGATATACGTAAAATAAATGTAAAATAATCGTATGAAACGGTATATTAGCCGGTATATTAACTTACATTATAGTTATCTTTTGTAAAAACCATAGATTTTTAAGAAAACGGCTTGTGTGGATTGGTGGAAAACCGATGGTTTAAATGAAAGATTGCTATTAACCAAATTGATACAATTGGCCTTTAAAAGTCACAAAATTCTGCGTGTACACGAATTAGTGTACGGCACCAGATCGCGCATTTGAATTTTAGCACCGTATGGGAAAGGTTAGATAGCACCAACATCTTTTATGCCTATAGCTGTGCATCTTGACAGAATTGTCCGATGGACCGATACGGGGATGATGCCACCGCGGCCCATTTTACAATCGCCCGACACATTTGTTGGTGCGCGCGAGGCGGAGATTGTTTTGTCTTGTGCCACGCTCGTCACTTAATTATAATCGTCAATTTAGCGGCTTCGTTCGGCTCACACCCGCCGTTTGTGCTCGATGCAAAGCCGCAATTTTATCCAAATATACAAAGCACTGGAATGCCGATTCGAGTGCTGCGTTAAATAACCCGATACGATGGAGCAAACAGCGCTCGAGTATGCCTGCATCAATTGCCTGTAACGCCCTTCCAATAAAAAATAATAAGCCTCCTGATATAATAACATAAAGATAAAAATACATCGGGATTCTCCTCCCTCGTGTAATATTACAGCCTATTAGATATTCAAGTGTGGGGTGGATTCTTCCCTCTTCTGCGTGCGTTATATCCATGAATATAACACTATTTGGAATTTTATGTACATAGGTACGAGTACACCGTATATCAGGGCAGTCAATAATAAATTTAAGGCTACGATATCTTTCCGGGTTATATTTTTACAATAATTAAAACAATCCATTGAGATAAACGATTGAGAAAATAAATTTATGAAAATATTTATCTATAGTTATTACCAGGACTCAAACCTAGAACTTTATACCGCCGATGAATAGCTTTTACAATTACGCCGTAGTACCGTAAATATTTTCTTTTGATATTCGTATATATATCCAAAGTGTCCTTTAAAGTTCGCGCCAGAAATATTGTCAGCGTAATATTAATTATTGATACAAAATTCATTACTTTAAAAAAAATTTGCCGAACAGAACCAGTCAAGAAGATTTTCACTTCGCTCAAGACAGTATTTAGCGCCCATTGGTCCTACCGTCTTACAGGGAAGGGTTTATATAATTTTTTCGAAGAAGTGTTCTGCCGATGGTAGGTTTTCACTTTGTGGTAACATGATTTATATTATTAAAAATAAAACATTTGTATAACACCACTTCTTATCGAATAATGTTTCGCGCCCAATGGTCATCTGCTTATAACGCATACTAAAAAATTGAATTGGCAGTGTAGACATTAAAAACAAAAATAAATATATGGGGGTTGAATAACTAATTAGGAAATAATGTGAATCAAATAAAAAGTGGTTTTATACAAAGTGTTTTCTTTTTAATAACATAATTAATGAATTTAAGTCAGATAACTTGTTTACATCACTTTATTAGATTCAAAATCTACATAAAATATTTTGAGAACAATATTCTCGATACGGGAAAATAAGACACTTTTCCAACGAGATATCTATTTTTCAGCTGGATACTCTTTGACGAGAAGTATGCATAAATTAGTTGTTTAAGGTGTTAGTACCGTGACATTGTGAACATCGAAATAAACCGAACATGAGTCTAAATATGTATTCTTGATAATGTTTTTCACACGTTTCCAAGTGCTGTCGAGCTCGGCGTCATCACTTCGCATCGTGTCACTCTTGAGGCCGAGAGCCAGACCCAGACACCTGTGTTTGGTGACACGAAGCCAGCTCGCGACAGACGCCCCACGACCCGGCACTCGGAACTTTCAGTTTGTTTAAGCCATGTATTCACTAGGGGACAAATTGTCCCTCAACAGCACGCGCGGTATAGAGTCTACGTGACGTTGCAACGTCGTGCACTGTTCCGCGACCTCGCGCACAACATAGCGCGGCATTTCTACGTGCCGTGGCAACGTTGCCATGCGCACGGTACCCGAGCGTACTCACTGCAACATTCCGCGGAGCGTCAGTACCACGTGGTATGTTTACAAGTGAATACGCATGCGCTGTATCTGTCAAGATGACAATGCGGGGAAACGAAATCGTTCTCGAACTCATCGAGCTGTATCGATCGAAGATCGCATAGAATGTCCGTCCTTCTTTCTCTTTGCAGTAAATAATTTCGCATTCTCCTCTTTTTTCTCCTCTTACTTTTCGATAAACTCATTAACATAAATAGATACGCGGCTATCATCATAACCTCATAGGGCGATATATTTCCGCGACGTCTGGAAAACAATAATTATTTGTAAAAAGGACCTTGTTTTTAATAATATTCAATGTACTACAATAAACCCTCGTTAATTTGAAATTGCGACCCAAAAAAACATTTCGAATTGCGCGGAACCCCGTTTTCGCCAAATGAGATACCGCAGCTGTCATCCATAACCTCATCGGATGACATTTCCGCGACAAGATATGCGAGTCCCGGTGTGTACACGTCAAATGACCGCGTCATTGTCCCCGAAACATGAGCGTAGATGTTGATGCGACATGTCGAGCGGAATGTTTCGCGATTTGTCCCCTAGTGAATACATGGCTTTATGCAAATACCTCGAGCAAACGTTGCGTCGCGTCTCCCGCAAAATTGGCACTTTTGACAGTGCTGTCGAGGCTGCGTGGAAACGACAGCGGTGACAGCACCGTCGCCTGTCGACAGCCGTCCGCGACAATCACGGCACAAATCTCACCAGCAGATTCCTGTTTGAGACGATGCCCTCCGCGTGGGCGCCAACGTAATGACCTAAGGATGCGCCCATGTTCGTTTCTCGTGTCCACGTTATTTGCTGCAGGGTCGCTGCGTCCCGCCGGAGATGAAATCATTTTATTCAAATGCCCCCACTATCGTGGCTGTATGCACTGTGATACATGTTGCATTTTCAAATCATAGTTCAATGGTATTTAAAATATATATATTGAACACAATAAAAGATATTTTCTTTGCAAAAAAATATTATGTCCGAAGATATTACAGATTCAATAATAAATTATTATTTTATTGTCATTAGTCTAGGTCTTTTGCCAAATTTCACAGCGATTGTTGTTCATGATTTCTCGGTGCTAAATAAAGTGTATTAAATGGATTTATCGTACGTGGTTTACATCCCGGTGGTAATTAAATAATATATTCTATATATTTTTATTTTCTAATTGATTAATCTAATTTTTTTAAATTAATAATAATACTTTGTTGTCAAAGCATTCAACTGAAACAGCTCTTAACGACCAAGTAATTCAATTAGACACACAGTACAATATAGAGTAATATCAGTCAAATCAAGCATTTTCAGCTTACCAACTATTCTGTAATTACTATTGTATGCATTCCTGAGTATTGACTTCTTACTTATCATCACACCCCGCTTCCATGCGGAGGTAGGCAGAGAGGATAGAACGCTACACTATTCTGTCCTGACACAACTCTCCATCCAACTGTTTGGAGCCTCGACAATATTCGAAGCTCCAAACAGTACCATCCTCCACATCTGGTTAATCTGGTCATGCCACATCTTCCGCGGTTGTCCTCTCTTTCTGGTTTCGTCAACACTTGGGTCATATATTTTTCTTACCATTCTTTCCTTATTCATTCGCTCGACATTGACAGGGGAGACAGGCTAATTGAAATGTTCTAAATCAATTATATATTTTTAATTGTCATATCCATCAATTCAAAAACAAAATTCTTCTCGTAGATACATCTTTATCGTGCGCCGAATCTTTTGTCAAAATATTTTTTCCGATACATCATAATTAACACTCAGATACACACATTTATTATTTTGACATAAGAGGTTAAAAAGTAGCTCATATTCCAATTTTGTTATCTTTCTGTCGTAACAAATTGTGATATTTTTATTCGTGAATTATAATTATACGGTATAATTAGTAAAGCAATTACTCAAGTGAGGAGCGACGAGATAGTATATTCCGTATTCTTTGTATTCCATACTAAAAAAGTGCATGAAAGTTGATTAATGTAAAATGTAAATTAAAGCGGCGCGCAGTACCTACACTCAAATAAGTCGTAGGTACTCGACTTGAGAAGTCGGTACCTACCTACGTTGGATACGCAAAGCTCAGTTGATTAATTTATTTTTTTTAAATGCTAATGATCAATATTTTGTGTATCCAGTTACGTTACAAATTGCCAAATGTGGCAAGTGGCTTATGCCCGCAGACTATCATTAAAAATGTGACGCACAAACGGCGCGAATTATTTTAATTCATATTTTAATCTGTCGTTTCCCTATTCGCAGGATAAGAAGATTGCTAAAATGAATGATTGTCCTGGCACAACAGATGCAAAATATTGATTTCATTGTAGCGGAAATATTGTCTTTATTTTAATATTTGGATACTATGGAATAAGTAATAATATGGAATAAGACATTAGAAATGGACTTAAGAAATAATAGTAATATGTGTGAAACAAACTGAATTCTAACAACTTTTAATATAATATTATATTTATTGTACATATATTATATTCATCACGTCGAAATTGCCGAACTTTATAATTTTATTTAATGGCGATCAAGACATGATTGCTATGATAGCTCAAATCCATGAGAATAAATTATAATATAACTGATGATATACTATAAAATCAACGTAGTTTCAATAATTCTCAAAAGAAATATTTTTTGTACAGATATCAGTTTTTTTTAAATTTACTGAATACACTGTTCAGCTTATTATAAAGCGTAAAATTTAGTAAATCATTATAAATAAACAATAAAAAGTATGTTTATTAGATTTATTATGATAGTGGAATACTTTGCTCTCAGTTTGAAAAATACTAAAAAGTATTCTCATACATCATTAGGTTAGATTAGGTCGAAACACAAGCAACATTTTTTAAAACACAAAAGCATGAATCATTAGATCAGTTAGGCTCGGTTGTTATCAAGTTGGATTTAAGTAAAAGTTCATTTAAAGCATAGATATTTGCGTTCTTCACCAATCAAACAACACTTTTCCGTAAAAATCTTGCTCAAAACGAACTTTTATTTTAATCCAACTTGATACAACCAGGCCCCCTAGTGGTGGTCGAGGAACTGTGGCATTGTGATTATCAAGATTAACCGAAAATACCCGAACGTATCGATGATGACTTTCCTTCTTCAGAAAAAGCGTTTATTTCCAGACTGTTGAGTGAAGGGTAGGTACCTACCAGCCAAGTTTAGTGAAACGCGATAAGGCGTTCCGCCGACCGCACACTGTGAATGAAGGAACACGAGACTCGTATAAACCTTGCCAATAAAACAATATGTAGTGTATTTCTGGAAGCAGTGTTCTCGAGCCGTGACCCTCGTAGATTCTAAAGTACACAATATAATAATTATTTAATTGACAGCTCATTTCTCTTAATCAGTTTAACATTTCACTAGACTAGACTACCTAACTCGTCTCTCGCCGGACATACTCTGGTAACAGTGCAATCCTAGCGTAATGTGACTAATCTCATTGTACGTTTTATTACCGTTATTTCTAGTACAATAATAACTTGTTATGTTCATGTTCAAATAAAATCGTAAAATTAAGTCAATGTAGTGCGACTATAAGTATCAGTTAAGTATATAAATTCTTCAATTACTTTGTGGTAACATCATTATTTATATAATTAACAAGAATACACTTTATATTAACCACTAATTTGCTGAATTATCAACATGTTTCGGAGCCATGGTCCCTTCATCAGGATACAAAGTATACCAAAAAAAAAATTCAAAATATAGACATTAACAAATCAAAAAATAAATACATGACGGATGAATAACTAATTAAGTACTAATGTGAAAACAAATTTAAAAAGTAACTATTTGCAAAAGAACTTGGTTATTTATAATATTTTATTTACTATTAACCTTTTTCTAATTTCCAAAATTTTTAATTTATCCAACTGTAATCCTATGTTATATGTATGTAAAAGTTTTAAACCCTTCTTAATATATATTTTTTTCCAAAATATGAATAGAAAATTCTAATAGTTATTGCTATTTAAAGTGTTCAAGTGTTCCTTAACTCTAACATAAAAAGTACTACACGTTTTTTATATATCAAAATAATTACAATCATTACAAATCAATTAATAAATCCTCGTTTTTTTTAACCTTATCCTTGTTATTTAATATATACTTTTAAAGTTTTATTATTAATATAGAAAGCTGGTTGTTTAGAATTTGGAGTTTTTTTTTTACTATTGAATTTGACATTTGATTATTTATAAAATAATATTAGGTAGATGCAAACATCTGCTAGCCAAAGTATTCATTCAAGTTTGTGCATTTTTTAAAGTATACTTCTACTAAAACAGTATTACTATACTTGTAAAAGTCTGAATTAAATTTCTATGATTACGGTAGTAGATATGTACATTTACTGAATTACAACATTTATTGTAGCATATACACGAATATCCGAATAGTGACTTTAGTGAAAATATTTTTAATTTAAATATGTATAATATAATTTACGCCATATAGGATATAAGTAAAATGGTACACGTTTCCTGGATCTGTAATATATTATAAAATCCTAATGTCATAGTATTATATTTATTAGATCTATAAATCTTTAATACCGTGGATAATATATACCCACAATATTAATAACAATACAAAAATAATGTAACTTGATTGCGAATAAGATCAAAAGACCAAATTCTTAATGTTTTTTTGTAGTTTATTAATAATGTATTGACTTATACGGAATTTATATAGCATGGCATGACCAATCGCAGTACCAAATTCGCGTCATGATTGTATTATAAAATTATTTGTAAATGTAATAGCTTGAGCTGCTACTACCCGGCTCCCGCTACTTCCCACACAATATTACATAAGGAAAACAATCGCCAGTTATTATCCGAGCTGATGATTTCAAGCGTGATCTCGAGGTGGGCTGTTAGAACACGTGCTCTTGATACGGTAACAAAAAACTGATTTATTTATTAATTTACGAATATTATACGTAGATTTTTAATGTAGGTAATTTGTAGAGTTGGCTCGACACTTGTTTTAATCGTTAAATTTTCTCGTGGTTTATTCAAAAGGCTATTAAAACTTTACGATCTTCTTCTACTGCTGACTTTTGCATTTTTATAGATTTTTTATTGCTCTCCGAGAATATATATATATATATTGTTTGTTGCAAATATTGTCGCGTGCATTTAATTCTGTTCTTTTTATAGTAGGTACCTACCTACTAGGAAGTCGGTAAAAACAAATGCTAATACTGATACGTACACAAATCAGGACTGGCCCGTGAGAGCTTACTGATTGATATCAATATCCGATTGATTCTTATTTACGACATTATTTTAGTATGTTCCAAGAACACACTTACTGGATTTTTTTCACCGATGGATAATCATAAATAAGATATATGATAGATTATGATAGATAAACGAAGCTATTTATATGGGAAAAGTATGTATGTAACCATTTATTGGGCGTTTACAGGGCTTAATACATGTCTTAAGGCTGGTTTATGTGATCACTTTACACAGTGTAACAGCGATAGCGTAATTGTATAAAATAATGTAAAATGAGGTACAGAAATAACACATATATACAACTTTTCAAAAATTTTATAAATGTGTCGTTGATCTTGGTGGAATCGTGAACGTATCGTTTTGTAAAGTGATCATTTTAGCCAGCCTTATGACAAGTCGTCAGCCCCGTAGACTTCCAATAAAGACTTTCATACATACTTTCCCATATAAATAGCTTCGTCACCGTGAGTCATATTCTTCTTCTTAAACCTTCATCCCTCCACTGCTGGATATAGGCCTATAGGCCTCTTCCACACCCTTCCATTCTTCCCAGTTGTTTGCTTCTTGTAGCTATTTCTTTCCCCCACAGCGACTATATTGTCAGTCCATCTCTGAGGTCTTTCGACGCCTCTTTTATTCTCCCAAGGTTCTTCAAACTTCAAAACTCTGGTGGTCCATTTTATGGCATCCGGCCTGGCAATTTAGCTTCGCTATCAATGATCAATAGAGCCCAATATTGTAGTATATAATGTATCTAAATTAATCAATATTTTTTATTTTAACACAGAGATATATTATAATTTTTAAAATGTACAGTTAGTAGGTACTAACGTAAACAAGAATATAAATAGTGAAATAAATTATTCTATCGTTTCACAATAATTCCTGACCGTGAATACCTAGTTGATTTTTACGAGCCATGATCGATCAAGCGAGAGCTGGAGGCGGACGTCGATGGGTCCAGTGGATATTCTCGTTATCCGTAATTAATTAACACATTTTATCAATATTCAAAGCCATGTCATTCAACAGCCTACGGATTACAGAATGACGTTTTCATAACTCAAAGATACTAAATTGATTTTTATGTTGTAGAAGGTCAAAAAGATATCTCTTTATGACTCAATAGCACGCAAACGCTGTTAGAATTTTATTTTGTATAATTGAAAATTGTTGTAGGCAGAGTTGGATCAATTATTACGATATAAGAGTGACAAATGTGCACTTGGATTACTTTAGACCTCTTTGTAGCCGTACAGCTTCACAAGTTCGACTCCATCTCTGTGGCGTACCTACTCCTCGAAAAACCTGTTTGTAGAGGAAGAAGCCATTACTTTTTGTGATCGCGCAAACGAGGATGCGAAAAAACTTAGCGATTCCGATATTCTTCTGGTTGTTTCGATGCCAGTGTGTCTGGTCTCCGGACTCTGTTGACGTAATTAATGCGATCTGCTGACGATACACGATACCGTCTCGATATCGGGTAACTCGATTCTGATAATAATTCTAAACTAACCAACCCTACCCAGTTTTCTGTCTTACAGTTTGTATAA
The DNA here is from genome assembly GCA_016648135.1 of Agrypnia vestita. Taxonomy (NCBI): domain Eukaryota; kingdom Metazoa; phylum Arthropoda; class Insecta; order Trichoptera; family Phryganeidae; genus Agrypnia; species Agrypnia vestita. The sequence goes on along the minus strand of JADDOH010001741.1, from coordinate 62,578 downwards.
TGTAAAAGCAATTCTTAAGCCAATCTTTGTCACCACCCCTGTCTTTAGCCGGGCTTGTTATTTTGTTAATCCAATAATACTTCAAAACATGACATTGTGTCCCTGAAGGACAGAACCAACTCTCTAGCACAATTTCTGTCTGGATCCCTACTCAAAGAATGGCATATACTATAAAATATATTATATAAGTTTATTTTATTATAATATATTGCTTATTAGGTATTTATTATTTCACATTCATCACATTTAAGTAACCTTCGTTCTCTTCTTCTATCTCACATGCATGCAATGTTTCCTCTAAGGTGTGCCGGGTATGCGGCCGCATACTTTTAAATATTTGTCCGCTCACATGTTCACAACACCCCACATCCGAAATATAAAAAATGTGCGAAACTAGATTTTAGTTTTGCGTTAATAAACCGAAAATTGACAAACATTTTACTATATGCCCCAAACGTTGCACCTTCCAGGCTCATTTCTCTTTCAAAAAATGATGTACATTTTTTTGTACAAAATTTACCGCTTAGATATTATGTTTAGTTCAGTCCACAGACATAATATGAAAATTGGAGGGAACGTCATTACGGTAGGCGCATGTAACCAGTACAGCGAAGTATGAAGTGTACGTAAATATACATTTTTTGAAAAAAAAAAAACTATATTAAATATTTATCTTGACAGAATATCGTGGTTTATTAAAATCAAAATAATATGATAATAATAATCATGATTATAATATTACGAGATACATATTTTATTTCGTGGAAATTCTAGTTAAATATCTTATTACAAAGTACTAACTACACGCCGCTGACTTACATGGCGGACCACGTCTTGCATAGTGAATAGAGATGGGAATTTTGGTGCAGTTAACTGAACTGTCATTCGCCGAGTCGTCCAGTCAAGTGAATTGATCACTTTGAATCGTTCAATGGTTCATTAGAATTATTGCTTATTATCTCCTTCAACTTTTGTAAGTGAACTGTCCACTTTCTATCAGGTAAATATGGAGAGGAGAGTGCTTCTAATTTCCAAAAATTTCATTATTCGGCAATGAAATATGATTGACAGCCAAAGATTTCATCGACTTTAGGATTTAGAATTTACGAATTAATGAGCGATTTGTTTTCCACCTGATGAATAATAGTTCACTAAAGTGAACTTTCGTTCGTTCAGTAAACTGAACTATTCGGAAAGAACAGGTCGTTCATGAACGACCCATCTCTAATAGTGAACCCAGTCACGCTGGAATAAACTCCTTAAAATTATTATTATTATTAAAACGGGATATTTAAATCAATATCGCCGTCAATCGAGTGAGCCACGGCGTTATGACAACCGCCGTTGAAATTCCATTCCGAGGCATCAGGCGCGACGCGTCTCCTGTCGAATGTTTGGATGACGTCCGAAAGTGGGCCGACAGGTTTGTATCGGTGCAGCGCCGGTCAGTTGTGGGGCAGGCGCGATCCAGTTTATTTTTTGTTTGTTCCTTCCTAAGGTAAAGGGCCGTCTATTGTTTGCATCCCGGGCCCTTCATCCCTAGGGCCTCGGCCGCGGTGCGATGAACTCGCGTCTCGGATCGAACGCGCTCGGAAATTATTGTTTCGTGGATCGTTCGCTTGTCAAGCGATGCGGCTTCGCGTGCGGCCAACATCGGCTTTCTTCGCTGGACGAAAATTTCATCTTTGTTCCGCTGCCTACAAGTTTGCAGTTTGTGAGTAGGATAACCAATGCCACAGATTTTAACGTGAGTAGGTCTTTATAAGGGTCGGTTTTTTTCGGTCATGGCACTCCAAGAATGTATTGTATCTATGCGGGAAAGAGATAATGTTTTACACGGTAATGCAGCAACATAATTGACGTCAGTGACGCTTGGTATCGGTTATGTACACCGCGCGCGGTATTTTGTTTATATTAATAGTACACCGCGCGCGGTATTATATTTAAATCATTTTTAAAACTTTTAGAAATCTCTTGGTGGCAGGCTATCCATTATATTAATAAAGTAAAATACACAGTTCGGTTTTAATCAAAATTTATTTTCTTGGCTCATTAGTTTCCGCTGATGAAGGGCATCGACAGAGTCATTATTTCTATTATTAAGAGGTGATTAATATTATTTCATTCCCTATCCATAAAATAATTAAACATTAAAGAAATTTATGTAGGCACTAATAAAGTAACATGAGTAAAAAATTCGAGGTATTTCAGTTTTACGTAATACAGGCTTTAAACGCTTATACCTTAGGAAATATACGACGCCCGCGAAAGTTAGGACGCCAGCGGATTGAGGACAAATTTTAGGTTTTTATGGCATCCGCGCCCAAGCGCACTAATTGGCACGCTCAGTCAAATTCGGGATGCCGTGACTTGTGTACGGTAAATAAATATGTGTTAAACGCCAGTTTACATGGCCTTCTACATGTCCGAAAGACAAAATTTTTGTAAGGTACAACGTTTAAGTATTTGGCCAATAAGTACAAGCTAAAATCGAAAATAGTGGTATTTACAGATAGAATTCGTCGTGGCAAAAGTGGCAAAAGGGGTCAAAAGATTAAAGAGCACGTGATCGAAGCAAAACGCCTTTTTTGTAACAGTCGACTCCGAATCGCTCAAGCAAAATACTCATTTGTTTCGTGCTAAAGTATCATCAGGCTCGCTTGTTCCATGAATCCTTTATTATTCCAGGAAGCCATGAATGGGATCTCGAATGATGAAAGCGTTTCGGTGCAGCGGGAGACATTCCGATTGTCTAATTCGATTAAACAGACCACCGCCCCGACTGTCGAGTCATGCGACGTTTTATTGAGTTTTACGAGCCTTCCTTGTGTAACAATGATTTATGTTCTCTGACTTTCCCTACGGCTCATAATAGTCAAATTAAATCACAGATCGTTAGACAATAAGCAGTGGCGGGGCTGGAAAGACGATTTGGGTGTCGCATTTCAAATGTCATGAACAAACTTTAAGTAAAATTAAATTAACCCATATTTTTAAATATCTATATAAATTGTACACAAATAGTCAATTTTGAAACTTATACTATTTATGATAAATCTGTTGCAATATTAATAATTGTCGAACTTCATAAACACAAAAAAATGTTATTTTAATCTACACTAAAAAAGTGGAAAAAACGAGAATATATCTCTGTGAGATACAAAGGTCAAACCGCAAGAATACGAATATAACATAAAAACAAGATTAAGACAACATCGCCGTTACTTAAAATATAATAACTTCTCGGAATCCGCCAACCGTATAATTGATACAAATTATTATTTCGATAGTCGTAAATTAAAAGTACTCCACTCAGTAACCTGATAAAGTATGGATGATGAATAATTTGGAAACTGTCGAAATCCAAAAGAATTTAAATTATGTGAAAACATTGAATATTATCACATTCCCCACAACACGTCCCCGATATTAGGCTGATTCCCGTTAATAATCAAAAAAACCTTTCCCGCTCCCCTATCCGAATAGGCTGAAAACACTTTGTATTTAGGTCAGTTATTAATTATCTTTTGATGAGAGGAACTGTTCCTCTCAAAAGTTTCTATTAATTTAGTGTAAATTAAAATTCATGAACATATTTTTAAAGTCTCAATTTTTCATAATAATAATTTCATTATAAAATTACGGGATCGTGTATTATAATTGCATGTATGAATTTAAAAAAATCTCAATATTGTGAAAAAATGTACCAAGCCAAAAACCCTCGTTTTAGGTAACATAGACCACTATTTATTTAGCGACTCATTTACAATATGGTAGTGGAATCGGAATCAGTCATTATTTGAAGCAGTCAGTTGTGAAGTATTATATCACAATTTCATCCACTTCCCTGGAACTAATGATAGCGTTACCGCCACTGCACCGAAGCGTTATTAATCTGGTTGTGATGGTACGATAGCGACACCACCTGCTCCGCGTCTCCCTTTGCTGGTGCTAGGGAACGATGGTTCTCTAGCGTGAAGGACCGTGATTCATTCCCAACATGGATATGCACTGCTGAAGGGCTGTTGAACCTAACTGTAGTTCCTCCTCTGCAGCGCGGTTCCAGCGACACGAGCGACTGGTAAACTAGAACCCCCGAGCAGAGCATTGTACCGCAGTTGTATACGACTGCACGGGCGACCGGTGCATCGCTCGACTATGCACCGCGGCGCTCGGCGGGGCTGACAGCCATTCCATCATTTTCTCATCTCTCAGAGTGGCGTCTGTCAAAGCATGTCCACGATTACGGTCGGTTTCAAATCAAACGAAATTAGATTCTGTTACAAAAACAGTGACACGGTTCATCCAGCGGCCACCAAAACTGCGCTGAGTTTTTGTGGCTCACCGTTACAGAGTGGTACAGCGTATTTCACACTCTTTTTATAATATAATCGCTAAATTTCTCAAGCAATCTGCTGAATTAACTTTCGCAACGTTTAGATGGAAATATTAACTATTGCAGAGGGACTCACGACACAACTTTTGGAAAATTTCGGTGCCCTTTTTTCGATCATGACCGCGAAACTACCTTTTATTATTAAAACTATTTTTCACATTTATCTATTTTTTTTAATTTTAATTTTTCATGAAAAAAATTGATGTCATTTTGCATTTACCTAAAATATTGTTTTTTATTCGTAGCGTTGTTTTCGAGGAAGTTCAACATGGTAAACAATAGAGGAATGAACTCTAATAAATTTCGTGGCGTGCGCGAGAATATCGACCTTTTGAAAGTTTATGATTTGTAAAATGCACGGATTTACCGAGTAAGGTTGAGTTCATGCGCCACCGTATCGATTGCATTTCCCGGGGCGACATCATATTCCCATGAAACACTCGCGTGATAACTGCACTTAATACGGAGCTAGGCATTACTGCGCGAGACATTCACTTTTTCTGCATATCAACTTTAGTTCCCTTTCGTTTTCTATGATGTGGCTAGTGAAACCTATCAATTATGAAATCGCCATTAATCTGATCGCCGACTTGATAATTATGGTGGAACCTGTTTGGAGAATAACGGTCTAACTTTTCATTTATCGGACAAAAAATAACCTCGCGCAGGTAACAGCATCGCACATCACACTCGCGCATCTCTTCATTTTTATCGCTGGAGTAATTGCCATACTTAAACTTCTTTTTTATTGCTGTAATAATGACCGAAAGAATTTTTTACTTAGTGTTGTAAGAACATGATTAAATAAATCGCTTAGAACTAAGAACAAAGAAGGCTCAATCAAGATTAATAGACTGAAGAGTTTTAAAAGAATGCGCTAATCCTATTACTAAAAGCAGGAGCTCAGAACTGGTGACATTTGGATAAGTTAGGGATTGAAGATGTTGTGTTATATTGTGACAGTGTCTTGTTGCACTGTCCGTACGAACAGATATGGCGACATTATTTGAATAATTATTATCGATCTACTCGGAACCTTCAATAGGTGAGATTGAAGCATAGACATATTTAGATTTTAATTTTGTTTATCTGACACGCCAATTTTTTACATTAAAAATTTGTTTATTTCATATACTTTGACTCACTTGTGAAAAAAGGTTGTCCATCGCTTCTCTAGGATATTCTGTTAGGGGAATGCAATGTGTTTTTAGCCTAAATTTTCTGTATACTTTACTCCAGTATTTTTAATGAATACCGCTTGCAAGGAACCGCAACAATAGTTATCAGTTTGGTGAAATCTCCGGCGAATGCAGACCCTTTATAAAAAAACCTTTTCATCGCACATCTGCTCGAAATCCTGTTCAAAGGACAATACCGGGCATTGCGCACGGCGCGTGTCAGTCTGGCGAAAGGGCACGGATACAAATTAAATAAAAGCCACTGAGAAAAAAATACAGACCCTACTTGGGTACAAGTAACCAACGATATGGTTCAGAATTCGCATTTTTACGGAGAGATCTGATACTGAAGTGGAGATTAAATATTGCAGTTGGGTCTTGGAGTCTCGTGCACCTGGATACGTGCATTGCAAATATGGTACGCATAAAATATATATTGCGGATGTCAATCTCAGGTAGTCCAGATAAGGTAGTGAGAATAATATATTATACAAAAGCCCACTAAAAGGTGCCACATTTATTGGGCTTAACAATAGTGTTTTTTTACGCGACCAATTGATTTTTTACGCGTAGTAGATATTTTTTCTTTGAATGGTTCTTTAAATATTAAAACAACATTATTTGAAAAATAAATCAGTCTTTTGTAAATTTTATTTACTGTTATTTACTTTAAAAAGGCACCTGGTGCTTTTATTGTCCCTTTATCTTTATCAAAACCAACTCACAGGCGGCCTTGTTCATGATAGCCGCAAAATCGGGTTACCGTGGCGAAAATATCATATTTCAATGCAAATTTGATTGCTTTAATTTCAAAATTTATAGATTTTATTACAGAAGTTTGAAATTGAGTTAGAGCGCGCCTCAACGATAATCGAAAATTATTGTAACCCATCCCTTCCTGATTAAATTACTACATTAATTATACCCCCACCAATTACGTTGAGCGATAACTGAAATTCGTTATAAATCCTCCCTGTTTTAACAATGAACACGAGTTTAATTATGTTTCGTAGGCAGGCGTGTATTACTTTAATTCCGATTCAATCAAACCGGATCATCAATAATCCCCATATAATATTTCAGAGTCGCGTGCTGCGGCCGCACGCCGCTATCCCCACAGGCTTTCGGTTTTAGCGCCCGGGAGCTTCCGGTCGTGCGGCGATATATCCGTTAATGGTAATGACACAGCGCCACTCTCCCGCGGAAGGCTGGTGTTGAAATCCAAGTGGCCGCGCCCCTAGGTGTCCGTCCGGGAGAAAAATCCAATTCCGTGATACAATCACTCGAATTCCCGAGGGGCCGCGGACCGCGGTGGAGCGTTTCTCTAATGACCGCGTCATCATTTTCAGAGGAAATCTTTGAATTACAGTCTCCCGAAGTACGCGAAGGAATGCAGGCTCCGCGTCGGGAGGCCTGCCTGGTAAACGGCCCATCCAGATAATTATGTCTTATGAGTAAAACCTTACTTAATCGCTCATTCATTATTATAACGGTGATATTCCAACAGAATGCGATAAATATTGACGCAGAAGTAGCGGACGTTACAACGTTTACGTGAAAATATTTTTCGTATTCTCAGACGATACTTTGTTTTAAATGGCAGTCTGAACTTTTGTTTTTCAGAGACCTTTATTTGTTTGAGTACTATCAATTATGTACCTGTAATGTAGTTTCGCAAACACGAATTTACATAATAAACTCGAATAAAATAGACGTTATCATTTTTGGATTTATGAAATGAATCGATAGCTTATTATTAATAAAGATTAGTTCCAATTAGTTGGCAAAATGGCTTGGTCTATGTTATTAAGGCCCGGTTGTTTCAAGCTGGATTAGAATATAAATTCGTTTAAAGCATAGAATTTTACGGAAACGGATCGTTTGATTGGTGGAGAACGTAAAAATCTATGCTTTAAACGAACTGTTACTTTGATCCAACTTGAAATAATCGGCCCTAAATCATTTTTTAGTTTTATTAAATATAGATGGATTTGGCGTTAACCCTGTAGAGTTAGTTATTCATGATGATCATTAAATTGGGTGAAAAACATAAACTATTTTATGTCTAATTGAGTTTAATAATAATTTTATATTTAACTACTCGAGTTTCTAGAGTATCGGTATCAGAATCTCATCATCCTTTCGTTAGCTTTTGTTTGGTGCGATATTCGGGCAGTGTACTAATTTTGTGTGGACTAAATTGAAAAAAAATTAGTACTTTTATGAAAAGCTTTTACCCTCATTTTTATAAAATTTGAATTTTGCACCGCTGCCTACTTTCGATATTAGCGACTCAATTAAGATATTATTTAACGAGTACAGGAAATTGTTGATTTACCCCAGTTAAGTAAGTTCTTAATGTATTGTCGACGTTTCCAATTAGTTGTGAAATTGTATCTCTCTCCCCGCGCGGCCGCTAACAAACTTTGCGTTCGAAATTGGAAATATTTTCCGAGGCCTTCCGCCGGAAGCTCCCGTCACCCGGAACAATTTCCCATCGAGGAGCGGGCGGCGGCCGTCCGAAGTACAATGGGGCGGCGAGTGCGCGCAATTTGTCCTCGAGGGCGGCGAAGGCCGCCCGCCCGGCGATCGATAGCCGCCACCCTTCGCGGTCTCCACCTGCGTTCCTACACGGTCCGCATTTTTACCAATGACCAAACGGTCTCCAAGTGGAAAGGCACAAAGGACTCTCGTATTTTTATTTTATTTTAAAATTAAATGCTTAATATGTTTAATACTGAATCGTGCATAGCAATAATTCTCCAAGACAATATTTTAGCGTTGTAAAAAATAAATCAAATTTATCAGAAATCAGAATTAACTTAGTATCTCAGAAAATTTATGTTTAAGAGGAAAACCTCTTAAATATAACATATGCGCATAATTATAACATTTCCCGAACTATAATTAAATATACTCTTAATTATAAAAAGTATTTAAAGAGGATGCTTTTTGAAAACTGCGATAGTTATTTGTGTATACGATAAGGGATAAATTATTCATCACATGTCTTAAAATTTTTCAGATTCTCTTTTATAAATAAAATAATTAACACTTTGTTTTAACCACAATTATTTTTTATTATAAAAATTCAACATTTCACTTTATTCAGGATAAGAAAGTGCACATTTTCCTGAAGAAGGGAGCATCGCTCCGGAAACATGTTGAATTTTTACAATTAAAATTAATTGTGGTTAAAACAAAGTGTTAATTAGTTTATTTAGGAATTACATCGATTAAAATACCCTATTAACCGTTGTTCTATTATAAAAACAACTACGAAAAATTAAGCCAATTTCATAATTCCTCTAGATCACCACGGACTAGTAAAAATGAGAACTATAAAGTAAGTTGGTTAAATATTTACGGGAGGGAGAAGGTAAGAGAATATAGGATTAAGATTAAAATTTTTGTGATAATAGGTACACATTTATGTTCTATACTGTATAATTTTATATAACTGTGTATTGAAAAAACAAACTTTCTAAAAGCTGTATCTTAAAAATTGTATATTTTTCGACCCACTTTGACTAATAGCCGGCAAATATTATCCGCACTTGTTGCTTTGACGCTGGGACATTGTTGACTGTTTCCGCACATGTCATTGTGTACCTACTCTGCGTGTTTGTGCTCGCAACAGAGGACGAATAATAAAACAATACAAATACTGCGATGATACTCGTATTTCACTCGGTTCAAATCCGTTGTACCCATATTTAGCTACCTAAGTGACTGCAACATGATTGCTAATTTATATTTTCCAAACCAAAACGAGGGTAAACAAAAGACAGGCAGTGTCGGTACTGCCGCAGTTAATCGTGAAAAAAATTTAAATCGTATATATTGATATAAATAAATAAAATAAAAAATTATTTAATTCACTTAAATTTATTGAATGCAGCACAGGGGTGTGAGAAGTAGAATACATTATGGCTCTGGAATTATTTGAATACCTTTTGCAAATGCCAAATCTATACAAGTTTTCCTTCGCTCAGTTGATTTGTCCAAATTATTGACTAGTTCAAGTTTTAAATATTCCTGTAGGGTATGCTTGTAAGAGTTCTAAATTTTCGTCACTTTTTAAAAGTCACAAACTCATGACTTTTTAATTTTTTGAGACATGTGCTTGACGATAAAACGCACACTGCTCTTCAATTGGTTCACTCGAATGGGATAATTAGTCTCGAACATATGATCCTGTTTATGGACGCACGTCTCAACCAAAAAGTCGAAAATCTTGGGTTCGTTTTGCTCGTGCACAGTTCGCGACGTCCGGCCCCTAAAAATGCTGAACACAAACTTTCGTCCTTACTCTTTTAAAAATATGACGTATATGACGGCGTTATTCGCATTTCTAGCCGTGTTATTAAAATTTGAGATTATTTCGACAGAAATTGTCACTCACTTGGACGCAATTGCCTCCCCATACTCGGAACCGATATTAAAGACGTTATCACATCAAATATGAGTTGCATGTCTCAGACACATATAATGTACCACTCCTACTCTACCTCATACACAGATATTCTTTCGTATTTTGTCGGTCTCTATCGTATAATTTTATTTCAAATTCAGATCTAGTTTCGTAGATCGTAGATAATATTTTATATTCTACAAACAGTTTTTAATAATTGAAATTGAAACCAAAAATGATTTATTAACCAATGCTTTAAATACTGCGGCTAGTTCATCTCAATTTATAACAGACGTGACGAATGTTCGTATTTTTTATCCCTTCAAAATTACTTCTAAACTACAATTGAATAATAGAATGCTTCCATCTTAGATATATCTTTGTCAGACCTCCAATTAACAATGCGACCTAATGTATTAACGTCTCTCGAAACTCAATCTCGCCAGATGAAGTTACTTTGTCGTTGGCCAAATATATATACTGCCGGCCATACAGCTTGTCAGGGGTTGGGTTAATTCCCCTGTAACTGGCGCTAGGGGAGTGACAGACGTCCTGTCTTGCCGTACTTACCCTCTCCGACCACCTTTCAGCAATAATTCGGACTTCTAAGACGATGATTCTGGATGAGGCGGTGATCTGTGAGAAAATTATACGAGTGCAAAAGTGAAATATATTTATGAATTATCATCATTTTACACCTTTCTTTCATTTCCACACACTTTTACGGTTTTACTTGTAATATATTGGGCTTGAGGTTTTCACGAAAACGTCACGCATTTATTTTCAGCCAAGGAAAACATTTTTCTGAGCAATTAAAGTAAACATTTACGAGACCTCCCCTTAACATCTAATAAGACTTTTCTTCATTTTCCTTGAGCCCACTCTTTCGCAAGACTGGACGCAAACTATTTAATATTGACGGGGCATTTAACGCCCTGTGAAGAAAAGGAAGATATAGTGATATGGCACGGAAGTTTATATCCATTACTGGACTGCTCATCCATAAGTGGGGGGAGCACTCGGAGAATCCTTCTGGATTACTCAAATGGATTTCCTCGCTCGATTTCACATACGTTAAGTACATTGCATTAAACCGATAATGCGTTCAAGCTGGCATATCAATGATTCCGATGAACGTTCACTTGTAGTGATGATCTTAAGATCACGAACTGTGAGTTAATCACTTATGTGAAATCACTGACAGTGATTTAATATCTGAAAATATCGTGATTCTTTTAAAAAAATATTGTTACTTTATAAACTTATTTGATTCGTTTGTGGCTGGCTATATTTTGTTTTGATTTGAAGTGATATTATAATAAAACGGTGATAAAAATTACTGAAATTACTAAATATTGATCACACTCACGCCAACTTTAGAATAGAATTTTGTCTCTTAGCAGTTCATTGTAATCATCAATACATTAAGATGTTAGTTTTTGATAAATCTTTACACATGATATAGGCATTATAATTGCCGCATGCGTGTACTCTTATATTTTAAAATGTTGAACCCCCGAGGTAATATTATTCTGTTTTTAATTTCTTCGATAGCATAGTCCGGAAGGGAACCGAAAAGGAAAGATTTTAGATATCACCAGCTACCTACAAGAATGATTGTAGTCTACCATCAAGATAAGAATACATGTAATATATAAATGTTTAGATAAATCACTACTTCATTTCATTAAAATAATTTGTTACTTTTGTGTAATTATCATCATAACATCGATCATACAGTCGAGTCCATTTTCTCGTGCTCCCAGTTTATCAAGACATAAACAGCGTTGAACATTAACTTTTACCGACGTTATTTTCCAGGTGCGGCGTAATAATTTTTCATTATTTCTTTCCGGCCATTAATTATTATCATTGCGATGTAAATATTTTTACTGCGTTTTTACTAACAGATATTTAAAGAGTTACACTGTTAGTTTCCTAGACTGTCTGGAGGTACATGCGGCATTACGGTACCAACAGGAAAAAAGACTATTACAAATTTACCCCGCGACTTTACAGACACAATGGAAGCATTTTTAGATCGGAACCAGCAGCGTTAAATAACTTTCATTATTTTGTAATCATTCTACAATAGTTACACATTTAACTTGATAAGAATACAATGATAGGTTAAGTGATATGACTGGAACCTGATCAATTTTCAATTATTTATTTTATTTGTTTTCCCGTGCCTATGCTTACAGTAAACATTATTTTTTTAAAACAGAGATGCGAACACGGAATACGTGTCGCATAAATATTCTTACTGTTCTCAAACTAAGCTAAAAGCCTATGCTATGAAAATAGGACCAAGTAGCTAGTTTCCTGGAATGGGGCTCGAACCACCGATCAACTAGATCACTAGGCGAGCGTCATATTAAATACATTTTTGTAACAAAATTTTGATCTTAATCTCATTTAAATCTCTGGAATTAATATCCATAGTTAACTTCAGTATAGTCATATATATATCAATATTTAACCTCGATATATAGACATCAAATATACCTAATTACTATCTAATAATAATAAAAAAAAATCACCTATCAGTTTTAATACTCGTTATATATTGCTCTTTCAATAAAACATCAAAACGCTTATATTAGAGCTTTATTCAAAATAAAATATCGAAGACTGAATTCATTCCACATTTTGTGTAATCTTTGTATTGATGAGTTAGCAAAATAATTTGATTTAAAATATTCGCATTAAACGGCTCGGGTACTTCGAGTAGAAACACGGTACGAAATCGCATCAATGAAATAAAGTCCAGCTTACCATTTATTATTTTCTATAGAAACATTTAAATTTCTTTTACAGGACAAGTTCAATTATTTCGATTAAAGTTTAATTTATTTCCTGTTATGCATAGATATTTATTTACTAATGGTAAGATATTACAATGACTTCGTTGCTAAATATTAATCATATCACTTCGAAACATTAACCGTTAATCGCGAAGAGAATAAATAACTTGGCAAGCTTATGTAGAAAGAACACCCCCATAACCAATGCTTTGAAGCGCTCCAGCCGTAAAAGAACAGTTTAGCAATACAAATTTGGTCATATTTTTTTCACTATTAACATTAAAAAAACAATATTTAATTCATAGTTTAATCTAACATTTAAACTTCTGTTTTTTTATTATTAGAAATCATTATATTGTCAACAACATTTGAAAACTTGATTGCTTGTCTGCGCTTTGATTAATTTTATCTCTTTGTTTTTACCTCTTGTTGTTAGTTATTACATTATTTGCAGATAAGTAAGTACCTCGCGTGTCGACAATTTAGCATCGCGAACGAAATTCCGCGAGCAATTAAAACAATGACGAATTGTGCCAAAAAAAATGCTCTTCGCGACAGGAACTACGGACCAAACAACCTCATGTTTTGCTCGGTGTTAAAAAATGTTAAAATCAATTAATCGCGGTGAAGTAACTGCGGAATACACACCGTGAACTTGGCAAGGATTACAAGCCGTGAACCGGAGCGGACAGATGGCATTGGCCTTTAATAATAAAAAAAATATCCGTTATATCAGATTTGTCACGAGGCAATTGCTACATCTATTTCGAAACTTAATATCGAATGGAATCATTTTAATATCATTATTTAATTTTTTATACAATAAGTAGGTACATAATTTCTTATTTAAATGATTAATATGTATTTATTATATCGGTTCGAATGCAAAGAACTCCTACACACTTTTAACTTGATTTGCATAATTATCTTGCATATACTTATATAACATGTCGTCATCGACAATATTGAACAACAAAAAATGACTTATCTACATATTGTTATTCATTTTTTAATAAAAAATCAATGTATGTGTTAGTTTCGTCCACAGGTCATCAAAATATATAGACAAGAACTAACGTAATTTCTTGGTACACAAGTACACAACCTGTTGCCGCAGCTGGTTCTAATACGTTCATGTTTTTAAAAAAAATACCGCGAGCTTGTTAATTTTGAAACAATTATGAAAAAAAAACTAAACACTCTTGGAAAGAAAAATACCTTAGTAAATAAGGACAAGAAAACGATCTTATTTAAGTGACTCGGTTAGAGGCGAAATCTTAGAAAAAAGTCTATTGTAAAAAAATACGTTTTGTTTACTTAGAGATTTAATTACGCAAGACTTGCTACTTTAACTCTAGCATTAATGCGTCTTAGGGTTGGTTTTATCAACTTGGTTTATAGTAATCTTTTTTTAAACCATCGATTTTTGCGTTTTCCATTAATCACTCAATCCGTTTTCGTAAAATTCTGTGGTTTTTACAAAAGATTGCTACAATCCGCTTTGATACAACCGGCCCTTAAACATTCTTATGCTGTGACCCAACCCCCTTTCCAAAAGAACGGGGTTTATTCATCTCTGTCGATTTCATCATATATTCGCGCGGTAAATAATTTTCAAACGACATGAAATATTGAGAAAAAAAGTGAAATTAAGAAAAAAAAATATAACAAAACCAAATTTATTAATCAAATAGAAAATACATAAAGAAAAATCAAATTAACGAAAAAATATTTGGCTGCTACCGGGATTCGAACCACGAATCTCCTCCTATCCGGGGCAAGTGTGTTAACCAATTACGCTATAGCGGCCTCGTACATTTCCGTCAATATATCGACCTTATATGTAAGTCTCTTATTATTAATTTTGGTAATGCGATATTCACATCTGCCTCGGATAGGAGGAGATCCGTGGTTCAAATCCCGGTAGCAGCCAAATATTTTTTCGTTGATTAGATTTTTCTGTATGTCTTTTCTAATTGATTAATAAATTTGGTTTGAAAAATTCACAAAACTTTGTCCTGAAATTGCAACATCACAATAAGAATGTGTTCTTTAAGCCATGTATTCACTAGGGGACAAATTGTCCCTCAACAGCATGCGCGGCATAGAGTCTACGTGACGTTGCAACGTCGTGCACTGTTCCGCGACCTCGCGCACAACACAGCGCGGCATTTCTACGTGCCGTGGCAACGTTGACATGCGCACGGTACCCGAGCGTACTCACTGCAACATTCCGCGGAGCGTCAGTACCACGTGGTATGTTTACAAGTGAATACGCATGCGCTGTATCTGTCAAGATGACAATGCGGGGAAACGAAATCGTTCTCGAACTCATCGAGCTGTATCGGTCGAAGATCGCATAGAATGTCCGTCCTTCTTTCTCTTTGCAGTTAATAATTTCGCATTCTCCTCTTACTTTTCGATAAACTCATTAACATAAACAGATACGCGGCTATCATCATAACCTCATAGGACGATATATTTCCGTGACGTCTGGAAAACAATAATTATTTGCAAAAAGGACCTTGTTTTTAATAATATTCAATTTACTACAGTAAAACCTCGTTAATTTGAAATTGCGACCCAAAAAAACATTTCGAATTGCGCGGAACCCCGTTTTCGCCAAATGTGATACCGCAGCTGTCATCCATAACCTCGTCGGATGACATTTCCGCGACAAGACATGCGAGTCCCGGTGTGTACACGTCAATTGACCGCGTCATTGTCCCCGAAACATGAGCGTAGATGTTGATGCGACATGTCGAGCGGAATGTTTCGCGATTTGTCCCCTAGTGAATACATGGCTTTAATATAACATTATATAACAGATACATATTGATGAAGTACGAAATCGTGAGCATGTTACATCACTCTACCTACAGATCCGCAATAATTCAGATCGACGATATTTCATTTTGTCGAATCAACTGCGTGACAGTGGTCATTATTCACCAGGGTTCGAGGATATATATCATGATATATATCACGATATATATCACGATATATATCGCGATATTTATGGCTCGATTTTTATTTTGGATATATATCCAAGAAAACTCTCTGCAAATGTTAATAGATGGCGCTAGTTGTATTTTAAAAAATTCTACAGGTTGTTTTTTTTAATATCTGCGGTCGTTACTAGATGGCGCTAGTTGTATTTTAAAAAGTGCTACAGTTATTTTTTAGTTTCATTTGTTTCATATAATCCGTTTTTTATTTCACGCAAAGAAACAAACACTCATAACACTACATTAGAAAGAGCAACTTTTATAACTTATGTATAATAATTGCATATATAAGCTTTTTTCAGTATGCAATTCATTTACTTATTTAATAAATAATAATTCATGTGCAAAATAAAGAAATAAACTTCCTAATTATTTCAAGTTAAAAAAGGGAAAAAAAAGTTTGGAAATATATCCAATTTTTGATATATATCGGATATATATCAAAAAATCCGATTATTTGATTTTTATTATAAAAATGGGATTTTTTCGAACCCTGTTATTCACAACCTCGCGGCCGGCATATATGTATACCGCTGAAGACAGTTGCGAGGATACAGTTAAAATTTCAGTTATCAACTCTGAAGCTCGTATCTTTGGTCATGAAGAACCTAACTAAATAAAAACACGTCACTTAAAATCATAAATTACGTATTCGATGGAATTCACGTTTATAAAAACTAATTAAAATGTCACTTTTTGATCGAGGCTAATGACAATGTCACATTCATTATCACTATGGAGCTTTCAAAATAAGCAAACACAAAATGTTTATTTTTTTTAGAGTAGCGCTCACGCCAGTGACATGTGGCAGGGTAAAAAAAACTGTGTACATATATAATATATACGCGTACCTCCGCCATTTTAATCTCATCACCTAACAGCTGTATTCTTTTTATTTGCTTGGAACACAAAAAGCGTGCAGTGGTGGCATACCTTTTTTGCAAATAAGCTAATAATATCTGCAATGATTGCAAAATAACTTTTTGGTAAAACTATTATCAAACATAATAATTTCGTTGTCT
Organism: Agrypnia vestita; assembly: GCA_016648135.1. Taxonomy (NCBI): domain Eukaryota; kingdom Metazoa; phylum Arthropoda; class Insecta; order Trichoptera; family Phryganeidae; genus Agrypnia; species Agrypnia vestita. The sequence continues at coordinate 45,753 of JADDOH010001741.1, read as the reverse complement.
GTGTAACGTCCGTAATTTCGTTCAAATTCACGGCTAAAAAGCGAAATTACACGGCTGGATTACCGACATAGCTACCTCCGCCTCCCCGTGAACCGTCAAAAATTTATATACTATGTAAATATATTCTAGGGCTTAGCAAAGACGCGAACTATTTCATGTTTCGTGATTTTTCGCGGATGTACGGCTAGTTATTAAATTAAAGAGAAAGAGCTTTTGGGGGTTTATGTATTAATTTGTAATGTTTGCAATCATTTTTATGTAATAGGTAAAACTTGCAGAAATTATGATATTGGAATAAAGAAACACTGATGATGTTTAAATAGCAATAACTAATCTGAATTTTCCAATCATCTTTTGGAAACAAAGCATTATTTTGATATTAACAAGGGTTTAGAAATATTACGTGTAAATAACATAGGATTACTACAGTTAGATAAAATAAAAAATTTTGAAATTAGAAAAAGTGTTAATAGCAAATTAATAATAATAAATAACCAAATCATTTTGCAAATAGTTAGCTTTAATTTTTTTTCAAATTAGTTCCTTCTTAGTTATTCAGCTCCCTTATATTTATTTTTTTATTTTATTATGGCTATAATTTTAGTTTACGTTGTATCCTGATGGAGGGACCATTGCCCCCCCCCCCATGTTGATTATTTAAAATAGTGTTTTCTCTTTATAATATTTTTAATCCTATCGTGTTTAAACAAAACTTCATTTTTAAACCGAGACTCTGAGTTTTATGTCAAGTTTGTCCTGTTTTATATTTACTCCGCGGTGGAGAAGGTTCGAGAAGACGTGTACACGATGCCCCCGGGGCGTGACGTCACACGGGCCGCTCGCGAATTTCGGCAAATCTGATAATATCTCAGGCAACGTGCGTGCCTGGAATGCTACGGGGGCCGACTTGTAACAACGCCACAAACCCGCTCGGGGTCGTTAATATGTCTTTGGAGAAGTAACATAATATATGCACCTTACGTGCTCCGTCTTACACCTCCGCTTCTTTTCGTTTCATTCGCTTTAAAGTGCTGTAGTCGTCATATGCAACAATTTTAGCACAAGCAGACCGCGAGACGCACAAATGCCCAAAATGGATACAGTCGAATTTGGTTATAACGAGCGTGACGGGACCGATTTAATGTTCGCGTTATAGCCGGTACTTGTTAGATCAGAGTTAAGTATACATATTGTATGCAAATAAATCTTTAAATTATTGTAAAAATCACTCTATTATTTATTAAGATAAATTATAGAAGTTTCACAGAGACGAACCGATTTAAACATAATTATTGGCCACCGTTATACATTTTTTTACATTAAACACAGTCAAAAATATGTAAGTGTCCATAAACGTCGAAAGTACATCTAAAAATTAAATACAGATTGACGGGTAAATACAATTTTAACTATTAGAATATTTTTTGTTTGCATCATCAATGTTTAAAAAAATGTGGATATTTGCAGAACTTTATGAATTTGTACATATTACGAAGGTATATATGTACTTATATTTATCTTTTACTTACAATTTCACAAAATAAGATCGCTTACACACACAGTTAAACAAATACTCTAAACAAAACGGCGGCCCTCGTAGTGGGTATGACACTGGCTTCCCACACCGAGGGTTCCGGGTTCGATTCCCGGTGAGGTCACGATGTTAATCTATATGATTTACTCAAGCCTGGGTGTTTTGTGATGTATTTCGCTTCTGTAATTGGGCCTTCTGGCCTGTTGAAGCGTAAAAAAATAATAATAATAATAAATAAATAAAGTTATTTATTCAGTTACTGGAGCATAAACGGGTCGTTATTGATATTCCTCAAAAATTAGAATAAGCATATTTTAAAATATTTATTAATAAACTTTCATTCTCTTATTATTATGACAGTTTAACTCCTAATAGTTAAGAAACCATTTCTAAACCGATCGAATGTTGATTTTTTTTGGATGACAGTAATTACCCCGGGTACTTACTTCTTACTACTGCCTCGAAAAATGTTTATATACCATCACGGGGCGCCCTGCACGCGTGTGTGCGTGTCCAATCACATCACTAATAAATTATTGCTACCGCCGGGAATCAAACTCGAGATCCCGCCAAGCGACCGCCACGAGGGGGTCATCACTACGGCATTACTCACATTTCAGACAATTTAATTCCCTCTTAACTGTTGACGGGACAGACGGTAAGCTCGTGCTGATAGAAGACTCGTAACGAAATTAAATTATACTAGTTATTAGAATCTAATTTTACTGCGTATGTAGTGTAATCACAGGAAAAAACTATGAGAAATACGTAGTTGGAACAATGCGTGCCTCTTGTTATTATGTCAGCACGCATCCCGCTGATCCGCACGCTATTACGTACTATTATGTACGTGTAGGTACTTGACGAGAAAATGACTCCAGCAAAGTGGTACCTACCTACCTAGTGGCGATAATTGAAAGAGCGACTGTTGTGCAACAGATGAATTATGCATTTACAGAATGAAACCTGCCGCAGGAAGCACTCGGCATCGGCTTAACAGTACCGGTGTCGCTAAAGCCATGTATTCACTAGGGGACAAATTGTCCCTCAACAGCATGCGCGGCATAGAGTCTACGTGACGTTGCAACGTCGTGCACTGTTCCGCGACCTCGCGCACAACATAGCGCGGCATTTCTACGTGTCGTGGCAACGTTGCCATGCGCACGATACCCGAGCGTACTCACTGCAACATTCCGCGGAGCGTCAGTACCACGTGGTATGTAAACAAGTGAATACGCATGCGCTGCATCTGTCAAGATGACAATGCGGGGAAACGAAATCGTTCTCGAACTCGTCGAGCTGTATCGATCGAAGATCGCATAGAATGTCCGTCCTTCTTTCTCTTTGCAGTAAATAATTTCGCATTCTCCTCTTTTTTCTCCTCTTACTTTTCGATAAACTCATTAACATAAACAGATACGCGGCTATCATCATAACCTCATAGGGCGATATATTTCCGCGACGTCTGGAAAACAATAATTATTTGCAAAAAGGACCTTGTTTTTAATAATATTCAATTTACTACAGTAAAACCTCGTTAATTTGAAATTGCGACCCAAAAAAACATTTCGAATTGCGCGGAACCCCGTTTTCGCCAAATGAGATACCGCAGCTGTCATCCATAATCTCATCGGATGACATTTCCGCGACAAGATATGTGAGTCCCGGTGTGTACACGTCAAATGACCGCGTCATTGTCCCCGAAACATGAGCGTAGATGTTGATGCGACATGTCGAGCGGAATGTTTCGCGATTTGTCCCCTAGTGAATACATGGCTTTATGCTGCGCGTGCTGTTGAGGGACAATTTGTCCCCTAGTGAATACATGGCTTAAGTCACCACTCGTTATGATTTATCCATGCGCGTTTGCCCTTGTTGAAATAAACCGTAATCCTAAAATTAACCGTTTAAAACTGTTTTTCCGAGATCGATACTATTAAAACTCCGGGTTATGTTGCCATTAACGCGAAAACCATAAAATGGAAAGCAATAATGCGTCGCTAGAGAGCCAAGATCATACCGGGATGACAGCGACCCAACGCCACGACAATTTATTATAATATATAAATAAATATTAATGCACAAAGGAGTACGAGATTCTTTCCGCGGTAATTATTTTTCACTTGACAAAAAATTGTTCTTTAGCGGTAACAACTGAAAATTACAGGAACTGATAGAACACGAATTGAATGAGTTGGATTAGTTTTGAGAAATCTTAGTTTCAATTTGACAGGAGTTTTAAAGCAAATAATTTCACACATTTGTGATTTTTTTTGTGAAGATTAGCTGAGAAATGACCTGTATAGACAGTCTCTTTGCTAATGAGAAATGAGTTGCACTGCAATTAAGTAGAAATTAATTGCACTGCAATAAAGTAGATATGATGATTTTAAAAAATATCATTTATAATGCAATACTCTGCGCTTGGACTTCTAGTTTTAAATTCCCGCACAGTCTCATGTTTTATTTTTTATGTGTAAAGAAATGTTAATATTTCTAGAACAGTGGTACTGATATCAGTCTAACACTTGTACCCCTATCGTTGATGAATGTGGTGGTGGTGGTAAAACGCTGAAACTCATTAGGACTTCCATTATTTTTATTACCCTGAGAATAACAATTTGTTCAAATTATAATTAAATTATTATAAATGTTCAAATTATGATAGAAATGAAAAGCTTAATTTTATTGGATTTTCATTAATAATTTTCCCCCAACGTATTTCATTTGCGTTTTGCTAGGAAAGCATTCATCGCTTTTTCCTTGGACTATCAATGCAGTGGTCGTTAGCATTCAGTTATTTCATTAGTGGCTATGCGGTGTCGCGACCCGACCGCTAAAATTCTTGCGCACCCGCAAAGCTCATCGCATTGTAGAACAAGTCGATCTACGCGCATTCCTGCACAAAGCTTTAAAGCCCCCATTGCGCGTTCGGGAAACCGGATGAGAAAATTCAGCGCCGTAGTAAAGGGGCACGAAGCATGCCCTCCAAAGATCGCGTGTACGCATTGCTAAAGTGAAGCATTTTTACTCACGCGAAAGCGCTTATTTTATCGATTGTGTCCCGTTGCACCATGACGCAATGTGCATTATGTGGGATTTTGACCCGCGGCGCCCGGCGCCTCCGAGGCCCGAGCGGACATTATAAAGTGAAATATTGGTAAATTAAACCCCCGAGTGAAAAGAGCCGCGACTTAATACCGCGACTCGCGTTTATTTAGTCATGGAAACACTCTTTCACTTCTTATGTGTAGTGCTTCGCTCTAGAATGTTGTATTTGCGACTCGGGGGCAGCGGCCGGCGGCTTGGCCCAGTCTCCGGGGCGCCCGAGCCCCCACACTCCCGCGGAGTATTGATCTAGCGAGGGCCCCCGCGGCCCGTGACACGCAGCCCCAGGGTTGTCAACCCGTTCTCAGGCACGTCTTTGCGGTCTTTTAAATTACTAATTCGGTTAATTACTCTAGTACCTGTCAGAAGTCTAGAACCCTCTTCACGCCTTTTCTCAGAGGGCGACGGTAAACGCGTTCGACATTTCTCCACATCCCTCAGACGTGAGTGGCTACATTTCCCCGATACCGCTCGTCGCTTCGCTGTCAAGAGCGAGCGGCTACAGTCGGAACATTCCCGGGCCGGGCAGCCCTGCTCCGCGCGCCAGCCGTGTTTGGAATTTAAATGCGCTTATTTTCCCGCCCTGTCGAGGTTTTTCTAGCCCCCGCTGACGTGCGGCGACACTTTTACTTTCCTCATCCGGCTTATTTTTGTGATTGGCATCGTCTTTAATTATCGCCCCAATTTTCGTGGAAATGCGACAATGGCGACAGAGGATTATTCAATTAAAATTACCCGGTGTCGTAATATAAAATAGTGCCTACATAATCCACTATAATGTCGTGCAGCGCGTAAAGCTTAGCGCCGACTCGAAGGTCAGACGACTTTTTGTGCGGTAATGATAGGCATTTTAATCACACTTTGTTAACAATGTGCCGCGCAGATAATAAACATGCAATTCTCAGAAGCATTTCGTAATAATTGATAAACGAGAATAGTTTTATGAAGTACCTATGACATATTGAGTCTGTTTGAATTGAAACATTAATGTGCTTCTGCAGCTTATCTTACTCTCCGCTGGATTGTTAATTCAATCAGTGACTAACTGTTGGAGAAATGTGGTTGGTAACAGCGAGACAGTCGGGAAATCGGTGAACGAACAATGCGCTCTTAATCAACTCGGGAATACCTGCGCGAGCTCCAGGAATACCGGAATTTAGGGCCGATTTCGTGTTTGTTGAAAGCAACCCATTGTCGGGGATGCGCAGCCACACGGACACAGGAATGTTCTTCTCGCCTGGATGATCAAAGGACCGACAAGTGAAATTATTTAACCGTAGAAAATATTATTCCTAATCCCTAATTCAAATGGAGAACCTACAGGATGATCAAAAAACAATTTTGATAACGCATAAAAACTAATCAAACCGTTTTGCCAATAATTAATTAAGAGTGATACCTATGTAGTAAAATAAATTATATTTGTATAATTTCTTGTTGGCTTTTATTATTTTTAACGAAAGCTTCATTAGATTAAATAAAGCACAGTCACTTTGTATAAAAACCACGAAACTTCGTGGTTTTATACAAGATGATTGTGTTTTATTTAATGTATTATGTAAAACCACAAAATGATCGCTTTCTATAAAAATATAAAAAAAAGCTTAATTTTTATTCAACAAATACTGGATAGCTATCTACATGATTAAAAAAAAAATATTTTAAAAATATTTTTATATGTATGTTCTGAGAACACAATACTGGATTATGTCCAAAGAGGGATATTTATTAATTGAGATAAATTACAGAAATCTCACAGAGACGAAGCTATTTATACGGGAAACGTGTGTGAAAGTCTTTATGGGGTGGCCCAGGGCACAAGACCTGTATGAAATGGCTTAAGTGATATGTGGATATTCTAGTGGTGATGTTACGTCGTGTAGAATGATCTACCATATAAAGACTCGCACACGTTTTCCTTGTAAATAGCTTCGTTTCTGTGAGACTTATCTTAATTGTAAAAACTTAATATTATAAAATTTCTGCGTTTGTACGTTTGTCGGTCACACTTTTAATACGCGTATTTCGAATAAAATGTAATAGGCAATAATGACAGTATTAAAGAATAAGTGATTTTAAAGAAGAAAATATTTTGAAAGGATTCTAAAAAATGATCCAGTTTTAATATACACACTGAGAGTAATAAGATTTTCAATAAAATAAAAGTGTAAAATTCTGCATTCGGCCATTTTAACTGAAACACCGGTCAGAGCGAATGACGTCACGCCTAAGTAACCATCACCGTGTCTTTGAACTGTTGTCATGGACACAATGCAATGTTTACTTAGGCTTGACGTCACGTAGACGCCATGACATCTGCGGGTGCTTTTCCACGAACTTGTAAATAGGTAGATGAAAATACGATTATTTCCGTAAAAACTTAGTTTATTACTGAAATAATGTTATTTTCGGTAATAGTTGACATGTACCTACATTATAGAAGGTTACTTCAAAATCTGTCATCATGCCTATTGTATATAATCATCTGGCACTGTCGCTTGACTGGCTATGAAAAATATTTATTTATTTTATTTATTTATTTAATGTTTATGGAAGACCAACAGCACAAAAAAAAGCATAGAAAACATTGATACAATATAGATGGCCAATTACAGGTCTCCACATTTAGAAATATGTCAGTAATGATAAATATTTATGATGTACTAAGGCATATTAATTATAGAAAGAAAGAATAAAAAATTTAAACAAACAGAAATATGTCAGTAATGATAAATATTTATGATATACTAAGGCATATTAATTATATAGAAACAAAGAATAAAAAATTTAAACAAACAGAAATATGTCAGTACTGATAAATATTTATGATATACTAAGGCATATTAATTATATAGAAAGAAAGAATAAATATTTGAACAAAAGAAAAAGAAACTTAATTATTACGTGGAAAAAAATTCAGCACTCAAAATTTTTCTTAATCTTGTGTGGCTGCACTCGAACAGATCAATATCCAATAATCTTATCAGTTTATTGAATGCATCGCATACCCTCAAGAAATATTACTATAGACTGTCCATTTTTTCAAATGAATCTACTGAGCTCGGCATATTATTCTACCTAGGAATAGGTATGTAGATACCTATCTCAAAACTACCAGCCAGGTGTTCAATAATATTTTAATTCGATACCTCGAAGAGCCGATGGCTGCCAACCGTTTGAAAGGGCGTTATTTACATCGTTTTTATTCATCGGCCGGTTATCGGATACTTTTTTTTATCACTTTATGTTCTCAGAAGCGACGAACTGCGAAGTTGAGGGAACTTTCACCAGCTCTTGCGAAAGGCTGAGCGGCTAATAATATTGAAACCATGTAAAATGACTAGTTTTCATGTTTTTTCACGCATTTATATTTGTCCATTTGGTGTAAGTGTCCTTAGAGACAGTATCGTAGACTCCAAGGTAGGCACTGAAAAAAATAATGAAAATCCTGTACCGCGCTTCGTAGAATATGATTTTCTGGTTTGAAAAATATATTCTCAAATCCATTCCTTCTAAATCATTTGACATACTGGGCCTATAAAGCCGAGGAATATAAGCCGCACGTAGCAATAGCAGTTTACAAATATCTTGAGCTCTTTATTAATACTAGATTGTTACAAATTTCACAAGGGTTAATTTTTTTAATATAAATTCTGCATTCGGATATTATTGAGATTGGATGTATAAATAACATAGTATATTAATGCATTAAATTCTAAGAAAAATATATATACATTATTTTCGTCGGGAAAGCACTACTTGAACGTATGCGACTAATTCTTCATGTAACAATATCCGTCACTAACGCTACCGGATGGCGCTACGCTAGATGCCGAGACGAAGCTAACGAAACTAACGCAACCGGACGGCGCTATTTCCCCGCTAACACAAACATACTACGATTTTGCGGTAATTTTGTTACTTTTAAAGGCAAATTTTAATCGACATTTTGTGAAAAACTGAAGCAAATTAAGTAGAATTTCAGCAATCAGAGAGCACAAGTCGTTTGGATTAGCAGAAACGGTGAGTTCATTCGTATTGTGATGTATGTTAATGTAAAAAAAATTTTGGTTACTAATTGTTGTGACTAATTGATGTAAAGCTGAAATTCAAACGTGGAAACCCTTCACTTTTGATGGGTTATATTTAGAATATTTCGAGTTTGTCCAAATTTATCAGAACGAGTACTGGATTTTATCTCAGAGACATTATTAATCAAGATATATTATAGATGTTTCATGGAGACAAAAATCAATCAAAAATAGATATCTCATTAGTGGCACTTGTGTTTAATTAAGGGGAATGAAAAAGTGGATGTCGGTCGCGCTAACGATATTTACAACATACATGTGAAACGAGAAACTTAAATATACAAAATTTGATAGATGTCTTCTATCATGGGTGATCACTTGAGCCAGCCATGCGATAGGTCGTAAGCTCTACGGACACCCAAAAACTTCCATACCTACTTTAATTAATTTCGTCTCTACGAGACATCTATAATACATCTTGGTTATATTTAGTTTATATTTGTCTAGTAAAAAATGTTAAAACCATTTACTATCGAGCGGCTCGCGTGCGCTACAAAAAAAAACACACTCATGAATGAATTGTGGTCATCACATCGGCGCAAAAAAATTGGCGAGCTCAACAATACAAGCGGCCGTGAAAATCCTCGCGCGCGTAATGAACCCGTAGTTTAGATCCGCTCTCCGCTCCGTGACGAGTAAAAATTGCTGTGATTTTTCCGTGAATCCGCACGGCCAATGACTGCCGCGCGTTTACTCGCGGAAGCCAATTACTGTTCTGCTCTGAATCACCTGTCAGCCCCGCACGGAGCAGCCCGAGCGCCATTGCAATTCAGGCTCCCCTTCGACCCGCTTGACGCATTTTTCGCTTCCTTTCGCAAACAAAGTTCGCTGCTTTCGCCGCTACTGTGACGCTTTCGTGACTGCGCCCAGAATGACGCGCGAACCGACCGAGTTTTTCGGTGTTCTTCGATGCATCGTTATCTACCGGGTTTTTTCGCGATGTTATGTCTCTAATTTGAAGTTGAATTAACGTTTGTCATGTATAATTCTTCAATAGGGTTAAGATTAGGAAATAAAAACGAGCTGACCCGAGTCGCAGCCGAGCACAGTCGGATCTGCCAGTACTTTTGGAGCTAAAACGTTATTTCTGGTGTCTATTAATTTTCTGTGTTATACACTTGTATCGGTGATTCGAGGGCTTCTCGCAATTGTCTTCTAAATATCTGACCTTTTTGTTCTGAAGCTACATTTTTTAAATAATAATTTTGGTGGCCCTCGTAGCGCAGTGGGTTCGACACTGGCTTCTCGCACCGAGGGTTCCGGGTTCGATTCTCGGTGAGGTCACAATTTAATCAAGCCTGAGTGTTTTGTGATGTATTTCACTTCTGTAATTGGGCCTCCTGGCCTGTTGAAGCGTAAAAAAAATGAAATAATAATAATAAAATACAGAATTGTTAATATTTTGAATAAACTATGCATTGTTCTGCACACACATTTGAGTTTTATCTTTATCACGAGAGTTGTCATACCTGCCGATGAGAGGTACTGCCCCTTTCGAAATTATAATCTCGTAACAAAGTCGAAACTCAGTTTTCGTGTAGTACCTACAAAGTTAACTTCTTTTAAAAAACAATTATATTGCATCACAAAGTAACTACCATGTCAGTTTGTGATTGTAAGCAGAAATTTCAGGAACACTGTAATGCTGCTTTACTATTGGCAGGTAATTATTTAAATTATTAAATTCTATTGTATGTTGAGTGAGTCAAATACTTTATATTAATTACGCCGTGACTCAAAAACTGCAAAGGACTTTCTGCACATTTCTACCATTGAACATTTATGATTAACAAACGTGAATCAGCATAGATTTTTTCTTCGCGGGTTTTATTTTATTTAATGACTACGACGATACTCGATTCACTTGTATTTTTTAAGAGCCTGCACGCTCACGAAATGCGTCGCGACAAATGTATATCTGTGATCACAGCTATGTGTGTTAAAGAAATAATAAAAAACAATAATCGCAAACTCCACATAAGTATCTAAACTAAAATGTAAATTGTGGAAAAACTATAATAATCGAACAGTAATTATTTCGCTTAGTTCTATATTTAAAATGTACTCCGTTACCAGTCGGCTTTCCCGCCACCGACGCACTACTTCCGTTTGTCATTAATTTCATTAGCATTATGTACACTGTTTATCTTATTGTCTGGCGGATGCGTTCGTATGTTAGGAAAAAAATTGTGAAAATGTCCTCCCATTAAATTTATGGCCTTTTTTCGGCAATAGCCGAGTACCTACCCCACCAAGAATGGCGTGTGCTCTATCAGCCGATATCAATTATTCATTAAAATGCCCCTCAAATCGTTTCACATGGGGGAGCTCTTTATATTATTGTACTTTGTCCACTATCTTTGTAGCATTTTCTGTTGTTCGGCACGCACATTTTTTTGGAATATTCGATGGAGTATTCAATGAAATAAAATCAGGCAGTTGAATACCTCAACGACTATCGCGTCAGTTTTTTTTTTGTCTAATGGCAAATTTATTTGAATAAAGAATATAAGAACTACGTTCGGGTTATTAAAAAATCGCATCCTTGAACTTATCGATCGATTAAAGTTATGTCCACGAGAAAACCGGATATTTTAAAGCTTGAGAGCCAAATTTACGTGGGTGAAGACTTTTCTAGCTGGGTGGTTGCTTTCATTCAATGTCTCGTGTGTTGTTGATATTCTGGTAATTCTCGATGGAGACATAATAAATAAATATATTTAAATTGTGATAATTCATTAATACTTCCGCTGATGGTGCTAGAGTATCGGGGATTTATTTATTAATTTACCAGACGTTGAATATATTTAAATCTATAATTTTCATCAATATTTGTATTTTACTATTTTAAACGCCATGTTTCCCTAAATATGTAATATATTAAAATAATTTTTTCGTGAGCCTTTTTCAAACCTATCTGAACAACACAACTTTACATTAAAATATTCAGGAATATTATTTTTGAAGCTCATTTTCTTGCGCAAACAAAATTCGATTTTCGCTAATCTGATTTAACAATAACTTGTTTAAAACTTTGTAATGCGCATTTCTTCTAGTTCCCTTTGTTAGTTACGTCCTTGGAGCCTGTTCGTCGGAAACAGTAATCGAAAATCTATAAAACTGAACCTTTCCCAAATATTCTGACGGCCACATCTAAAATACGTAATTAAACACGACCTAGAATGATGGAGATAAAAAACAAATTAAAAACGCAAATTTCATTTGCATCTCATTTTTATTCATGACCCTTGACCTCCAAAAATAAAGGGGAAAAGTCAAAGATAAGACGGACCTGCATAATAACATGTTTCGGCGAATGTGTCGAAATTCATACACTGATAAGATCAAGGCTTTACCATATTGTAGACGTTCTTACATTTCTCTCTTATCACACCAACAGCTCCTTTGTTTCTCTGCACGTTTTTTTTGAGACGCGGAGAATTCCGAGTGTCAAAAATAAGTTAAAATTTTGTTATCGCCTCGGTTAGAATCTTACCTTTTTTATTTCAACAATCGAGAGCGCTAAATCCAAAAAAATCCAGGTATATATCTCGCACGTCACTTATTATTTTCCCACACAGCACAGAAATGGCGCTAAAATGCCGCCAATCACAATCATACGAATATTCTGCGAAACAAAATTGAATCCAATTCAAATAAAACAAAAAGAACACAGCGAAGAATCAACCGTTTTCACTCGGTTTGAATTTGAAACGAACAACTCTGACGCTACGTGCAGCCTCAGCGGCCGGTGCGACAGGAATGGCGGCCGGTGGCGCTGGCGCTGTAGGCGCTCCCAATTCGTACACACGTCTCCGGATCGCATCTAAAGTTTAGTCACCGTATAAAAGGAAGACTATCATCCACTCTGCGCGTTAAATACAGTACAAGGCCGTCGTTTACTTTTTTACCTTAGACCGCGTTGCCAGCGGGACTTTACGCGTCCCCAGAAATGTTCGTACTTTTCGTTCTTATTGCTGATATCTGAAAAAATATCGCTCGAAACGTGCTTTCGGAGCTTTTTGAAAATATAATATCGTGGTCTGTGGACCATTTCCGCTAAGTACATACTTATTTACTCTTTATCTGCAGGCATTGTTTTTAATTTAAGATCGGTTTTCCCGCGAAATTTGTTTAAAATTATAATTGATTATAAAAACCAATAATTATCCAAATTTATTTTGACAGAATATAAAATCTTATGTTTTTGAATAAATACAAATCATTACAGTTTTTATCAAATATTAAATATATAATGATCAGGGTTTAATTTGGAAGAGGCCCTGAGCGAATATTTGGGGTGCCATAAATATAAGTTAGGTAGGTACTTAAAACACTTATTTTAAATGTCAATTTAGTATTCACCGTTGCCACGAGCATGGCGTACCTATTTATTTTGTCACTTTTTCGTACCTATCGTATTTTTTTGAAATTACTACATACGACATTTTTAAGGGTAATGCTTAAGACGCTCATACATTAAAAAATGACATTCACAGCTCTTCAAACACATAAATTGTGAGTTCCGTGCGCGAGCAGATACACGCATAGCCTATTTTATTATTGTACGAAACACCGTCCCCTCAAGAATTATAATGCATCGCTTCGCGCGTAGGTTTCAGGGTATTGTTACGCCACTTCTTAAATCATCACAATATTATGTTTGGTATATGATAAAAGACACGCTTATCCAGTGGCGTGCGAACAAATTACCGAGCAAGTATGTATACCGGGCCCTTGCTCTGTCCCTAAAAACGCAATTTCACAATGCCTTCCATATACAGGTCGTATCTAGTAGCAAAACCTACCAGTGAAAATCTATAATTCGCTTTTATGTTTCCCATTCCTTGTGTTTACTTAATTATTGTTAGCTGTTGGTTTTCCGAATAAATATAAATGAAAATAAATAAATAATAAAATCGGGAATGTCTTCTTCATTCATTTTTTAACACACAATATTCTTTATACTTTACTGAAATGTTACGGTTACGGAGATGAGCGACATCCAAATTTGCATTTTTTTTTAAATATTTCTCACTTCTTTTCTCTAAAACGTTCTTTCTCTCGTAAAAAAAAAAAAAAAAACTAAATCACTACTGTAACTTATATGGAATATTTAAAATTAAATCACTTTTATAGAAATCAAATAAAATGACAAAAAGCCTTATAATTTTTTTTTTCAAATTTCTACAAGGTTTTACTTATTTTGTATCAGTTGTATCAAAGCGAATTATTTTTTAATATTCGATATTCGATATCTATATTACTTTCATGCATATTTCAAATAAGTTACTGTAGTGATAAAATAACAGGAATATTAAAAATATGCAATCTTTGACGTCGCTTACCTACGTAACTGTTGACATTTCATCCAAAGTGTAAATAATATTCTCAAAATTGAATAAAGAAGACTCAGCAGGAGTTTTCGCTACTATCTACGAGACAACCCTGTATATTATTATCGACTTACGTAGTGCGTCGTTTACTTCATCACCATTCTCATTAATTATAGCGATATTAATTTAATGCAAAATGATTTTCCTAATAATTCTAGGATTGAAATGATTTTAATTAGAGTGATAGCACTGCTAGAAAAGTATTATTTGGTTGGACAATATTTCTCAATATCATATTTTACAGCACAGTAAAACATTCAAGGATGTGCCATATTTTTTTTCATATTAGCGAAAATAACATAAATTTATATTCCCTATACATATCTGTTAAAGTTGCAATTTTTGTTGTTCAAGATACTCAGGTAGAGCATGTCTCGATCAAAATTTAACTATCGGCGTGGCAATATCAACATTTAACAAAGATATCTCACTTTTTGTCACAAAGAATGTCACTTTTTGACACTAAGTAGGCTGGATATTGATGAAATTTTGAAATTTTTTTTAGTTCCGCTCAGTGTAGAGGTCCGCAGATGTCAGATGCGTCCACCTGTTGACAGCCTGCTCAGCCTGTGTTATTTTAGCAAGCCTCGGGACTTTTCTTATTACCTGGATACTCCCGATTTACTCCTGATTTTCTTTCTCTATAATATGAAATAAATAATGAATATACAAGGTGTAACAGAGCAATACTTTTCAGATAGATTCCTGTCTAAATTGTCGAGTCGAAAATGTTAAAGCAACAATGTCCTAGTATTAATAGTTATGGTTATAAACGACTTCAGAATGTGCTTTTATTTTTTAAGATTTTTACTTATCTTCTGCAAAACGTTAGGCTTTCATGAAAACTTTTTCGAATATTAAAATTTCATTTGCAATAATTCTGAAAATTCTTATTATTTTTTTTTATGGTTTTAATATTTTTATTCGAATTGTATCGAAGCGAATGAATTTATAATATTTGATATTAGTTACTTTCATGTTACTGAAAAGGCGAAGGAATCGCGATTGATATGGTATGACCATGTAATGGGGTATGGAGATGATGCAGTGCCCACCGCACTCAAAATACACGAAACCAAAAGAAGTAGAGATCGACCCAGCGACACATGGCGGAATAGTGTGGAGAAGACCCGAAGAATGCCCAGTTGATCGAAACGATGGTCCAGAATAGGGAATCGTGGGAAAGAAGAGTAAGGAGCGCCGACCCCAAATGAAATAGAAAATGGGACAAGAGAAAAAAGAAGACTTTCATGATACTTCCACGTTGTACAGAAGATAGATCTGAAATATTTAAAAAAAAACATATTTTAATAAATGCATAAATGCTCATCTCCATAACTACAGGACCTTACTAACTACAGGTCTTAGGACGTTATTGCTGGAACATTTTAGACTCATAATTTAGGCAGAAATCTATCTGTAATGTATTGCGGACAGCTTTCCATGTCTTTTGGCGGCCTTCCCATAAATCACGGTGAATCTATGTGACCCTCGATCGTCACTTCTTATTTTGATTTTGTCCAGTGACTTCGGGTCCTCCTGGTCGGACCCCCGGGGCGTACGCCCGGGCGGTAGCTACGCCTCTGCGCTTATTCTTACACGCGACTCGAGATATATTTAGAGGCCCAAACTTTCAATGGTCGCAGTCCGAGTTTTAACATAAATTACACTCACAAAATCGTAGAAAAAAAATGTAACTGAATCATAAACCTCGTTAGTCAGGATTGTAACAGGCGCGCAGGAGCGCCGCGTGGGCGCCGGGACCTGGAAACAGAGTCAAGTTCAGCAGCAGAAAGCGGTGAGTCTCAGAAGTTGGTGACGCGTCCACAAAGGGAATGAATGAATCGTCTGGTGATTCACCGACGCGCCGACCGTGCGCAATATCCTTATCGTGAATGTAAGTCAAAATTGCGGATTGATCAAATTGAACGCAGTCAACGACCATTTTATTTCATCTCGCAATTGGTCTCGAGTGTACTTGAATGATGGGATGAGTGTGGTATTGCGGTGGAGTCGAAGGAATGCATAGTACTCTTAAATTCATACATGCGATGTATTTTAAATTGCCTTGTTTATTGTTATGGCCCGGTTATTCCTGATTTGGTCCCAGATCATCGAGCGGAATTGTCACGATGATTTCATCTTTGTAATTGTAATTGTCACACTTTTTTATAATATTTAACTAGCAGTACACCCGTGAAATACACGGGAGATAATAATTCCAGGATTTTGAAACTTAAAACTCAGGAATGGAATACCATTTGTTTTCTTAAATTGACTTTATTCGCTTAAACCTAAAACTAAGTTTAATAAAATAATAACATATAAATGTGAAGACCGTGTAATTTGGTGGGCGAACCTTGCATGTTGCCTGAGACGTTGTGTATTGTGCGCTGATTGCGTGTCACACTCTAATTATCTAAAGTTGTAATTCCAGCAAGTTGCGGGCGTAGTTTCAGCAGGTTACGGGCAGACAGACAACAAAATTATTATATTTTGATATTTTATGCAAGTATTGGATGTTATTATAAATTGTGTCTGTTTTTTTCAAATGTAGAGAAAAAGAGTGTCCTCTTGTTGTCTAAAAATTACAGCAATTTAGTGATATTCACATAAAGGCACCATTTTTCATCACCAGCAATGATGCGGTTTAGGAACCTTTCCTAGTAGCCATACCGCGCGAGAAAATCGGCAGAAATTGTTTGACCCAAGTGCCGAACTTCTGGACATTTCCCATTGAATAAAGATGGCTGAATCAGTCAGGTGACAACAATTCATCTGCTCAGCCAATTCTGCAGTGGTTTGAAGGGGATCTTCATGAAAAAGATAGTTTAGGCGGTCCTCATCGAAGTCCAGCGGTCGTCTGGATCACTCCATGTCTTTCTGATCGAAACTAGCATCAGGCGAAAACGATTGACGAGCTGTCCTTTCATTTATAGCATCCTCACCGCACATTACGCAAATATCGCGTGCAGCTTTGGAGGCTTTATTTCCTCGATCGAAAATGCCCACTTTTGTGTAGGTACTTGACATTCCATTTTGAAAGCTTTTAATAAAATAAAATAATAAATATAATGTAAAAGCAAACGCAATGTCTTATAGAGCAGAAAATTTTCTTTCTAATGAAATATAACCTTTAGTAATTTGATATCATTAAATGATTTGACAGATACTAGATGTAACTTTGTAATACACACAATATTAGTTATTAATTACTACTATAGTTTCGAGAGGAGCAATCCCTCTCATCAACTATACCTGATCATGAGAGGGACTGCTCCTC
Source organism: Agrypnia vestita (assembly GCA_016648135.1). Lineage (NCBI taxonomy): Eukaryota > Metazoa > Arthropoda > Insecta > Trichoptera > Phryganeidae > Agrypnia > Agrypnia vestita. The sequence continues at coordinate 28,341 of JADDOH010001741.1, read as the reverse complement.
TCGAAACTATAGCAGTAATATTGTGTGTGTAGCTATTACAAAGCTACAATAAAACATATTTTAAACTACTTTAAAAACATACTTTTGGCATGCATTTTGAAAAATTTGAAAAAAAATACGCTTATGTTAACACCTGATACAGTGTAATGACTTCTTATCTTGACTTGTAAAGACACCTGGTGGTACCTAACATAATACCTGTACACCTAAACTAATCAAAAAGCTATGCATAGGTGACAATGCATAATGTCTGCAAAATAAATCGAATTTATGTATATATTTATTAGATAATATTGGTAAACATTAAGAATAAATTGTATATAACAAAGTCGTGAATGTATTTCACATAACTTTTTACAAAATTTATCACAAATGCGTAATAGAAACTAAACGCAAAACGTATGTGCAGGTGTTTGTATATACATCTACGCATTGTACTGCCATATTAAAAAATTTTGTAAGTACACAGCGCAAATTTGCATTGAAACGGACATTATGTACGCGTTTCTTTAATCCAGTATTATTTATATCGTAATATTTTAACTCCTCAATTAAGGCGCATTTTAATATTAAATGTAAATCATGCGCACCACCTCACTGCGCGCCGCGTGGTGCAATGTCCCTTGAAAATGGCTTCACCATAATATAACCATTCTTCTCCCACACTGCATGTTAGCAGATTAAATAGGTCAAATCTTGATTTTACGTTTCCTATGTGGGTAAAATATTTTAAAAGGAAACTTAGATTAGTTTTCGTTTAAAGATTCAATTCAATGCGTTGCAGCTTGTTCCAAAAACATGTATCGTAAAGCCGCCTCTACACTACTAGCAAAGTCCGCCGAAGTGAAGCTAATACCATGGTGTAGAGGGGTACTTCGTGCTACTTCGACTCGCCGCGGACGACTTCCGAAAGTTGTCGGTTTTTGGGCCGAGTCAAAGGAATCCGAAGTGACCCGAAGTTCGTGCGAAGTACTATTCTATGGGCAACTGAGTTCCTCGCAGTGTAGACACCTACTTCGGGTTACTTCGGACTTCGGCCGACTTTCCTAGTAGTGTAGAGGCGGCTTAATACTCTTATGTACGAGGGCGGTTTGACTTTTCAATGAAAAACTTATTTTACGGTAAAAAAAATGTATTTTATTTTTCAACATAATCCCCTTACGATCCTACACACTTAGCCCGGCGAGTTTCACATTTTTTCAAACCATTTTTTTATTTTATTTATTGTTGCCATTTAATTTTCACATTCTTGCAAAACTGTGTAAACAGTTTGTACGCAAGGATTTCATTACATTATTTATATTTCAGTACATTTTAATTTTACTCTTAATTTATAATATATTCTAAAACAACCATAATAAAACTTTTCATAATTCACTGTGGTATTTTTTTAGTGTTTTTTAATTTGGTAGTATGTTTAATTTTTTGCAGTGAATTTCGAATCTTACAAAAAATGTCGTTTTATTTGTACTAAGAGGTCGATATGTCGCTAATAATTTTGTACTCCACTTGTGCGAGGTGCAGATATTCCCATTCACATGTCTTGAAAACTTTGTCTTGTGCCGTAAACTTAATGTTCCTTTCGGACCTACAAAATTATGCCACCACTTTTTTTATAACTTCTTGTAGTTGAAAACAAGTTGTAATTTGGAAAATTATACAAGTTCGTTTCTTCAGCATGAATATTTACTTCTGACAAACAATCGCGTCGATGTATTCTATTACATTTTGTGTCAACGCAAGAAAGTCGTCAAAATTTTTCGAATTTAGCGTATGTTTAGATGTATAAGTATAAATTGATCTTTTATTTGAGAATCTCGATCTATCTATATTTACATGTCTGATTTTTGTAGTTTTCCACTATAGGTCGTCCATCCTTATTATTATTATTACTGCTTTTGAAATTAATTCACACTTAATTTACCTCTTGGTATTTCCTTGTATCTTCTTCATTTTTTATTTTTATGGCTTTGTTGTTTTCTCCTTCGCGTTTATTTAATATTTTCCCATTTTTTTATCCATAAAAAGTAATCTTTTGGAATAAGCGTTTGTTTTGGTTATCACCTCTTCATTTGTTCCGAATCTCTCTCGACCGAACCATTTGTTAAAATTTAGGAAAAGAAAGAAGTCACTAGAACAGCCAGATCGGGTGAATATGGTGGATGAGACAGATTTTGTAGTTGCAATAACAAACGAATGAGAGGGCATTCTTTTGTACAAACGCAGTCGTTTTTTCTTCAGTTCGGCATCGAAACGTGTCGGCAAATCAGAATAATACTGGCCAGTTATCGTTTTTCCCCTTTCTAAGTATTTTTCTAATCTTATCAGGGACTAACATGCACTTGTTAGTCCTTGATAAGATTAACACGCAGTGATAAACATTGGTGAAAGTTTATCAATACTATGGTTGTGGTGTATAGTGCTGTGAACGTAGTAGTGTAGTGTTGATCCTGACGAAGAGACGGGTATGTCTCGAAACCGGTAGACCTAAAATCTGGTAGTGGTTTATACTAATTTAACTAACATTCTGTTAAATAAATTATTTATTTAATGAATTGAAAAGTCACCCTCTCGTCAAATTGCCCTAATGTATTTTTTAATATTAAATTATAGTTTATAGTGTCGGAAAGCTTGAAGAAGAAGGAAAATATAAGATATTTAGAGCTCATATTTTATATATTATACCATTTTTTGTGACAAATATTATATTTCTATCATAATATGATAGAAATAGAGGAGAGTTTTGTACGAGCATATCCAAGGACATAAAAAATGGATTATCGGAACATAATTTGTATTGTTTGGTGAAATATTTATTTTTAGTAAATAGCATTTTTAGTGGAAGTAGGTAACGTAGTTCAGACGTTGTGTACATATATTTCGTCGAAACCGAGTTCTAGATTATCAAACAGCTACAGTTTAGGTCGCATCGTCGCACTGCACCGTCGGCTACTAACAGGTCCTACCGATCCGAGTGACTGTCCACTAAAACGCTCACAGGTACCTACCAATAAACTGATATAATGTGCGTATTACGCACTATATCATGTGAACTGATCAATTGAATTCTTACCCGAATTGCTACACCAGTGGCTCCCAAAGTTGGCAGGATCGTGACCCACCAAAAAAAAATCTATTTTCGGGACCTCCTGCCTCACATTTTCCTAATACATATTGTAAATATGCGAAGGACTTCTCAATTAAGAAAAATAGGAAAACGTCCGAATATAATCGAAATTTTTAATTACAAAAAATATTATTATGTGATATTTTAATGGGAAGGATACATTTGTTGCCTATTTCTTATCATAACAGTAGATACTAGCGTCGGCTTCAATTTTAGTCACTTTTAATCGCAGTAAATTCGATACGTCCAATTTTTTTCTGCATTTAGTCTTAATATAAACCATGGCGGAAAATCCCACTTTACATAAGTATGAGGTAGTGAAGGGGGGAGGAGTTTCAGGAGCACTTCACTTGCTTTTGTTTATATTTCAGTTGGTGTGTTGTCTTAAAATGGATTACAAATCCAGTTCATCCTATCGAACATTTACATCTCTTCTTCGAAGTAGGCATTAAAGTTATTTTTCAACTCTGTTAAATGAATGGAAATTGCAGATACTACATTGATATCTGGTTGCACTTCGTTTTCTATAATAAAAGTTTCAAACGTTTCAAATCATTCATATAATACTTGCTTTCCTCGACACATTTCTTCCATAACATAAGTTTTTTCATGAATGCTCGAATTTTATCGTGAACTGCAAAAATGTCGAACCCGTCTGATCTTTGTAAGTATAATTTGAGTTCGTTTAACTCCGAGAAAATGTCTGCGAAGTACAACTGCGACCGCCTGGTACCTGATATCCGCTCGCGACCCAACAGTGGGTCGCTACCCATAGTTTGGGAAACACTGTCTACACGATTTGTTCATGAATCGCACCTCTGAAACAATAACTTTTCTTACTCGCACCACTTTGGATTTCTCCCGCGCAGTAAAATGACATTTTTTATCACTTTTTTTCCACCGGAGTTTTTTTGCGCAACGCAATATTAATTTTTAATGACTGCACAGTTTTCGGGATTGCACAGAACGTCCATTTTTTCTCGGTTCGCCTCACCAGGGTTGGCCCCGAGCCAGGGGGCGCAATAGATCCCCGGGGCGACATTAAACTGCAGCATCACGGGGTGGGGAGGGGGAGGGGGATGTACACCAGAATGGGGTTCTGTCTGACAAAATAACGACGGCAGCGCTGTGTCGTAACATTAACATGTACAAGGAGATCTCCGTTCTACTGGATAATTACCACTCTCTATATTATTTTATGTTCTACTACCTATCTATATAATTTTTTTCTAGAACATGCAGGGAAATATAATTTTACAAATGATATAATATACTATAGCTTCTTACATTATATTACGACTCGGTTATCAGTTATGGGGGTAAGCAGTTATTGTCTTACCTATAAAACATACATTGATAAAATCAAACAGTTACAATTAAGATTCCTAAAACTTATAGTTAGTAGATAATAGGACTAAATACATGTTCAACGATGATTATAATAAATTGTTCAAGGTATGCAAAATTCTACCAATTTACTAAAAGGTAAAATATAATTCTAGAAGAAATTATAAATCTTGCTAATATACTCGCGTCACAACTATGCAACCCGATCGTCGGGTCGAACAATGAGAATACCAACCACAAACAACGTGTATGCAGAAAGAAAATGAGACTATGTTGTGCCACGAATTTTTAATAAACTAAATAAAGAATTCTTTGATATGTTGCAAGACAGAAAAATTCCATTGACCTCGAAAAAGTAGCTATTATACGTAATTATTAACATATAATATGTAATATTCGTAAAAAAACTGTATCTCTGTACTCTGTTATATTCATAAAAAAAATAATGGTGATTAAATAATTTGTTAAAAGATATTAAGGGCATGCCGGAAAACTGCTGTGTAGTTTGGCATATAAATATACATATATATATTTATCTAATAAACAAAGAAAATAAATATTAAAAATAAAACTTATTCTATCCAAAATACTTGTGCAATAGTAGGCACAGCATAATTATTTATTGCGATTGACAGCGATTGAAAAAGAAAAATTGATAGCATTACTTCACTGAAACAAATGTTTCAGAGTGAAACCCTAGTTCAATTTCTGCTGAATCTAAGTGAAGAATATGGTACCCTATTAAGCAAATCAATTCAAGTAGGTACTGCTACCATTTGTAACTTCATATTTATGTGAAACAGGATTTTCTGTTATGAATCCAATCTTTTCTAACTCAAACAAACGCGCACTGGAGAAAGTTTTGTGTTTTTTTTTTTCAATAAAATAATAATTTTATATTCTTATACCTCAATAAGTGCCAATATAAAAAAAATTGATAAAAAATCCTAGTAAAAAGTCACCCAATTTCTCTCTAAATTTTATTCTTCTAGGGTGGTATAACCACTTAAATAAATTACCTTTTTTATCGATTCTTCATTTTTCTATTGTGATTTTAAAATGAAAACGATTCTTACCACCATTTGAAGCTAATATTCTTTTAATTTAAATTCGTATAAACTGAAATTAAATACCAAATCTAAAGGTGACTTCTGACGCAATGCGGGATGGTTCACATTACTTTTCATGAATCCACCCGTATGATATATAATTCTCCATGTAACAATATAACAATGTTCGTCATTAACTTAACCGCTAATGTAACAACGTTCATCACTAACGCTACCAGGACACTATGCTAGACGGCGCTGTTTGCATGCTATACTACGATTTCGCGATAATTTCATTTGTGTGAAAAAATCGAAGCAAATGAAGTAGTTTTTCATCAATTATTACAAATCACAGGTTATTTGGATTAAAAGAAAGGGTGAATTCATTCAAGTTGTAATGTGTGTTAATGTAAAAAAAATCGTTTTGGATTGATTTGACCATATTAATGTAAAGCTGATATTCAGATAAAAAATCCGTCATTTATATAGTATTAGATATAATAATAGGACGCTGCACCATAGGGATAACATAGGAGTCCTGTCAGAACACAATGGTAACCCAGCTCATATCGTAATAGCTAATATCGGAACTTGAAAGTGTTTATTAATCAATTGCAAACTGGATGGACCGATTTGACTTATCTGATATCATACCGAGTGCCCACTAAATCCTTAGAGCTGTTTTAGCGACGAAAAATTAATTATCATACCAATTCATCAATCTAAAAACTCACAGCCCCGGTAAAGAATTTAGTTTTGTCGATATTATTTCCTGAGGCTTGTAATTGAGTTATTTATATTAGTGATGCAACGAATGCATTCGCCGAATAGTAGATATTTACCGAAAATTCGTATTCGCCGAATATCATCACGAATATTAAAAACAAGCTATTTATAACTTAACGCAACGTAAATTACGGTTTGGCTGTGCACCGTGAATCCTACGCACTCTATTATCGGGGATTCCCCTAACATTGAATGAATGGATATTTTCCTAGTTTCGTTGGGTTATTAATAAGGTTAGGTGCTCATTTCTTATAGTTTTTTTTTGTAATACGTATTGTTCGTTCCATTTTATTTCCGTTGTGTGTAAAAGTGTTAACTCTTATAAAATAACTAGGGTGGCTGTGCGTGGGTGGAAGTGGGTGACGAAAATGTGCTTTCTAGCGCATTGTTTTGTTATGGGAAGGCCGCAAATGCTTCAGATTGTTTCAAGATAGGCGCGCCGACTGCGTCGGCGAGTCTAGAAGGTTCCGGAAAAACCTGCTCTAGAAAGTTCTGGAAGAAGAAGGTTCTAGAAAATTCCCGAAAGTTCTATAATGTTCTAAGCTGAGTGGCGGAATGTGTCGGCGTGTCTAGAAGGTTCCTATACATTAGATAAATTTCTTGAAAGTTCTGGAAGGAGAATGTTCTAGAAGGTTCGCTAAAGTTCTATGACGATCCAAACAGTGTACTAAATATCTATAAAACTGGAAGTAAACGTCGTCATCGATGATTCATGAAATTCCCGCATCTTATTTCGAGTGCTTTCGACCACGTTCTTTATCATTTGTTCGTGACAATACGCGTGTAGATAGATGCACGGGCGTGAATTTGTTGTGAGAAACGTTCGAGATAAAGTAGCTTGCTTATTCAAATATCACGTGTCCACAACAATGATTTCACCGGACACAAATAACCCAAGCAATACGAATGATACCAAACATGTCAATGTACCTAATTCGTTACCCCGCCTATGACAACATAATATTACACTAGTGTCGGAATATGGGGCGTTGGGAGACCCCTTTCGCGATATTTTGACAAATTTTCCTCAAAGAAAGAAACGCAAATTATGTTGTAGAAAATACAGACGGAATAAGCTGTATAAACGTTACGACCCTAGAGCGAACCGTCCGAGTTTTTTTTTGCTTCGCGCAAATGAACTTTCCGCTCTACGAGATACAAAATTCACGGAATCCTTGTTAGACTAGGACTTCTATTCTCATTTTACCGCATCCACGTGTGTCAAGCAATAGCATAATAGCAAAAGAGAAAAACATAGAAAAGAACAAAACGAAAAGCAATGCCAAACAAATGGCGTAAATCACAATTTAAAATTTAGACGTATTGAAATTATATTTTTATAAAAATAGATTTATTGAAGCTATACTTCTTTTGGCGCATTAGGGTACAAATGCAGTTATATTTTTATTTGTATACAAGATTATTTGGAAAACATTAATAACCTCGCAAGACTATATTTCTGCTTTAATTTTTTTTAAATGTTCAAGCAATCATGACCTAATAGTTATGGAAATATGTGACTATTATAGTAACTTATATCGAATATGAAAAATTCATTCCATTTAATACAAGTTAAATAAAATAATAAAAACCTTCCAATTTCAATTGGAATTTCTGCAGGGTTTTTATCATTTTATTTAACTTGTATTGAAACTAATTAATTTTTCTTAATCTATATAAGTTACTGTATTGATAGTTTAACGTTTTGTAAAAAATAAGTCAGTAATATTGAAAAAAAATGCTAATTTTGATATTGCATAACTCCATAACTATTGATATTATAAGGTCATGGCTGCTTGAACATTTTCGACTCATAATGTGGAGAAATGTATTTGGCCATCTGTATCATATCAATGTTTTCTATGCTTCTTTTTTTGTGCTGTTGGTCTTCCATGAACATTAAATAAATAAATAAATAAATAAATAATCAAGGCAGGAATATAATCATACGAGGTTATTAATATTTTCCAAATAACCCTGTATGTTATTTCACTTTCTTTATGGGGATTTTATAATCCTGTGTTGTTTAATAGTAAAATACAAACATACTATTTATGTATACATAATTTTTTATTACAGTACAAATTGTTATGGTACAAATTAAATTTCTTTTTTTTAGGAATGGAGGCTCTGGAGACGAGCATCAACTATTGGGAAGATGCACTCGTCGCCTTTTCCAGCCAGGGCTCGGGGGCAGGCACCCTGGCCCTCACCACTCCCGAGGAGGCAGAGTTTTGTAGGGAAATTCAACAACTACTAGATGCTGCTTATCTGCTCCAGGTAAATTCAAACAATTAATTTGCTTATAAAAATATTTAACTCAGCTTTCATGGTACCATATCTCAAACATCACCATCTTACTACTGAGACGATGAGCTGATTAGTTTCGGAATTCAACTTGGAGCAAAAGTACACAATAAATATAGTTTGGTCCTTAAAGAATTTTGAGTTTCATACATGAAGAAAAATTCCGACCACTAGAAATAAGTATGTAAAATGGTATCTTATAACAGAGATTGAATTACAAAACCAGTTTCAATACTTTCTCTAAAATATTATCTCACCAGTCAAGCCCTCCTACTTGACGGCAGGCGCGTGCAGTGGGAACATTGAAGCATGACTTTTTGTAAATGTATATTTTGGAAAAAAATAGAAATCAAATATTTATACTATGATACATCAAAATGCTATGATCACAATTGTGATAGAAATATTACGAAATATATGTTGTGTTCCGATTTTTTTTCCAAATAATTGGTTACGTAAAAGTCATGCTGCGGTTTTCCCACTGCACACCCCTGCTTGACGGTGCTATTTTTTCATGTGTTAACAAATGTTGTATTGGAAAAGAGATTGTGGAAGAGCACAGGAATGTAAGGAAAGAAATCGAACCTGTTTAAATTGTGTCACTAATTCTAATTCTAAGTGAACTTGCTACTGATCGATACATATTATATATTATGAGTTATGTGACGTTTTGCAAAATTTAATTATCCTAGTGATACATTGAAAAATTTGGTAAAAATTGTTTAATGTAGTCTTTCCTCTTTAGGTGTTCTCTCTAATGTCTTATTATGTCTCCCTTTTTTCCATTTCCTCTCTCTCTCTCTCTCTCTTTTTTTATAATTTTATATTCTGTCTGCCTCTTTATGTGAATATATGTGAACTCTTTTTATATTCTTGAATGAACGATTTATAACTTTGTGGTGACATATTTAATAATTAAATGAATCACAACTTGGTACACCACTAAATATTCAATATGAAAAAAATTAAATAATGTTTTATCCTAATGAATAAAGAAGTATTTAGTGGTGTACACCAAGTTGGGTTTTATTTAATTATTTTTATATTTATTGTTAGTTTTTAAATACGCCGCTTGAGCTAATAACGGTTGGTGTTGTGTATAATAAATTTGTGGTTATGGTTATGGGAGGTGATTTTTTTTAGTTCGTTTAATGTAGCTTTTTATTAATATTAAAGAAACAAATTTTCCACAATTTATTTTTATTTTACTTATTATATTTATTTATTATAGCGTATGTAGTGAGCAGCGGCGTGTAGTGAGAACAAGAAGCATGATTTTTTCCTAAGCATATATTTTGAAAAGAAACCGAAATAAGAGATAGGTATATCTCCTATCACAATAATTAACACATTACATATTCAGGTTTTAATATTTCATAATATTCTGCCAGATAAATATTAAATTTTGATTTTTTATCAAATATATGTTTAAATAAAAGTCATGCTTCTTGTTCTCACTGCACGTCCCTAATAGTGAGTAGGTACATAGTAATATACTTTTAAATTTAATTTTGAATTATCTCAAGAACGCTAATTTGTTTAGTAAATTTAGCATTTTACATGATTTTTCATCTTTCAGGAACAAAGTGAGTTACTGTTCCTTGACCAGCGCTCAGTCCTATTCCGCTGGGAGAGTGGTAGTGGGGCAGAGGGTCAGCCGTCCGCAGCTCGTGGTGCGACACATCCTCCATCACAATCCAACCCGCCGCAGGACTGCAACCTCTCCTCAGCAGAGTCCTTTGCTTCAGCACAGGATGAGGTAAGTCTCCACATTCACAGTTTGTCAGAGACAGCCATGAACTGAACTTTTGAGGTACTGCATATTTCCAGAGGAGCCTTTCATCTCAAAAAAAGTTCAAGAATATTACATTTATATTTCCAATAACATTGTTCTACATATATGTACAAGGTATGTGCAGTCAGTTCATTGAAGCACGTGTTGTATGTAAATATATATTTTGAAAAAATACTAAGTTAAATATGTATTTATCTGACAGGAATATTATAATATAACATTGTTTTTTTTTAATGTGAGTACAAATGGATATGATTTTCTTAATAATTTGTAAAATGAAATTTTTGCTGGAAGATTTTTTACAAAAGGGATCGTCCAGGATCTATGCAAAATAAAGCATGGGTTCCATACTGAAGACCGCTCTAATTGTAGAGATTCTCACTTGGTCCTTTATATCCTCACAACTTTTATAAACCTCTTCTCAGTCGCTTGGATTATCAAATAATCTCTCTGTTTGAAAAATGTGAATCCATGTCCATAGATTAAGGTGGGCATTGTTTGCATGAATTTGCGACAGCTTATGGTTGTTTGGCGGGTTCGTGATGGAGTATCGCATTGGTAGATGGAAGGTCCCCCAATGCGGTAGTGCATGAGGAAAGATTCCCACCCGACAGGAAGAATCTTGCGACGTTCAAAGTGTGGTATCAGGTGTACAATGTGTTTATGTGACAAAGCTAGTAACACAGACAGAATAATATAAGGATGTTAAATAATACTGAAAGTTTAATGCTGAGGTGTAATGAATATTGCTATGGGTTATAGGAATATGTGAACGTTACAGTAGACGACGATGGAGTGATTGGTAAGCATAGGGTGCAGTGGCAGCTCAGTCGTGCGCCTAGTGGCCAGCTGGTCAACCTCTCCAGATCTAGTGTCGGTTGCCACAGTATCGTTCACCAGAAGACTAGTACACCAACTTGACTGTATTCTCCACAATACAGTCAAGTTGGTGTACTATAATGGCTGAAGTAACTTGTCTAGTAATGCATTCGAAAGCTGAAAATTTTGTTCCATTATAAATTTAGAACTAATAATCGAAAATCAATATCTTTTTTAAAAATTATCAGTACCATTTGAATGCACTGTATTTTACCCATGTCTTAATGTAGACCCTATATAACTTCTTGAATCTGTTTCAGGTTGCTGATCTTAGAGAATTTGAAGAGTTTTCAGAATACTTCCCGGATGTAGAAAATCTGTCTTTATACCAGTCAGCCCTGAAGCAATTCGAAACTGGAATACCTTGCAGGCTAGTTTTTATTATCAAATACCATTTTACAATTATGAAGATTGGCAGCCCGCTATGGAGATTATGAAATTGATAAAATTATTATATATTGTTGTTGTTTTACTAATGTTCAAATTCACATTTTATATGTCTAACACAAAACACTATCTACTTTCTTAAAGACATGTAGAACTATGTATACACATTATTATTTATTTTCATATATAGAATAGAATTTAATTTAATTTAAAAATAGGAAATATAAACATATCCAATTAAATTAACTTTTCATCCCTGGACTTTTAATTAAAAATTGTTATAAAAAATTGTGTTTAAAATAATAATGAAACGCATATTGCAGAACCTTGCGCACTGAGGTTGTGCAGTGCGGCTCGGATGTGGAATACTTGTGCAAGTTACACTGCATCAGACTAGCATTCCAGTTGATGTTCAAGGATCCCAACACTTGGTCCTGGTTCGCCGATACTGGAAGACAAATGCTTTCTGACCTTCTTTTATTTGCAGATAAGGTATATTAATCAAAATATTTGTTTGTGTCTATCTTTATTTTTCTTACGGGCACCTACGGGCCAATATATTTCTGACCGAACCAAATTTTTTAAGACGTCATAATAGGAAAATATAGTGTGGCACATAATAATACAATAATCCCAAACCCAAAAAAATATGAAAATATTTTAATTCAATGATGCACTAAAAGTAATTGTATGTCTTCAATCATTCTGTTTATGATTAAAAAGATTAAAACGTTTTTAAAAATGGTGCTTTACTTAGGCAACCTTGAAGGCGTAGAGCCTCCCTGCTTCCATATTTATTGATATCAATAGTTCAGTAGCAACTCTGCATTTTTCTAATTTTACAGCAATTTCTAAAGACCATGAAAATATTTATTTCTCTATGACATTTTAGCTTGAACTCTAAATAAATGCTCTTATTTTGTGAAAAATAATATAAATAAATATTGTGGGCATATTATATTTTAGTTAAGAATGTTCTTAGGTTTTCACGGCCACTCAGAATCTTCAAGTTTGTGTTTACTGGGGTATTATGCCGTGTTGTTACGACCTTTCGGGCCGACGTTTCGGATCCCATTGCAGGGTCCATCATCAGGGCTGATGTGTTGTCTTGAATGTTGGTGTTGTGGTTAAGTATCAGCTTGCAATACCGTGCCGAAGTCATGATGTGTTTGTATTGTGTTGTATGTATGATTCATCTGTTGTCTGATCACTATCTCTGCGGAGTCTGCGACGAGAATGACTTTGAAGCGCCGGATACCAAGATGTTTTTAATTTGAGACCATCATCTCTATTAATGTTTATCGGATGCTTGTAGATTTCTAGTGCTTCCTTGATAAGACGCGCATGGTGACTCTTAGGCTTTCCAAGGATTTTCGGTTCGAATGCAAAATGATGGCCGGTATCCAGAAAATGCTCAGCCATTGCTGATTTTTCTGGATGACCGAGTTTGCATGCCCGTTTGTGCTCGTTGACCCTTTTGGAAATGGTACGCGCCGTTTGCCCCACGTATACTTTATCGCAGTCTTGACAATCGAGTCTATATACACCGTCCGTTTCTAAGCGATCTCGATCCTTTGCTGATCTCAACATATCTTTAATTTTGAAGTTGGCACCAAAAACTGTCTTAATGTCTCTTTTCTTGAGAGCTCTGGCAATTCTGTCTGTAACGCTTTGGACAAAGGGCAGAAAGGCGATGCCTTTGCACTCAGGTTCTGTATGTTTTTCAGGGCGAACTTTTATATTTTAGTTTTCAATAAATTTGTACATTTTATTTCTAGGATCCGAAGGAGTTCCTAGTTGCGTATGAAGAAATGCTTTCCTGGGTGAGTGACAATGATAATTGGCAATATCTGGAAAGTGAATTGGGAGGAAAGGGAGTGAAGGTACTCACATTTTACGATGTGGTACTAGATTACATATTGCTCGATGCCTTTGAAGATTTGGCCTACCCTCCGTCCTCTGTTACTGCAGTTGTTCAAAATAGATGGCTATCTAATGGATTCAAAGAAACTGTAAGTTAACAATATTTTTATATGTTTGTTCTTAGAACACCCTACTAGGAAAAGGGGAAGAATGATCCCAGAATTGGGACATATGTGGCGTATAGATGCAAAACCGCCACTATCCGTATGGAGCCCATACGGATAGTGGCGGTTTTGCATCCGTACGCCACATATATACAACTTTCAAAAATTTGATAATTTATGGATGTTCTTACGATGGAATTGGTGAACATTGCACTGTGTAGAGTCATCACTTAAGCCAGCTTCCTCTTAACTAAAACTCTAAAAAAGTTGGAAGAAATATTTATAAGATTTAAAATATGTGTGGGATGATCTAGTTCGATGAACATATCTATTTAATGGAAAATTCCAAATTAGTAGTTATAAAAATACTCAGTTTTAAAATATTTCAAGTTAGATAGATAGATAGATAATAGAGTAAAAAATGTAAAGCTTATCTTAGCATAGTTAATAGAACTATTAAAATGGGTCAGTCAGATAGTTTGGACGTGTTGAGCGAATGAATGAGGGAAGAATGGTGAGAATGATATATGACGCAAGTGTTGACAGCGCTAGAAAGAGAGGGTGACCGCAGAAGACATGCCACGACCAGATCATAGCCAGGTACTGGAAGGCAGGCCTGTTAGGAGCCTCAACAATCATTGAGCTAGCATGCAAAGATGTATGAATGTGGATGAGGCGAGAGTTACATGTCAGGACAGAAGAGTGTGACACTTTATCCTCTCTGCCTATCTCCGCGAAAAGGCTGTGATGGTAAGCTAGTTAGTAGTTACAATCACTTTTAATTACATGATTTTTCATCCCCAGGCTCTTACGACAGCGGTTTGGTCTGTTTTGAAAGCCAAGCGTCGAATGCTCAAGTATCCTGATGGATTTATGGCCCACTTTTACATGATATCGGAACAGATGTCTCCGCTGATGGCTTGGGGCTTTTTGGGCCCCGACGATAGCCTCCGGGAAACGTGCCTCTACTTCAAGGAACAGATAATGCAATTTCTTGTTGACACATTCAGCTTTCAAAGAACCAGATATAACTGTGTAGAAGATCTATCTGTTGACATTACTATACATATTAAAAATAGAGTCAACAATATCAGCCAAAAATTATGTCCTCAAGGACGGTTTTAGAGATCCAATAATTATGGAAAATTATATATTTTGTCTCTTGATAAGTACATATTGATTTGATTAGATTAGTTATTTATATTTTCAGGGTTTATAGAATTTATTTTATTATTTAGTAATTATTGTTTTTGCAATTTATATGTTAATAGTGTATTAAGGAATTATACATTCTACATACATATACATGTTATAATCACGGGCATTTCACAAAGTATAATCATCTTTGTAGTATGACTTCTTTAAATATAAATTATGCTAGTAGCTTGTTGCTGCAAGACCAGATGTTGGGAGATCACCTTAAAATAATGGGAAAAAATACACTTAGGTGGAAAAATATTTACAAATCTTTGTCATCAGTCTGTCTTAAATAGTTTTTTAAAATATGTAGTAGTTTGTGGTAAACCAAGAAATGAAAAGATATGGTCATGATTTATGATTAGTTTAAAATCAATGGATTTGATTATTAAGATAAAGCAAATAAATAAAAATATTGTAACACCGTGCCTTTGGAGCAACAAGATATCACTTCGACGTCCCTACGTAAACTAAGACATCTCCAAAAAAGCAATTTCACAGAAGAGCTGTTTGAAGTTTGGCTTGACATACAAAATGAGCATATTTGTTCACTTTTACATAAATTTTTTCTGTGAAAACGTGGAATTTTTTCAATTTTGTATTGCAGAGAAGAGTATTTTTCGTGCATTAGTACAAAAAACTCAAAAATGCATTTTTGGTAGATGTCCGAGTTTATGTAGGAACCGTCAATCTTACTCCAAACTCCAGGAGCCCCGAATTTCATGATTATAATATAAATTATTATTTTACTATAAAGAAATCACTTTATACAATATCACTATTTGTAGACTAATAATGATGTTTTGAATAATAAATCTTCTGAATTTTTTAATTACCATTTTTGGAAACATACACCGTTTTTTCATGTAAATTTTGACCAAAATGTCGGATGATACTTTGTAGTTCCAAGGCCACGATATTGAGAAGCATTAATTTAAATTGAATATAGGTACCTATTTATGTCACCAATGTGAGGTTTAGAATTTTACCAGGCAACGTACAGGTGTGTGTGAGTGGATTGTTATCATAACTAGTTACACTGAGTCTTGCAGCTTTTGTATTCCTTAAATTTATACACATATTTAATGTAATATAACAGATTATGCCTTATAGTGTAATATGATATCATGTGATTATCAAGTTGGCTCATTTTTATAAAATAATAATAATGTTATTGATCTGAATTAATGCGGGCTTGTAATATTGTATCCCACAAAATATATTTGTGTAATTCTAACTATCGATGTCATTGTCTAGCTACCCTTGATCTTGCAGCCTTCTGGATTTATTACACTTTTTAATCTTATCATATATTTCGAAAATTGTTTAATATTACTAAAAAAACCTTTTTTTTTTTTAAATGATTTTACTGAAAAAATTAAACAATAATATGTATTTTATATACGATATTATGTGTATGTCAACTAGATATGTGTCAACCGCTTTTAAAGATATTTGAACAAAATTAAATTATGTACATTTTTTTATCAACAGTTTAGTCAATAGCCTATAAAACGTGCATTTCCAATACTGTAGCATTCTCAACTCAAAATCAAATCTCAAAAAAATCTATGCCTCTTTACTGTTTTAACATTGTAAATCTTTAACTTTGTAGCGTATTTTATGTGTGTACAAAAATTAATAGTGCCATACTTATTTACCCAATTTAAAATTTATTCATCGGGGGCAAAAAAAATTTTTACTTAAGCAATGATTAACCAATTGAGTTTTATGAAATTAAATACAATGTTAGTTGTGTTTTTAATTCTTGAATATTACATAATTTTTTATATTTCTTATATTAATTAAACAAACATTCCAATTTCTTACTGTATTTGTTTTATTACTGTTTACATATCCAGATAATATTTTTGCATTTTACTTAGTTCTGGGACTTGTTTTTAAATGACAATAGTGCTTGTATTTAAATTACAATTCGATATATTTACAGAAGCCTTATGAAGCTAATGTTTCTAAAACTTTAATAAAAATAGTATCATCAATGCCTATTAAAATTTTATCGAAATAAAATTTTGAAATATTTTTTTTGTTTAAGACGGGAAAAAAATTTATTCCAGCGTGTATTTGAAATTGGTACAATTTTTGATGACTACACTCTTTTAACGATTTTTATAGGTTTATACTTACTAGTTTGTATATTATATTAAAGCATTTATCCAAATTATGTACTTCATAAAATTGGAAATATTATCAGAATGTAATCGGAAATATGTATTATCAGAAACATTTCTTAACTTTAGATTTCATAAATATTTTAAAAACATGAACATAAATAATATATACATATCAGAGATGCGTAGCGATTACACTACATCATGACTTTTATGTAAGTATATATTGTGAAAAAATAAAAAAACAATATATGTGTATCTCGTAATATTCCTATCACAATTATTATCACAAGCAGTTAAGCAATAGGCTATCTCCAATTTCTTGCTGCTTGGCCCTTCGGGCAGCTACCTTGGCCACTATGCGGTTATTAGTGTCTGTGATTAGCTATCGCCCACTGCCTGCTATTTTTTTAACTGGTTAAATGGCAAAACCGCATACTGCCTACCGCATTTTTGAAGCTATCATAATATAGATGATACATCACTGTATGTGTTTACACCGTAATATTCTATTAGGTAAATATTTCATTAGGATTTTTTTTTTCAAAATATATGTTTGCGTAAAAGTCATGCTTAAATGAACTCATTGCACGCACCTGGTACACTTACAATTCATACTTTTAAATATATACTCAAAATATAGAATTTTTTTATAAATCACACTGCTATATAAATGACAATGTTAAAATATAGTACAAAGTAATGAATCCTCGCTTATTCCACGAGCCAGGATTCATTGCTTTGTATGTGTAACAAACATTCATGTTAAAAGTTCCCGTTTCCTGAACACATTTTTATTTATTTACATATTTAAGTTAAAAAAAATACAGAAATTTGTAAAAGAATGCATCGTAATCTTACTTTGTGTATATTTTTTAATAAATTGTCTTCAATATTTGTTCCGAGGACACGGCAGTATCAATGTACGTCTACTAGATATAGTAGTGTACCCACCTAAAAATTTATTAAAGTGTTATGGTGTATTTTCAAATGTTAATTGGAAACAAAAGATAATAAATAAAGTTATTGCATTTAGTATCTTATTGAAAGTTTTGTAATATGCAAAGGAAATATCATGTGAATGTTTTCAGCTGCTATGTTACCACTTTATGAAACCAATATGTACCTAGACAAGCCCTATTAGACGAACATCTGTCTCAAAACAGACTTATGTGAACATTAGTTTGTAGAAATAAGGCTTAGACTTATTATTCTAATACTTTACAATTCCTCCTTAAATTTTTATCATGTATAATGTATGTACGCAAGTACAGTATACATTGTATATACATATTATATATACAATGTATACTAAACATTCTGCGATAATGGATTCCCGAGATGTTCAAGAATTCAATAAGTACTTTAAAGTCTTCAAAATATTTCCAATTGACTTATATAAGATTCAGAAATGAACAACCATACCTATGCATAGATTTTAATGATTTGTGAAAACAAAGGATAGATGTATGTATCTAAATTTTAAATCAAAATATACTTAGTGTTCTTAGATGTTATTGAAGAATACTAAGGACGCTGAGTCATGGAAGGCATGTTTTGTTTTGAAGAATATTGATAGATTTATGTGCCCATTGGGTAAGAGTTTTGCACAAGCACTCCTTAAGAATTTAGGGAGAGTTTTTATTTTTGTTGGTATTTGAAATCATTTTATTGTTTTTTATAAGGGATTCAAATCACTACTCTAGTATTTTAGAAAATCAGTACCAAGCATAAGTTTTATAATTATCTCCTGCATACATGTGTAGGTATCATAGCTGTATTAAATATAATCCATATTGTATGAATACCACGTGATTCATAAGTATTTTTCTCAATTCTCTCATTATGACTTGTATTTACTCGTATTATGTATTAAGTTTCAATAAATTGTTTGCAATAATCAAATATATTTTCTCAATCACAAACATTTTATGTTTTAAAATATGAAGTTAAATAACAATTTTGGCGGAATGTTGACTTTATAACATAAACCAAATATCAAATGTTATGCCGAGAAGCTGTGCATAGAGCACAAATGTTTATTGGTTTATTGTCAATATAAATAGGTTCTGAAATAATCTTTTACCCGAATTATAAAACAATGTTCAGAGATGATATGAATAAAACTGTTTTTTATGGAGTGATACTAACAACCTTGCCCACTGAGATCTTCATCCAATTGAGTGAGATATTCAAGCTTCATAAAGTCAATGTAAACCAACTGCTATTTAATTTGATTACGTATAAGACAAGTATAAGACAAATATTAACTTTTTATGTGTTAAATGAAATGGATATTTTTTTATACGAACCGTATATTTCACTGAGAAGCAAATCTCGACATTTCGCTGAAGTCTTATCCAGCGTCATCAGGAGAGCATCCTATCACCCAGGGGTGGAGGCCAAACTGATTATTTCTTCTGAGATCATAAATTATATGCACCTTGTTGTTGAGTGTTCACTTCTTCTATGATAGATGTCGCCAGCGTGCAATATGTACTACATTACATCTTCGGGCTTTTCTGTGATATCTCTTAAAGATGGAATCAAAGTCGTGAGAACAGGGCGCCAAATACTTGATTGTTTGTAACTGTCGTCTCTATTGAAATTATGATGTTTGTATACTCCAATAGACTCTCTCACCAATCTATGTATATGGCGCGGTTATATACCTAGTATGACTGAGATTCTCTTTGGATGCATGTTCGCAGATTGCTGATGCTGATTAATTGGGATTATTATTTTTAATTGCGATGTAATTAGTACATATTGCACACTGGCGACCCCTATCGTAGAATAAGTGAACACTCCACAACAAATTGCATATAATTTTCGACCTCTGAAGAAATATCAGTTCAGCCTCCAGCGTTGATAGGACGCTCTCCTGATGACGCTGGATAAGACTTCAGCGAAACGTCGAGATATGCTTCTCAGTGAAATTTACGGTTTGAATAAAATATCGGTTTCATTTAACACATAACCTTAACTCTTTAATAGATATTAAATAATTAACTTAGTTCGAAGTAAAAATAATAATTCACAATTTTATAGTATGCACTCTAACAGCAGCTGTCTTGGATAGTTTCTATTTTACAAATAATCGATGAATATGATTTTAAAATATTTTTCTTAGAAATGTTCTTTTTTCAATTCAATCGACTCAAATCCCCATGAATAAAGTTCATTTAATTTAGGTACTGTTGTACTGCTTATCATCACCATTAACCCAGGGTCTTGTAGTAACGAGGTATATACTTCGAAAGTCAACCATTCCACCTACTCAGGAAGATTTTAACCCGTATATACACGGTTAATAATACAACAGATTCCCAACTATCCGGGACCGTATTATCCAGGATGCAGATAAACCAGGACCAATTTCAAGTCATTGAAAAAATATTTTTTAAAACGAAAATGTTTCACAGTACAGTTGAACCTCGTTAATTCGAAATTTAAGGGATGAAATAAAAACATTTCGAATTATGCGAGATAAAAAGAAAAATAAAAATCGCAATGCGATTGCGAAATTCGCCAAAAATCATAAATTTCACGGAAAAGTTGTCAATTTTCTGAAAAACGTCTGTATTTATGCATATTTCAAAAAATAATATAAATGCAAAAAATTTTATAACATGACATTTATATGACTAATGTACCAACCTTACTGATATTGACATATTTTTTATTCTCAGTTGTGAAAAAAATTTAAATATTTTGTTCAATTTCGTCAAATTTAAAAAATAATAATTATGTGACCCAAAGTGTGTTGATTTATGTTTCAAGGGGCTTAAAAATTATTTTGAATTACTAATTACCGCGGTTTTCGATTATCGGGGTTTATCTACTATTAAATTAACATTTTGGGACTTTTTTACTTAAAAATTTCGAATTATCAGGATTCGAATAAAAGGGTCTTCAAGTTTGTGTTTACTGGGGTATTATGCCGTGTTGTTACGACCTTACGGGCTGACGTTTCGGATCCCATTACAGGGTCCATCATCAGGGCTGATGTGCTGAGTGGCCGTGAAAACCTAAGAACATTCGAATAAAAGGGGTTTTACTGTATTCTAACTGCCAAATACGTATTTACAGTCAAATACATCAGCTGCCCGTCATGATCGAAAAGTGATCGCTCAAAACAATTATTTTATTTTTTAGTTTGTTTTATCGCTTTATGCGCTTGTTGCGTAATTTATGACGGTAAGATATTAACTGCCAGGGATGCTATAGTTTTTATTTTCTTTGCACAGCCAAAACAAATTATTTTTATGAAGAATTAAATTTGCACGGTTATTTTATTGCGTATTCTGGATGGTTAACATAGTTAAAATTTTAAAAGAGGCAAAGTGTCTGAAAAGTTGCCATTAAGACAAAAAATTAAGCACCGATGAACCAGCTGCATGAGAGTTTACCTGTAAGTTTCGAGCATTTATAGAAACTGAAAATCTTATGCCGGAGCAAATTTACAATGTTTATAAAACACGACTGGAAATGACAATTTTCTTGAATTAAAAGAAAATCAAGAAGCATAAGTGTTAGCAAATTTGCGACAAATTGATGGGTGCGGAATGTTGATGAGCATTGAGTACGTTATTGGCATTAATCGGATAAAAAATCAGCACATTATTGGCATTATTCAGATGAAATTGTAATTGATCACGAAGTATTAAATGACAAAGATTTTTGATGTGTAACATCTTTCCTCTCGCTTTCCTGCAATATGTGGCAGTGATTTCGTGAAAAAGGACGAAAATGCGTAACAGGGAATAAGACGCACGCGATTTCATTTTAAACATCGAGCGCGCGCGGAGCACGCGCGATGGACAAAAAATCATCATTTATAAACAAATCAATGTCCAGCAAGTGCCATCACAGCGAAGACGTACACTACCACCCTATGCTTCTGATTTTGTATATATGTTGCGAGACTGGTGTCAAGCGTGTGTGTGTTGTAACTTTGATATATTTTGGCTTATATCTTCGAAACCATCCAATAAATACTTTTTTTTTTACATTAATGCAAACAATAACTACCCTTAAAGATTTACATTCTCAAATTTTATGTAATTTATGTGATTATTTTTAAATATTTGTTCAAAGTTTTCATACAATGTGTATGGCAGCGCACTACCGCCATCTATGAAAACAAATAAAAAAATAATTGACCAAACCCATTTCTAAACAAAATGCATTTGTAGGTATATATGGTACGTACCTAGTCCGGCAAAATTCAATAATAAATAAATGCACATACATTTTATTTACTTATTAATAAATATATAGGTATTAGCACTTTTAAATTTTGATGTTAATTTCTGTTTGCTCAATTGATATTTTTAATTGTGAGATGTCAAATGTTACACATCATATATGCGACTACTGTAAGGCTCGCTCGTTTTTTTTTTGTATTATTTTCTTTTAAAATAATTTTTATACGTATCACAATATTAAGTTATGATTTTTTTATTTCGTAATTTCTGTCCCATCAAAGTTAAGGACCTAGTGTGTAGGTACCTATGGGAACAGATATTTTACGTGTAGTCAATTATAGTGTGCAACTTGTATCGATAAAGCCATGTATTCACTAGGGGACAAATCGCGAAACATTCCGCGCGGCATGTCGCATAAACATCTACGCTCATGTTTTGGGGACAATGACGCGGTCATTTGACGTGTACACACACCGGGACTCACATATCACTTGTCCCGGAAATGTCGCCCGATGAGGTTATTATGACAGCTGCGTATCTATTTATTTTAACGAGTTTATCGAAACGTGAGAGTAGAAAAAGGTGGTGGGTGCGAAATTATTTACTGCAAAGAGAAAGAAGGATGGATATTCTATGCGATCTTCGAATGTCTGACGTATCTTTTGTCAATTTCACTCGAATGACAACAACTGATTTTGACAATTTATTACAAATAATCGGGCCATCCATAGCCAAGCAAGACAATATTAAGGAACGCTGTTGGCCCTCACATCATTTTATTTTTATATTCACGGTTTGAAGTGTCCCACAAAATTGTACGGCTTTGGTAGAGCGCGATGAGTTGGAGAACAATTTCGTTTCCTCACATTAATGTCATGTTGACGGATGCAGCGCATGCGCATTCACTTGTAAACATACCGCGTGGTTCTGACGCGCAGCGCGATGTCCGTGCCCGTCCGACGCGCAGCCCGTGAGCTCGCTCGGGTACCGTGCGCATGGCAACGTTGCCGCGGCACGTAGAAATTCCCCGCTATGTTGTGCGCGACGCATCGCGACGTCGCGGAACAGTGCGCGACGTTGCAACGTCACGTAGACTCTATGCCGCGCGTGATATTGAGGGACAATTTTTCCCTAGTGAATACATGGCTTAATGATGAAGAGAAATGTAAGTTTATTTCTGTAAAAAATGAACCGTGTTATCTAAAACATTCATCTTTTGCTCCATTGAGTGATTCCACTTTTTTTATGGTATTTTTAGTGAAGTAAACGATAACTGTGCCAAAAAACTATTTGACAACCCTGCAACATACAATTTGCGTAAACACACATATGCATTACTTTCGGACAGTAATGGGTCTACCGCACGCACAAGTATCACCACACATTTGCATGCGCATTCCGGTTGCACCAATGATATAATAAACTGTAGATACGTTACAAGCGTGAAATCGTGGCAAGTCAAAAAGAAGGAAATTGCCTTACTTGCATTCACTATAGAACGGACCTTCTTTGTGATTGGACGCGATGGTACACCGAAAAAAGAGTCCTAGGGAAAAACGAACAGAGTATCGTACACTATTGTAAGAATGAATATGTTATTTTAGTCACCGTGACTTCAAATTACCAGATTTTTCTGCAATTGCTACATTTGAAATCAGGATAGTATGGGAATAACCTGTCATTTATAATACGTCAATGGGTCGCACCGTGTACAAAAACCAACTACACGCACTGTGTTCCGTGTACAAACGTGCGTGTAGTTGGTGTTTTGTACAGGGTGCCCCGTTTTGTGACCCGTGGTAGGCGGTATCTTCTTTAGTCTGTGGCAGGCGGTAGGTCCATTTGAAATGAATATTCTCGCGAGCATTGGCACATAGATTATATCAGCCATATTCAACCTGCGGCCCGACAAGCTTTTATGTGCGGCCCGAAACACATTCACTATCAGGAACATGATTTAAGACTACCATTGTAAGTTTTGAATACCTTGAAATACGCGCGAACAAAAAGACAAGCTCCTGTCGTTTTAAAACCGGCGATTTCTATGGTTTAAGAACGAATTTGTTATTTCAACCATAAAGAGTTTCAACCTCAGAGTGTAACTTTTGTGTTTGTCGTGTAATTTTTTAGCCATTTTTTCATAAATCTTTGAACTCCACATTTGGAACGGACAGGGTTGAGCCATGTAAAAAATGAGAACATAACATGACCACTATGAGCGGCGCGTGTCCACAATAAATCAGCCGCTACATACAGAAAATTGCATTGGAGACGAGGCGTGTATGCCGCTACTGAAAATCGGGTTGCCGCTCGGAGCGCGCGCAAGTCAGTGCCCAGCGGCTGTTGCCGCGACTGGAGGGGGGCCGCGCGCGCATACTGCTTCCAACTAGCTGTAGAACAACATCGCCCGGACACTAGACCGGAGATTGGCCCTTTGTTGAATGAATATGAAAAATGCAGCCTGTTTGGCTGCCGATGTTATTTCCAGCTACAAGTGTCGATACAAATATGTGTGGAATTTGTATATGTTATGAAAATATTTTAAAAATATGTTGATGTCTTGTAGGAAGCAGCGCTTGGCGCCCTTTTTGTATGCAATATTGTCATGTGCATTATGTTGAATCTCTGATGAGAAAAATGTATTGGAATTTTATGAATTTTTATGAATAAAATGGAAATAAATAATTTTTTATTTGGCACCTATTGGTGCGTGGACAAAGGTTAGAAGTTTGAGCCGAAGGGATTCTTCCGCGATGTAACGCCCCAAAGTAAAGTATGTGTGTGGCACGCGGTACCCGCGATGTTCGCCAACACTAAATGGGCATGAGTGTGGCACGCAATATTCGCCAACACGGGAGACGAGTCTCGCTGCAGAGGGTCTCGTCTCTTTCTTTCCGCCGTTGAATCCGCCGACGGGCAATAAATGTTTTTTGAATATTCAGAGATTTTACAAACTTACCTGACCGGCTATAACTTCTAACGCCTAGTACTCAATTCCGAGCCCCCGTCTGAGATGCGTATATGGGATACCCTCCACGGGGGCCCGAAGGCCTGCACCGGGCGCCATCGTGGAGATGGTCAGCATGAAATGAATGAGTACTGGAAGACCGTGAGAAAAATTTTGTATTTTTCTCGATTTGGAAACGGTAGACGCCTGTTTGCGGGCCCACGTCGCGGTAAGCTCGCGCACACGGCTCGCCGTGGAGGATATTAAAAAGTTGAATTTTTTATCGACAATCAGAGCGGCTTACCGTGGACGAATTCCTACTTATGTAGTGTCATTGCATTCCTTATCTGAATGCCTGTCTGGAAAATGTATTTTTATACATGTGGAATGATATAGGCGCGCCTGAGAGTGAAATAAAGAAATTGGTTTTTGGCGCTTTTTTGAATGCCTATAACTCAGTAAATATTTACCTGAAATATTTGGAATTACTGTTAAAATGAGCGCTTGCATGCGCAAATCACATTTGTCATAGCAAAACTTGCTGTTTTTGATTTTTTATGAATTTTTGAAAATTTGAGCCGTTTGTGGCAAATTTAATTTTAGTTTTTTGGGCCTTGTATGACCCAGCCCGTCCAAATAACTGTGTTATTATCATCTGCTAGGTCTGTTATTACAAAATAACACAGTATTAGTCTCTTGGGAGCTAAAATGCATTTTTTATGAATTAATTTGTATCTGTCATATGAAATCTGCCGCGCGGTGAAATTGTGCAACCGCGAATGACGTAGTTCACCGCTCGGCCGCTGGGAGCGCTGCGGCGCCTTCCCAGAATTACGCAATCTCATTGGTTTCTGTAATATGCTATGACGCAATCTTGTGAAATTTTGAATTTTGTATAAATAAAATGCATTTTTTGAGCGGGTACCACAGATACGCCACACGCGTCGGTACGAGAACCGCTATTTGGACAATCTTCTTGCTGCCTTTTCTTTCTGACCCTGCTCACCTACTTTGGACTCTGCTTTCTTGGATTTTGTGACCACTGCTTTCTGACTTGGACTTCGCTTCGGATTTTTTCTTCGACTTTAATACGATAAAAGCACTACTTCGGCGTTTGACTTCTGGCATATCCACGGACTACGAGCTTCACTGCAAATTCTGGTGGCGATCTCTGCCCCACCAGCGAAGACTACTGAGCCGCATAAAAAAGGTGTTCCCATCCGGAACATTTTGGTCCTGTTCGAGCCGGAGATCTGAGCTTCGCTGACGACCACCATGTCTCAAGAGGGATCGAGACACTCTGTTGGGGGAGACCACGACCAGGACGAGCCTGTGGCACCGGAACGAGCCGGTTCTGAAGTGGACCGGGCCTCCACGACATCCACGGAGGACACCGTCCGCCGGCAAGCGGCGGAGATCCGACGCCAACAGCAGCTCATACGAGAACTCCAGCGAGAGCACGCGGAGGCGCTCATCCGGATCTGCTCAGCAAAGGCAGACGCATCCGAAGCTGCAAATGTGCAACCGACCAGGGCGGCATCCAAGCGACCAGCCTCGGTCGCCGCTGATGATGTCACACCCAAGCGGCCGACACCAGCCGCCACCGATGACGTCACCACCCGCCGCCCACCAGTGGTCGCGACCGATGACGTCACCACTCGCGTCCGATGACGTCACCACTCGCTGCCTACCAGTCGTCGCAGCCGATGACGTCACCACTCGCCGCTCACCAGTTGTCGCGGCCGATGACGTCACCACCCGCCGCCCACCAGTTGCCGCGGCCGATGACGTCATGGAGGAGTACGCGATTGTGTCATCAGACCGATCTGGACAGCGGGGCCGTTGTCCAGAACCGAGCACATTCACGAGAGATTGGGTCCTGAGCCATCCGGAACAAAGACGGATGGTCAACTCACTGATTGAAGAGGCGCTCAATTCACGCCAGGCCAACAGCACTCGCTCACAACCTACTGCGGGAGAGGCGCCGGTTTCAGCAATTTTGGCGCGACAATCAGGCGTCAAAGAATTGCCGCATTTTTCCGGAGACCCCTTCGAGTGGCCGACTGTCCTGGCGCAGTATGAGCAGTCGTCAGTTCTATGTGGATTGTCGCCGCCTGAAAATATTATGCGCCTACAAACGGCGCTGAAAGGACGAGCGCGCGAAGCAGTCGCGCCGCTTCTAGTGGACCCACAGAATTTGGAGGAGATTATGCGGACGCTGAAAAACCGCTTCGGCAATTCTGAGGACATCATTGATAGCATGCTGGAAAGAGTCCGCCGCCACCCACGGATCACTGAAGATTCGCCGATAGACGCGCTGACGGATTATGCTATAGCCATCAGAAATGTGGTGGCGACCGTGCATGGCTTTGACCGGAAATACCTAACGTCACCGCAGCTACTTACAGAAATGGTCGGCAAGCTTCCCATGTCGGCGAAATTAATGTGGCTGAATTCAAGGAGAGGCGGACCAACCAACATCACAATAAAGGACTTATCGGACTGGCTGGTCGACATATTGGACATGGCGCCGTACGCCGGATGTAGGCCAAAAGCGAGCCAGAAGATGACCGCCCGCCGAAGCGGTCAAGTTCACCAATTGACGGAAGACAGTGATGAAAGTAGACCGTCAACGAGCACCGCCAGATGCTGCGCCTGCCATATGGCAAATCACGCCCTGCTGGATTGTAGGGCGTATTGGAATAAACCCATACGGGAGAGATGGACATTGGCAAGGCGGGCCGCTGTCTGCTATAATTGCCTAACAAGGGGGCATATGTTGCATAACTGCAAGGCCAAGCGGTGCGGCGAAAATGGATGCCGAGCACCACACCACCACTCGCTGCACTTAGAGGAAAATCGCCGCCCGCCCCAAGCCGCTGAAGAACATCGATCCGGGCGCGGCGGGCGAGGCGGGCGTGGCCGCGATCAACATCGGCGAGGCGGGCGAGGCGCCCCGCGAAGCGCGCCACCGCGCGGGTCAAGCGGCGCCGCCGCGGCCGCCCCAACTACCACCCCCGCGACGAATGTTACGGCGCCCCGCGATAATACAGTGGGGCACGCAAAATTGGACAATGGGCGATATGCCGTATTATTAAAAGTTTTGTTGGTGACTGTGAGTGGGCCCCGAGGCCAAGTGAAAATTTACGCG